>OY804519.1:42766046-43158546 GCA_963680855.1 Lepeophtheirus nordmannii | reverse complement strand
GTCTTAATAGTAGGATGATACATCATACAACTAGAAGGTTGTTTTTTTGTGTGTGCTACTAAGGGCATTTGGAACCTGTAAGGAAAATTGACTTACAACTGTGTCTGCCCCTTGTTCCGGGAGTAATAAATATGTTTATAATATATATATATATCTACATATGTACTTATAGTAAATAAAGAGGAAAATGGGTATATATATATATATATATATATATAAATGAAGAAGCAACAAGAATAATAAAAGAGATAAATATAGGGATAAGAACTTGTGTACAACCATACAACCATACATACATACAACCATGCATAAGTTTTGAAAGGCTCTACGTATATAACTTTTTTTTTTCCTAATGCATAAACATAGATTATACACAATGTTCATGCATATACATACTTAAGGGTGAGACCTGTGCCCTATAAATTTTTAAATTTTGACGGATAAACTTCTTTTTCTTTTTCTTTTTTTTTTTGGGAGGGAGAGTAGCAAAAAAACTATACACAGGGTGAGTCACGGGAAACGAATGTTTTTAAATAAGACAAAACTCTGCAAATATTTAAAAAAAAAATTATTATCATACATAAAAGCATTCATTAAACTATGCTATTATGGAATATGTAGGATCGAAAAACTATGTCAGACAAATGTTGGCCATTTTCACGAGCACAAATTTGAAGTCGCGTTCTAAAGTTGGTTTCCACTTTCACTAAAGTTTCTTCCTCAAATCCTCATTTTCTTCAAACATGTCGAGCATTGTTTGGCAAAAAGACAAACGTTGTTGGTAATCACGCGGATTCAATTGTTGGACAGTCATAATTTTGTATGTTTGAAAGGCTAGGTCTGTATGTAAGATTCGCTGCATAGTGCTCTGACTTATTCCCAGTTCTGCAGAGTGTCGCCTAGCAGAGCGCCTAGGGCTTCGGGTGATTGCTTCTCTCACTCGATCCACATTTCTTGGTGTTCTGGCGGTTCTGGCAGGGCCGGGTGGTTTGGTTTTCAATAACGAACCAGTTGTTCTTAGTGCATTAACCCATCTAAGAATGGAATTGCGGCTTGGTACATTACCGTGACGACCGATGTTGAATCTTCGCTTAAAGCAACGTTGGGTTTCTGTCACTGATTCATCATTTTTCACGTAGGTGTCATAAACAAACACACGATGTTCAAGATTCCACGATATCATGAGGGAAAGTAAGTCAAAATTTAAAGTAAATCTGAAAAGAAAAGCAATTCAAAAGTAATGATTTACAAGTACAAAACTTAACGTAAAAGATAAACAAATAACAACAAACTAAATGGCATCTTAGGCGGTTTTAAAGACTACCTTCCTCACTTTTTAATCACTTATCCTTAAAGAGCAAGGGGCGTTCTAAAAACATCCGTTTCCCATGACTCACCCTGTATATATATATCATTTTTATCCTTAGATACATGTATTTTGAGTTAAGTAGTAAGTTATTATGCTTGGATAATATTGATATCATTTTTTCAGAAATTTATCACTTATTAGGAAAAAAAAAAAAAAAAGGATTCACTTTCAAAAAGGAGACAATATTGACTACTTTCATGTACGTACACATATTATTTATTATGACTTACACTGTTTGAAAATTAAATTTTTTAAATGAATATATTCATAAAGAGTTCATACAAACAATATAAATGATGAAACTTGTCATTAATAGTTTACTTGTTTATGTATACTAAGTAAATATATATAGAGAGAGTGGACGAAAGGCTATGGATTTTTGGAAACTGATGCTGCTGATACAATACTTTTTTAAAGGAACGAAATTTGACTGATGAATCGGTCAAATTTTTTTAGAATACACTAAAGAACATATACAAAAAATATATATAATTTAAAGGATCTTTGTTATATACAATGCAATTTAATTCAATAATACCCACTACTCTTCATATCTCAAACACCTATCAACCATTCTCAAAAAGCCAAAAATTGGCCAATGAATGGGGGATAGCTCCAATATCTACGTCTACATTAAGGAACAGCTATGTGGGTACATGAAAGTATCATTTTTTTTTACAATAATCTTAATATTTTCTGACGATGACAACCTAATTTAAAATACATGCATATATTTAAGAGAGTAGAAAAAGTTTTTTGACCCATTCAAAAACCCGATATATATATATATATATGTATATTGTTACTTTTTCAAAAAATTCAACAGCTCTCTTCTCAAAATAATTAAATATATTCATTATTCATATAGGTAATTTATTGTAAAGAAATCTGCTCAGATATGTATGTTGATAAGGTCCAAGAAAGTTAGTTAAATTTATTTTCTGCATCATCCTGTGAGTCTATACATAGACATAATCATCTCTCTACTCTTGTAGTCATCACTTCTTTGCACGTCAGGTATCATTTGTGGAAATGCTTCTACCTAGTCCCTTATTCATGAGTAGTTATGATTATTTTGTAGGACAGAAATACACAATATAGGAACCTAGAATATGATCTGATGATGTAGGGTAATAACGTTTGAAAAGTAAATGATGAAGAAAGGAAGAGGAGTAATGTGATGGTGGTAGTAGGAACCACTTTCCTAGTACGAGTCTTGCCACTGCTCATATTAATTGTGTTGTATATACATATGTGTAATTTAATAAACAATTCCTCTCAATGTCTACGTAAATGTATTTATATACATGTAAATAAATATGAATGAACAGATAATATATACATATGTACATACAATAGAATGGTTGATTTTTTTTTACTTTACTTTATTTTCCTTAGTGGTTGAATACTAATTATTATTATTATTATTATCAAAAGTTGTTCTTTTTTGTTACATATGAAAACATTCTCAACAGAGCCTCAGTCCACAAGAAAAATATTTAGAGGAAGAAGCAATTGAAAAATCATGAACTTTTATAATTAACCTAAAACATATAAGGGTAATTAAAACTCTTTTTATTCAAATTACATACGTGTATCAAATAAAGTTTTTGAATATCTTTTAAACTGAAAATAATTATTTATATTCTGGAACTTCTAAATATGCTTCAATTTTCCTCAAATTTGTTATGTACATACATCAAAATTACATTCAAGTGTAGAGTCTCAAAACTTAAGATTTGTTTTCGAGTCATATTCTAACATATAACAAGTTACTTTCTTAACTAAGTAATATTCATTATTTTTTTCAAACCTCAAACGAACCCCTCTACTCTGGGATCTCAATCTCTCACGTATAGTAATAACTTTGGCTAAATAATTATTTTTCTCATTGCCATGGCAAAGCAAGGGAATCATGGGTCAAGATTTTGAGAAATGACACTTTTAAGTTTTTATCCTCATACCTTCAAAAAAGAAAACAAATTGATCCGGAAATATTTTGAGTGCAACTATTTTTTTTATATAACAAATGTGATACAAATCGAGTAAGTTTATTAATAAACATGATAACAATAAATTTACGTTAGTGTCTCTAAAAAGTCTATGTCGGCCTCCAAAGTTGGCAAAGTTTTGTATCCTTTTTCTAAATTCATAAATTTATCTTTTATGTTTCCTTAAATCAGCTAGATTTTTACCCCTTAACATGAACCGTTAAGTTCTATCTTTGTATTTTGTATTTTATATTTAGCGGAATATTAAATATATTTATACATTTTGGCAAGAAAAAAAACTTAAATATTCTACTAAAATGATTATTTGTAGAAAGCTTAGAGGAATAATTAATTATACGTTCAATTAAATGGGCTCTAACATTTTTAAGAAATCAATTCCTTTTTTCATTCTTAGAGTAAATTGAGCTTTAAATATTTAATGTTGTACTCAAATCAAGAGTATAGTCAATATCTAAGTAAAAAGGAAAAAATACATTGATCGACTTCTTTTCAGGAGTCAGCTGTTCGTGCCCAAAACATCTCTACATCTCTATGTCATCTCTTTACTCATAAACTATGTTATGATTCTATAATGGAATTTCTTTAACTAAGCAGATAAATAATAACCCGTTCCTTAAAAGGTTAAAAATCAACACAAAGAACCACTTTTACGAGCTTTCTACATGTTTCGTTTAAAAATAGGTTATATAATGTTTA
This sequence comes from Lepeophtheirus nordmannii, assembly GCA_963680855.1. NCBI lineage: Eukaryota > Metazoa > Arthropoda > Copepoda > Siphonostomatoida > Caligidae > Lepeophtheirus > Lepeophtheirus nordmannii. The sequence goes on along the minus strand of OY804519.1, from coordinate 43,154,469 downwards.
TGTTATAATTCATCTTTGAAGAGCTTTCATTATGAGTATTTTGATATCACCAATTCTAAATACATTTCATTTGAGATCATATTTTATAGAGGTCCTCAATTCGGACAAGGGCTCATAAAATAACCTTCTCATTTGTAATTCATGCGACTTGTGCACCGTAAGTACGTGAATTTTTTTATTACAAAATAATACACTCTAATTTATCCATGATATGAGGTAAATACATGAAATTTTGAGCATTTCTTTTCAAAAAAAAAAATTCAAGTATTTTCCCTATAGACTCAAAATTTTCAAAAATTGAAAAAAATTTCACTTCCATTTTGTATCTTTGACCCCCATCTACGGGAATGTTACGATAGGATAGGATATTGAAGGAAAACATTGTTGAGCCTGGTTTTATTATTATTATCCCTACTTGCCATTCTTTCAATCATCCATTCTACTAAGAAAAAAAAGTTTGATGATCCCTGGTCTAAAGAAGCTGTCTTTTTATGCTAGTAAGAAAAAAGTCTTATTACAGACAAACAAACAAAGAACTCATCTCAATGAAAAGAGACATTCATAGTGATATACGTAGTTCATTTTTTGAAAAAAAAATTCAGATTATGTTTCACTTCCTTAAATATATTTCCTATTTTGTTATTTTAAGGAATTCAATTACATTTGTAAGGGCGTATGTAGAAATTCATTTGAATCCTCGTATGCAAAGTTAATTTTCGAAATAATGATCTTTCTAAATAGTTTGAAATAGAAGCAGGTCTTAAGGTAAGAAAATCTTATAGCCAGAGTCATTGTGTCAAGTTTCCTTTGAATGAATTGATTTTGTCTCAAAAAACAAAAGTTCCCTCAAAATGTATTTCCGTGATTCTGATGTAAAATATTTAAGAACTTATTTTCCAATATTGCACTTATAATCTCAATTAAACACTCCAACACTTTTGGTGGAACTTCAAACTATTTTCTCAAATACAAATATTAAACTTAAATTCCACTCAATGTATCGTTTCATCTGTTGCTTTCCTGGGTATAAGGTCCTACGTATCTTTACTATTTTTATTATATATTTGATATTTTCAAAGGTAGGTTGTGGCTCTAGGAGTCAAGTGTACTTAGAGTAGTACTTTTTTTTGTTTTGTTTTATCAATAATAAACTTGGTGTTTTAGAGATGCATCTATTTCATAGTTTCACTTCTATGAGATGTGTCAATATGGTGAACCCCATAGTTTAAGTATTTGTTTTTGTATATGGATATATATATTTATATAAATATTTATGAAGCAGTACATTTGGATTTATTTGTTACCCTTAAAATCTTAAGGGTATTGCTAACATTCAATACATATATATGCACTATGTTTACATTCAAACAAATGTAGCATTTATATTTCCGATTAAAATCCTTAATAATGACTTCATAATTGTAAAAAATTTACTCTTTAATAGATTATTTTAAAGATCATTTTTGTATGCACAAATAAATACTGATAACAATCTGTTTAAAAAAAGCAAATCTATCAGATACAAGCTCTTTTTTACAATAAAAATTTTCAAATCATTGTATTATTAGGACATCAAATAATACTTTGAAAATAAATTATAAGATCTAAGCTACATGACTGCTAAGTCATTCTATCATTTCTCTTGATTTTTTTAAAAAAATATACCGGTATAGTAAATAAAATGGTATAAGCTGCTTGGACAAGAAAAAAAAATTCTACGGAATATTATACAAAACACAGGTTAAGATTTTCAAAATGAAACAGTATTGAGGATTTGCATTAAACTATTCATATAGAAAAACAGAGATTAATTTCAGTGAAATAACTATTTGATAAAAAATTTGTAGGCTTAGGATCATTATTGAATTTCTTTTACTCTTAGTATAACTCAATTGAGTAGACTTTGTGTGGGTTTTATTGATAATAACCGTGAAGTATAAATGTATACAAACCTTTCTAATTTACAAGTTTTAATTATATAAGTAAACTCATATACAATTACATGTATTTGTCTAAAACAATATGAGTTGATAAAAAAATTTAATTTTGGATATTTGGGAGATTAGAAGCAAGTAAACGATTGATGCTTTCATAATGAACAAAGTGTTTTTTTTAAAAACCTACTTTTTCATTTATAAGCAAATTTGATTTATGTAAATACACATAGATACGAAAGAAACATGTTTTCACTCTGCAACACTTAAATTCGTAATCCAATCAAAGATTTAGACTCTCAACAACTTGTATTTTTTTCTATTAATTAAATGATTCATTTTAAGCGTTTATAAAGCAGATTTAACATTGATTTTATATAATATCACTACACGATAATGGGGTTTTTGGACATCTCATAATCTTAACAGGGAATTTGTAGTCCATTTGAGTCTTTTTGGAATTTAGGAATTTTGACAAAACTGAATAAATTAATTCATTTAGAACTATAAATAAATGATATCAACTTATTTTGATAATAAAATATATACTTATGAATTTAATATGAACTATAAATAGACTTGCCGTATGCTATAGGGCATGAACTTAATAAATTAGTAGTAATATCCATTAAAAAAGTTAGAAATTACTCAACAGTAACTTGACAGTACACTCTAATTTAATTTCAATTTCATTCATTTTAACTTTTTCTTATTCACGTCACAATATTTAAAATGTTTCATCTTTTTTATTTTTTATTGTATTATTCTTCATTACTTCTTCAAACTCCTAATTTATTCACAACGGATACTGTAGATAGATGGACTTTAAAAAAAAAAATAATTATGGCAATTCATCATATATTAATCAACTGATAGATTCTAAAATCTACAATGTAGAATTTTTTTAAAAAATTAATGAAAGCTATTGTTTTGATTTTTGGATTCTTCATTATTATTTAAAATAATTTGTAAGAGTTTACCTTCAATAATTATATTTAGGGAAGCATATTATTCAGTGGAAGGGATTATGATTCTCAGTAGGAGTTCATTACACCTCTTATAAATTGGAGTGGTAGGAGTACTTCAATTATGTGTTTATATCATGAACAACTGATATTTATATAGTTTTATCATGAAATAAGACTTACATTCTTTTTTTATATGTAAATGAGTGCTTCTGTTTCAAGGACAATTCAATTTGTTGACAATGAGGTGGCATTCATTGATTGAGTTATGGTCCAAATGTGAAATACATAACTCTCACTGCGACCTACAAACAACCATCATTTCTTTTGTTCTTTATAGTTGGGTGTATAAATTTTGGTCATTTCAAAAAAATACTCCTCTTACAATTATAAGTTACAAACATTGAAATTCTATTCATTTATTTATGATTGAAATTAATAGAACATTGATGCGGATTTGATAAAGGTGTCCATCAGCGACGTCATCGCTCCGGAGATCGGCGAACACGTCCATAATGGAGGCGACCAGGGAGGCTTTGGTGTTGTAAGGAGTACGATTGATGCCCCACACGAAATAATCGAGCGGATTACAGTCTGGCGAGCTAGGTGGCCACAAAGTTTTGTCCCAGAAGTGTGGGAAGTTGTTCCTGCACCAGCTCTGCGTGATTTTTGAGTTGTGAGGAGGTGTGCCATCCTGTTGCCACACATATGGACGTCCATCGGCCACCCGATCCATCCACGGCTTGACAACAGTGCGTAGTACGTCCAGGTACACCTCGGTGTTGACCTTGAGGCCGGCCTCAAAGACGTGAGGAGGCATGACGTGACCCTCGTTGCTCACAACACCAAAGACCATTACGGTGGCCGGAAATTTTGTCTTCATGACAATAGAGACATCCTGAGGGTCATTGCAGATCCACCTGTTGTTCGGATGTCAATGTTGTTGAAGTCGGCAATCTCGCGATTCGTCCGGCCGGCGCGGATGCCGTACACAATGGCCCCTCTTTTTGATTCTTGCTCTTCGGCATTCATCTTGACGAGAATCTTTCTTAAGTAAACGTTGTAGAAGAAGATTCAACGGAAAAAATGGCTTCAGCTGTTGCTCGATCCGACGCCTAGAAACAGAGTTACCACAAATATAAGATCGCGACACAATACCGCATTCACCCTGTAAATAGAAAACCCCTGTAATATATATTAATTTACTATACATCCTAAGAGCTATCAATCATTGCATCAAATAAAAGGACTAATGTATAAATCGTGAAACAAGGAAAAAGTTGTTGAATGTGCTCTGTCAAAAATAAATCTTTCTTAAAAGTTATTTCTGTCTTTTACGTAAAAACTCCAAAACTACCGGAAGAATTTTTTGACTTGATCTCCCTTGGTCATCATATAAACACTTATGGGGAAAATATTATTTATCAATGTTTTCCTTGTTTATTCTTAAAAATCTATGTACATAATTATATTATGATGAGTTTTGAGCATTATTACTCACAATCCAGGAATAGTTTGCAATTTAAAGTAATAATAAATGATTAAAGTTAGTGTTTAAAAGATACTTTTAAAAAAATTATATATTTGTGAGTTTATAATAAACATTTCTTGATGTTATAGAGATCTTTTTTATATTTAAATTATATACGTAATAATTGATCTTCAAAAAGTCTCCAATAAAGGATGCTTGCTTTTTAAACTATGTAACTATATCTCCAACATTTTGATATTTTTAAAACTTTTATATGTGCTGTCATATTTGATTCTCATAAATGTTTCAAAAATATTTTTCTACGATTCATGAGTGTGTGTCGTATGATTTGACATAAATTTGGTTTATCACAACATATTATTCAGCTCTTTCTCTATCTAGGGAAACTCTTCAAATACCAAAATAAATAAATAAATATAAGTGTGCATACACGGAACAAGGGAATCTCCGTGTCTAGTCACAAGAAGTTGAAATGCAATTTGAGTCATCATTTAGGGGAGTTTGTAATATTTAAATTATTGAATTCAATTGCATTTTATATATGCTATATTCAAAACACTCAAGTTTATGAAAACTTGTTATAAAAAAATATAGAAATATGCTTAGAAAACATTCTATAAATTTTCACAGCTGTTACATTATTATTGTATGGAAAAATTGTTTGAGTAATCAAAGGTCATTTTTTTTGTTTTTTTTTAATTGGTATTGACATCAATTTTCAAAAATCCTTAGTAATATCAATCAATCATTCATGGATATCAACTCTCATCATAAGGAGCTATGTAGAAAAAACTTATGCAATGTATACAACATTATGTAAATATATCTAATAAATACATATAAGATTGGATAAGTCATTGTTTTTATTATTATATTATCACAACTTCATGCTTTCCTTTTTTTTTTTTTTTTTTTTTTTCTAAACCAATTTACAATAAATACTTTCTTTTTTGCAAAAAAAATAAAAAATGTTATTTATGTCATATTAAAAGAAAATGAAACTATTGACAGATACAGATTAATATATATTAACTCTCCACATGTAAGTCAATAGTACAAAAAGGTATTAAATATGTATTTATGTATGTATGTACATAGATTAACTCTATACTTGAGATGGATAGATAAAATAAGTCATCTATAGGCTCCTTTTTAACTTTTTTGGTTGTCTTCTTTGATGAGAATGTGTTTAAATGAGAGATGTTGAATGTTGAATGAACATTTATTATTTCGGGGATATTCGGCCTTTATTCATTTTTGAATATAGAAAGGGATCAATTAATAACTATACAAATAAATAAATAAATAGAATATAACAAAGAAAGTAGTGTTTTGAAGCAGTTTATTGACTTCTGCAATGAGTCCACGTAGCCTTTGTTTGTTTGCATTGTTTTCTAGCGTCATTTCTAGAAAGCTATATATATATACATATATATATATATTATCTTTAAACGTGCTCAACATTTTTAAATTTAATGGATCGATTGCAGTTGCATTTCTGTTTCTTATGCACGGAATTATATACAAGTTGGGTTTTTTTTTCTTCTCAAGTACATCTGTATATACGTATCTATCTATCCATGTAGAAGAATATGTATTCTATCTTCGCTTCCTTTTTTCTTCTTCTTCCTCCTGTTCCTTTTTCTTCTTCTTTTTCCTCTTCTCCCTCAAGAGGGAAAATAATTCAAATTGCTCGAAGATAGAGGCATATATAAAGTTATGTAGTAGAAGGTATATGCAAGAATAATAAAGCCATAGGCCAGGTTTGTTTCACACCACAATTACATACTTGCTTACTTAAAGTTGTGCATTTATTATTATTATTCGAAGACAAGGCCTATCTTTGTTTGTTTTATATATATATATATATATATATATATATATATATATATATATATATATACTTGAATTATATTTCACAATATATATTATATATACATGGAGAACAACCTTCCCATCAAAGCAAAGAAACTCATATGTACATGTTTAAATGAAAGCGTGTGTCTTCTTCCCTTCTTCTCCTTGTTACTCCATAAAGGGTTTGACGACAGAGGAGAATAAAGAGTAAAAAAAAAGGGGGGGGGAGGGGGAAAAGGCACTGAAACAAAAAAATTCGATAACACCCTTTGATCCGCGCACACACACAGAGTAGTAGTGTATAGTATTTAGTAGTGTCTTTCGAACAAACGAAAGAAGAAGAGCTCTTCTTCTCTTCTCAAGGATTGTGTTTGAGTGAATGGTGGTGAAATTATTCTTACTCTTAATTGTACATATGAGCTACTTTATGAGAGCAGCAGCAAGACATTCGTCCTTCTCCTTTTCCGCCTCCTCCACCTCCTTTGCCTCCTGGGTTCCCAAAAGACAACATTTCTCATCTCAAGCATTAAGTATGTAGGCAGACGTTGGTAAAACATAAGTTTTACTCACATATATATATACCCACAAAAGTGACTAACTATTGTGAATTACTCTTGTTATTATATGACGTAGTGAATTATCCTTTTGTCATGTGGTGTGTGTGGTGTTCAAGGAAGTAGCAAAAAAACATAGCAACAAAAAAAAAAAAAAAAAATCAACCCCATTCATAAATACCAAATATCTTCATTTTTCTTCTTCTCTTCTTCTTCTTCTTCTTCATCTTCCCAGTTCCTGATCTCAAGGACGAGATTCCTTTCCTCTCACCTCTCAGAGTCCTCCTCCATTAACTAACATCATTACCATCATATCCCTACTCACCATCCCATCATGTATAGTGGTGTCGGAGGAGGTGGAAATGCTTGGATGAAAATCATGGGGATTGGGGCGGATCAGGTCAAGAGAGCGAATAAAGGAAAGGGTGGAAAGGGATCTGCCTCGGATATTATTGATAAAGGGTAAGGCTCATTTATCTAATAATGTAGGGTCGTTCACACTCGAGTCATACTACGATTGACTACTACTACGTATATGTAGAGACGATCGCTATGAAGACATACATATATATTGTATGTAGATATAAATGTTCCTTCAAATTTCATTTTATAACTTAACGATTTTTGGTTGAATAATAATAATAATAAAATAAAATAAAATAAAGAAGAAAGGCATTATTATATAATGGTATCAGTGATATTATAAAATTATATGTAACATCCTCATTCCTATTTCAAAGTAGCAAAAACTTCATATTTATATTTATATATGTATATGTATACAAACGATTTTGTCTCTTTCTCCCTCCCTTCCTCCCTCCCTCCTCATTCCTCTTCCTCGTCTTCTAAGAGAGCAGAAATAAAAGCAATCTAAGAATTACACATAGAGTCATCATCCTGCTAATGTCTTTGATTCGATATAAACATACTCTATGTAACTTCATTATCCCCATAAAATGATGATAAAACTATATACATATGTATGTACATTTTGTGCAATTATTGTAGGCCTAGATTTATGGGTATATTATGTATATAAATAAATATATGTGCATTCAGAAGGGATATAGGAGACTCGTACTAATTCAATCTTGGATTCAAAGAGGGGGGGGGGAGCCGTGTTGTACTCCCGTACAGGTGTATGTATAATGTCATTCACTTTATATCATATTTATGTGAAGGAGAAGAAGACACAACGTCAGATGTGATAGTAAAAATAGAATCATATCATAAGTACATACATACATACATTTGAACAGAGATCTTAAAGTTCAAAAGAATAGTGTTGTACATATATATATATATATATATATATATATATATATATATATATATATATTAGGGCTGGGGCAGTACTGTATGAACTAAAGTTCGGTGCACATTAATATTGTGAAGTAAATAAATAAATAAATAAGTTCCAAATTTTATAAATTTGAAATACTTTGTGCTAAGCTATAGGAGAACCGACCTGTACCGTTTCAGAGTTTGGTACTCTGCTGAGTCAGCCCTAATATATATATATATATATATATATATCATTTGTTGTATTATGTTTTAGACTTTTAATGAGCTGAGTAGCATAACATATGTAACCTAAATATTAAAAAAATAACTACATACTTAGAATTGGGTGTGAAAGTACATACATACATAAATGTCTTTTATTATTTTCCTTTTCTGATTAAAGGATAGAATGAACTTTTCCTCATTATATGGATTGCATGTTTGAATAGGTATCATTTTAAATATAGGCATAGATGGATGATTTATTTAATACCCTCATGGACAGTTATATTTATATCTAGGTATAAATATGTACAAATAAGGCCTAAAAATAAAACACTCATAGATGGCTTGTCTGAGTGTATACATATATACATAGGTAGGTATATAAATGCCAAGGATATCATCCTTTCACTCACGTCATCAGACTTTAAATGAACTTTTCTTCATCTTACAAAAAAATAAAAAAATTAAATAACATCACCGAAACAAACACGTTAAGTATTAGTATCATGTTTTAACAATGTTGAATAACTTTTTAGCGCTATGTAACATGGAAGACATAGAGGGAAAGGTGGACAAAGAAAAAGAATGATTATATATGTCAAAATGAGAGTATTAATTAGTTTGTGAGCAATTGAAAGGCACATCATTCATTCTCATTTTTTTCTTCTTTTGAATGATGCTTCTTTGTCTTTGTGTAGTAACTAGTACAAAATGTGTTTTATGAAGAGTCATAATAGACTCATGCACTCTGATTAAAAAAATAAAAAAAATAAAGTCAAAATGGACGTCTTTCTTTCTTAACAAACTTTCAAGACATTGTATGTTGTACTCCGTATTCCTTCTGGCATTGCTACTTTAGATAGATTCATACAAAAATAGTACATCCCTGTTTTTGAGTAATTGTTGCTTTCATTCATCCGTCAACGGTCTCATCAGAATGTCATGAAGGAAACAAAAAACAAAAACACAAAACACACAAAAAAAAGAGGTAGGGGGGCTATGTATGTAGTAGAATAATATATGTGTCTATGTATGTATAATGAATGTTGCTTCCTTAATTGATACCCGAGCAAGGAACTTTGCTATCATGATATTGACGTGACTGAATCATTTAAATGAAAAATGTGTATTATATACATACTTAATCTATTGTAAAATGACAAAAATATTTGATGAGGAAATGAAAGAAAAAAAAAATAGATAAGGAAGAATTTAAATGTGATTTATTTGTATATATACATACATACATACATAAGTCACTCTCTTCCTTGCTCCTTCAAACAACTAACAAACTCCTCACCTTAGTACAAACTTTCCTTTTTTTTTTTTTGTTTTTTTATTTATATGTTCCTTTCAATATTCATGTACATATATATATATATATATGTAGGTATAATGTGTAGTCATGAAAAAAGTGAAAGCTAATCGGTGTATCAGGGAATTACAATATGTATGTACATAATACGACCATTCATGTATGTATGTACATATTCATACCATAGTTGTTCCCTTTTTGATTGAGCCTTGTATGTATGTATGTAATAGTTACGAGTCCCCTACGACACTTAACACATTTAGTGTCTATGTATGTAGGTATATATATATATATATATAAATAATAGGTACGAATTTATATACTTTGTGGGTATCTCTCTCTCTCTCTCTCTCTCTACCGCCCCCCCCCCCTCCCCACCTCTCCCCCCCCCCCCCTTCACTATAATCATTTTTATTTTTTCTATTTATATTTATGCATATTTAATTATTCAAAATGTAAAAACAGTATGTAAACTTCATGATTACTACTTTTGTGAAAGCAAACTGCTACTGCTGTTATTATTATTGTTATTGTTGTTATTATTATTTTAAGAGTCAATGGTATGGTAAACGAACCATGTGATATTCAATGGTTTAACTCCAATATCAATCTATGGTTGTACATGTGTACAACTTTAATTTAAGCAACAAGACGGGCTACAATTAATTGATTAATTAGTTCTCTTTGTGAACGAATTGGAAGGGAGAACGAAGTACTTATGTATGGGGTTGATTTCGTGCTAAATCATCACACTATGAATTAGTGCAAGGGCAAGATCATGATTACAATAAATACACGGATCTATTGTCACAAAAAAAAAAAAAAAAAACGAGGGAAAATCTTTTAATAAAATGTATCATTACAAAGTGCAAGGGAGGGAGGGAGAGAGAGAGAGAATTAAGGGTAAAAATGGGATGGAAGATAGATAGAGGAAGTATAGATGAAACATTGCTTCCCGAGTAAACTTTCAAATAAAGTATGAATTATACTTTATAATCACAGAAAAAAAAAAAAAAAAAAAAAATATTATATTACTTCAATAGCAACAGTTTGTATATACACATTAGGGTGCTAGGAAAATTGTCCCACATTTAATAATATGTAGACTAAAAAAGTTTGGTTCTGTACTACAGACTACTATGAGCAAAAAATATCGGGAATCAAAAAATCTTTATTGGATCATCAAAATTCATTTTTATCCTCCCCATATCCAGTGCACATGTGACAACATTTTCCAATTTTCAAAAGAGCTACAATATTTTCATCAAGTCAATAACTACATAACAACAATTCTGAGTTTATACATGCTACTAAAAATCAAAATCGGATGCCTGGTCTCTTGAGTAATAAGCTCCTTATCTCGAGAAATAAACCACAGACTCTCAAAATTTCAAAAAGAATAGAGTCTGGAATATTCATTGTACCTTCTTTGCTATCATGAACAACATTTCTCTAAATTACCTTTGTGTCATCATGTTTCAGACATTGCAAAAAACGAAAAATTCGAATTTTGCTGCTCACTAAAAGACGTGTATTTACAACACTAATTAATTCATCTTTTGTGTTGTAACTTGGCACAAATGTTAGTGACAGGAGTGTCAACATAAAAATAAAAATGTTAATCCCTATTGGTATCCTCCCAAAATAATTAAATTCAAATTTCCCGGTATTTTTTACTCATAGTAGTATATAATTATAACAAAAGCTGTATAATCTCAATTCATGGCTAAATAATCTTATGTCTCGCCCACCCAAAGAAACCAATTGTCTTTCTTTCTTTTTATTTTGTTCTTCGTTTTGAACTTCACATTATTTCTTTATTTCTAAACGAATCGATCATACACTAAATAATAATAATAAAAGGATCAACTTGGGCATACTTTGTTCACCATTTAGAATAGTATTGATTCCATTATAACTGAGATTGTTCATGTAGTGTAGGTAGTAGGCAGCAGGATCGATAAATGTTCTTGCATATTGAAATATTTAATATAACATTCAGGATCTACGTCAGACATGGGTAAAATAAGGCCCGGAGGCCTTATACGGCCCGTTAGACAATTTAATCCGGCCCGTCGAGCTTGCACACTACAAGCAACGCTTTATTATATTTGGCCCACAGGTCAATGTACTGCTCTGGCAGTACTTTTTCAAATTTTATAACCCATAGTGGCCCGCAAGTCAAAAAGTTTGCTCATCCCTGATCTACGTCGTCCTCAATTAATTCAATTTGACTTTCCAAGGCAGCTTTTCACTCGAGTAAATGGTTTTTTTTTTAAATATTCTTTGTATGGATATAAAACAGGGATATCATCACTTCTATGGTATATCTATTAAATCTCTAATAAATGTCGAGAACGTTTCATGGTCGGACACGTACATACATACACACACTCACACGAGATGACAAAGTTTCCATATCAAAATATACTCTAGTTGTGTTTTAACGACAATGAATGAATCCTTGGATGGTTCCTTCATACCTTCATGCTGCTATGATAGAGGGCACGTGAATATTTTTACATCAAATTATAGGTATTTGTATCCTTATGAAAAGATTTATAGTTATAAGTAACTAGGTCGATATTTGTTATGCATGCACTTAAATGCAGCAATATATGTACATAAAAAACCGGGGAAAAGTAGGAAATATGTTTAAGCCTTCCTAAGAAAGTTTTGATGGTAGTGTTAAATTTACATAGATTATTACATATGTATCGACTTTTGTCAAAAATGTACGTATATATATAAAACCTTGAATATATGTATGCCTTTGTTGTGTTGTATGCATCTTATGATGTTCTTCAAGATTTAACCGATATTGTAATAATCAGGGGTGGATCCATGCTCCTTTGGCTTATTTGTTACCCTTCATTAAGAATTCTAAATTCTTATTTTTTCCTATTCACCTTTCACAGAATGTCAGGAAAGCATTTTCTAATAATCTCCTAGGTTCAATATTCTCAAACCCAATGACGGTTAAGTATAACATTTAACAATGTTTATTTGGTTGTATGGTTTCCACACTTTTCTACTCCTCTTACCAATAACGATCAGTTTGTTTAAAATACAGAGTAAGTTCCTGTCGCTCAATTATTTTCTTCTTCCCACATCGCGTAGACCCAGTAGGAAGGCTCATGTTCTCGACACTAGCTCCCTCAATTCGTAAGTTTTAGTGCATTCAATTAGCACATGTACTTCTCCAGAGCCAAACGAGCACTACATATATTCATTTGTTGTCACAGAGTAGTTGTTGAAGGAGTTTTTTTATCATTTATGTGGGACCGGACGATTCTACATCAAGTGCCCAGTACATTTGCTTTGTAATGCTTTTTAAGATATTGCAAACACAAACTCTATTGGTTTTAACTTTTCATCAATGCAGGATCCTTTCCAGAATTTTCTACGATTCTTTAGCTTCCTTTATCCGATCTGAGTCGGTTGATTGATTAACTTCCTCCTTTTTTCTTCAGTTCATCTGCTCACAGTTTTTTTTACAGTTAATTCATCTTCGTTGACACATCTTAAGTGCCCAAAATATTTGTGAAATGATTTTTTTTAATACTACAACATAACTTTTTGTGAAATCTTTACTTCTTTAGAATACAATTCAAAGCTTTGTAGTTGAGTTTCAAAGCATTGAGTCCTCCGATCATCTTATCAAGTCTCTTCAATTGTAATTTTTTTAATAGAGCCAAAAATACTTTTTCAATGGTTGAGTTTGGTTTTTTATGCTAATTAGTTCGACAAGATTATATTATCAATACGACTCTCGTTTTCTTTTGTAAGTGATAAGGCTCATTGAACTTCAAATGAAGGAATTTCCATTTTTTTTTCTTTGTATTAATATGACGCTAAAACGAGAGTACCTCGAACTGTAACAGATACATTCTCAAATTTCTATAATTTATTGCAGTATGGATCCAGTCATATTCGTTGCAGTCAAATGAATTATTCCAGATATTGACTAAGATTGTTACAAAAGTTTGAGTACAGATAAAAAATATTCTAATTCGACTAATTTATAACATCAAAAGAATTCTTTAAATGTAAATTCAAAAAATTATATTTTTTTGGATTAATCAAACACAAATTCCTCGTAGTTATAAAACAAAGTTACATTTGACCTTCTTTAATAAAAAAGATCACCAATTATATTAAAATGTACAAAAGGAGAAGATATTCATGGATCCCATGTCATTTCCAAAACATAGAATCGAAAAAAAAGTTATGACAATAAAAGCAAAATTAACAAAGAGTTTTCACAAATTTGATTTCATCCAGTAACGTGTTCAAGAATTAGAAATGTCTATAGGTACTAAAATAATAATAAACTAGCTAATATAAAAACAGAATTTATAACTTTTTTTATTTATTTCCTGGGCTGTACTTAAAGCTACAAAGATTAAATTGAAGAAAAAAAAAAGTAAATTGAAAATATACAAAAAAACAACAAGATTTTATGCAAAAATGTGCGTGCTGCCAAATATTATTTATTAAACTATTTATATTATATAAATAGAATTGATTACTAATAAAATCGATATTTTTGCTAATGAAGCAAAAAAAAAAAAATATTAAAAATATTTTTCTTTGCAAAGGGCCTTTTTATACGGATTTTTTTAAAATCTAAATTCCATTTGATTTGATTTTAAAGCATTTCCAGCTCATGATGGAACTTTGAACAGAGGGCAAGCTACGGTTTTTGATATTTCAAGTATTTTTTTTACCAAAACTTAAAACAACACAACTAGTGATGCATGATCATTTTGGATTTGGGTCACTTTTCCAAGGAGCAAACACTTAAATAAACTAGCAGCTTATTTTATTTTATGTAAATAATGAGTTATCTCTACTCAAATTTATTTTCATCTACATTGAAATCTCAAATCATATGAAAAATATATACAATTTATAACACACATCACAGAATATTTTGATTTCGATTGTAAACCTTGAGCTACATAATTCGGCTAATTTATCTTAACTCTTGTTTTGAGTAGATTATTATATGGAGTATATTTGCTTTTGTATCGTAATTTATTGGGCTTAGTATATGCATATATCACGTCTCAAGCAGTGTTACGTTACTTTTGAGTTCGTGGTCTTTATTTTCTACTCAATAAACAAAAGTAAAATCAAGAAGTACATCTTTAATCTGTCTATTAATTTAACATACACTCAATTTTGAGTATTAGTATTCACAGATCAAGGAATGTATATGAATTTATGACAGATGAGACATATGGAACTATTAAAATGAAGGGCGTTATATGAGAAAAGAAAGTCATGAAATAAGTTACTCATATACCAAAAAAAGTAACAGGGTTTGTAGTGCCGTTACTCCTAATCAGTTTGAGTTATGTAAAGGAAGAAAAGTGAATGAATAGATATGTTAATAATAATATACAAATGGGGTGTTTGAAATAAAAAAAAGAGAAAATCATCAACCTGGCTACTCTGACAATTTGATGAATGTTGAGAGGGAAGCAGCAGCAGCTTGAGCTGTCATGACGTTTGACTGAGCTAATAGCTGCTATTCTCCATTATATATACAACAATAAATAATAACATAGATGAGAGGCAGAAAATTAACTGAAATTAATGTTTGGAATTTTATATATTTTTAACTAGTAAATATTAGACGAGGACTGGAGCCCTTTTTGCTTACATTTTATTTGCTTTATTAAACTTAATGCATGTATTCCTTCATTTGAGATCGATCTTTACTATCAAGTAGATGTTCTCCTCTCAGTAGTAATAAAAGAAAAATGATAACAGCTTACGAAAACAAAAAGGTCTGTTAAAAGTGCCATCTCCACAAAGTCTCGCAGGCGGCATTTTGCATATTATTTACATTCCTATTAATGAATAGCCATTCAATAGCTAGGATCAACGTGTCTCAAGTCATAAATAGCTTCTCGCATCGTGTCCCAGTCTACTAGAGTAAAAGGGATTTTCTGGCCTTTTTGGAAGACAAATTAAGCCCAATATAAATTTGTTACTACTAATTATAATCAATCACACAAAACAACTCTCTTCTTATTGAAACTTTCACAAAGTCTGAAACACTCACTCACACATTTAAATCACTCTCCAAGTTTTCCTTGTATTGTAAATAATGAATAGTTATTTAAGGAGTATATTTTTGACATTAAATAAGGACTTCTATGATGATAAATATGTACAAAATGCTTATACGTGCGTTTGCGAAGAAAAATGGAATTGTTTTAATGAGACATGCGTATCAAATCTGCTTTATCTGCACTTTTTTGTGTATCTTTTAAAATAATCAAAAGCGTTTAAGAAAAAAGCAATATATGGCATATATATATATGCACATATATAATGAAGATAAATCATTTTTATATTTTTGTTTAATCAGCCATCGGCTTTAATGTAAAGGTACAAGTCACAATTTAACTTGAGATCTACATATGTAAACTCTTTCATAAATATACATATTTATGAAAGAAGAGGAAAAAGCGTTTCTAAATTTAATTATTTCAGTTCAATAAGAAATGAACATTTCATGTATGTACAAACAAGATTTGAATTGTATATTATATTATAGAGAAAGACTTATATATTATACACGTTTGTTTGTATAAAAAAAGGTCTTGCTTTTGTTGAAAAAAAAAAAATAATAATAATAAATTGAAGCAAGTACATACAAACATGTATGTGGAGGTACGTACACGTAAAAATATGTGAATGTTAATTTAATTTATCATCAGGAATAAAAAAATTAATAAAATGTGTTTACAAATTTTTAAAAAAATTCCCTTTTTAATGAATTTTGGACAATGGGAGTGGTACTTCTACGTGTCTAGTGAAGAGTAGGAGCGAAAAAGTCTTTGTCACGCAAGGAAAAAGAAGGTTTCTTTATTTTTTATTTTGTAAATTACAAAACAAAAAGAAGAAGAAAAAAAATATTAAAAAAAAAAAAAAACACTCAAAAACTTATGAATACTTTCTCTCTCTTTATTTCCCTCCTCACTATACATATATAATACATATAGTTGCAGTCAATGATTCAACGTAATTGGAAATAAGATATGAATACATCAGCTGTTTGAGAAATAAACAATGAAATTTCGATCTCTCAGAACTTTAAAAAAATATCTATAGATAATATTATTTTAAAATTCTAAATCTTGCTCTGAAACTTTATAAGCAATGCAATACTCATGTGAATTAAGAATTAACACAATTATTTAGAGTTTCAAAAAGCGTAACATTAAGTCGAGTACAAAAGTTATTTAAATGATATTATACACGCCTGGATTCTTTGGCGGTATCGCCATGCATATTTATACAAATTTACTAACTAGTCATGGACTACCAAGAAGAAATTGAATTCAGGGACGTCCGCAGGATTTTTGACTAACTCAGTTTAATGGTTACAAAAACTATTTCTTTTTTTTGGGGGGGGGGGGATTTAATCAAATTATCATCTTGTACATATGAAAGGAAGCATGAGAGACATATAATTCATTATCTGCTCTACATTTAAAACAAAACATATATTCTTTTAAATATTACATATATGTACATATTATATATTGTTAGCCTTGACGCGAATAAATGACTTCTCTTCCAACCATGAAACACTTACTTGTTTCTTTCTCTTGACGTTATTGTCTCTCGTCTCCCTTACATTGTTCAAACCTAGTATTCATTTCTCCAAAACAATAAAATAAATACATAGATACTACTGAAACAAAGAGAATGAGTCAAATACAAACAATTCTTAACGATAAATGCACAAAGAATACTAATTTTTAAAGAGTTAAACAGATATGTATGTACGTATGTATGTATGTATTTACATAAGTATGAATGCACCTCTCTGTAGGCTTATTGGGTTATACATACTAGGACTATCTTCTTCTTCTTTTTTTTTCTTCTTTAAAATTAAGACTATGTCTGTAGAAGTCATATATATATATATATATATATATATATATATATATATATATATATATGTTTACTTTTGTAATGTTATAAAAATCCCTTTTTCCCTTAAAATCTTTCCAAATAAAATTGATGTGTTGTATTTGGGTCTACAATATTTGATATATTTAAAGTTTCAAGTCTGTATGTTGAAAATCCTGGCAAGGACAGGTCATTTTATACACCTCTAGAAATAGTTTAAATTGAATTGTCTGTACATTACATATACTATCAAAATTGATAAGAGGAAGATTTGACCCGGGTAGGCCTTATACCTAAATTCTTTTATTTCCATTTATATATAAAAGGTATTCTTCCATATGCCATGCCTAAATATAGTCTAGTTTTGATAATAAAGAGTTTTAATAAAATGCCGTCATACCTTTAAGTATGTACATTGATTTATCATGGAAATCATGAACATTAATAGGACCTAAACCCATTCATTCTACAGGGTCTGAGCAACACAAGAGATGCAACATGAATTACCATGAGTTTGTTACTAATATTTTATCCCTATATATATATATATATATATATATATATATATATGTTTATTTGTCGTATTTGGCCATACTAAATGTCTCTCTCCAGTAATGACGAGTGCTTATAGGATTATTGTATGTACATAAATGTAGAAGATACAATTTAAGATGTTCATTTGTCATTAGTCTGTATAAGTATATAAACAAAAGAAAAGAAAAGAAAATAAAGAAGGGAATGTTGAGGTAACATCATAAGGGTACTAATGCTCCTTTAATGCTAGTCCCCCATTTATTTTCTAATATGGTATACATACATTGTAGGGACTACTAGAAGAATACAAAATTGAGTCTGTGGCATATTACTCAACTTTCAGATATGATATTGACACGACTTTCTTTACAAAGTTCAAAGGAAAGATGTGTTAACCTGACACATCTCTAGTGACCACTAGACCATAAGTATATTATCGATAAATTCTAAGTAAGAATAATAAACTTTATTCGTATGATAGAAACATAATGGGGCTTAACCCAAAAAAAAAATATTTTTAAGGAGCGTGATAAGCTATTAATTTCGAACCCTTTTGGAGCATTTAAGGTTCAAACTATGAATTCTCACAACAAATTAAAAAAAAAAAGTGTTTTTTTTTCTTTTTACCCCTTTTTTATGAATCCATTTGTTCATAGTAACGTGTATCAATAAGCCTCTAAACAATTAATTATTTGACATCAATGTATTACTGCATATATAACCGATTTAACACATAAATTAACCAAAAATATTATGGGTTTATTTACACTTCTTGAATTTCAGAAGAGAATTAATGAACAGGGGGAAAAAAATACTTTTAGAGTGATAGTTGATAAAATGTGCATCAACTCAGAAGTGGGTGGATGTTCTCATCAACCCGAATGAGCCGTAGCTAATGATGCATAAAGAGGTGATTATTTCACCCAAACACAAGAAAGTTCATGTGTGTATACTTACAAACTAGCTATTTTAAGTAACTCAACCCTTTAACTTCATTCAGATAAATCCCAAAGATTTAATGCGTAGTATAAATCATATGATCTAATTACCTAAATATACAAAGATAGAGATTGGCATATAATTTTGTGTATTATATAAGTATGACTCTCAAAATAGAGGCCTTCAAAATTTAAGTCTATAATTTTCTACCCATAGAATTTTTTTTTTTCAAACTTTAGTATGTATGAATATACATACATACTAAATAGGCAGGTATAATTAGGAATGTAAATAATATGCAAAATACCGAGTGCGAGACTTTGTGAAGTTGGCACTTTTAACAGGTCTTTTTGTTTTCGTAAGCTGTTATCATTTTTCCTTTATTACTACTGAGAGGAGAACATCTACCTGATAGTACAGATCTCGCATGAAGGAAGAATACATGCATTAAGGTTAATAAATCAAATAAAATGTAAACTAAAAAGGGCTCAAGTCCTCGATTAATTATTATGAGTTAAAAATATATAATTTTTAACACATACATTTCAGTTAATTTTTTGCCCCTCATCTATGGTAAACATACATAATGTTATTATTTATTATTGATGTCTTCATTTGTATACATAATGGATAATAGCAGCTTGTAGCTCAGTCAAACGTCATGACAGCTCAAGCTGCTGCTTCCCTCTCAACATTCATCAAATTGTCAGAGTGGCCAGGTTGATGATTTTCTCTTTCTTTTTATTTTACAAGCCCGATTTGCATATTATTTACATTCCTAGGTATAATTGTACCATGTGTGAACCGTATAACTTAATATTAAATTTAGCTTTGTCATTATGTGTGCTACAAATTGGGGAAGAACGGGAAAATTGCAACATTTATGATTCAATATTAGTAAAAAAAAAATTGCCCATGAACTGGGATTACTTTTATCTTTGAGCAACAGAGAAAAGGTCTTACGAACCCTATACTTCTTTTACCTACATTATGTGGTCGTATATTTCGTCTTGAAGAATTTCCTTCAAAATATATTTTATTGTAAAGTTATGTTGTAAAACTCCATTTAACAAAAAAAAAAAAAAATAACAAATATTATAGTATATTTAAATGTCATTTGGATAAAAGGATGCAATTGTGTGTACTTTTGTTTTAACTGATAGTAAATTATTATTATTTTAATGTGATGGTTTCGCATCATTTCAAATATTATATCAACAAACCTCGGTAAAGCAATGTTGAAATTTTGTCAACTATAGGAAGCAATATAAAAAGTAATTTTATGATACAGTCAAATAATTTGACATTATAATAATAATAATTTTAATTGATTATTTAATTAATTACTATCATTTTATGTAGCACAAAATGTGAAAACTCCTTAAATAGCTATAAATACGTTCCCTAATTTTTGTTCTATACTCTCAATTTTGGACAATCAATTGTAGCAAATGTAAACAAATGCACAATTAACTAGGAACAATTTGAATTTTCCTTCCTGATTTTACGGGTTTTTAATTTTATTTCTTGTTTTGTGTACATTGATAGATATTTAAACATCTAATTTTGATTCAAGAGGCCTTTAAGAAGATGAATAATGTTAAATATATTGTAATGATTATTCATTTATATAAATATTTGTATTCACTTATTAGAAAATTTTGAATTAACTTATTTTTTTCTTTTATGATAAACCGTCTCAAAATATATTAAATTAATATAAAACTTAAATGAAGAGAAAGGAAATTTCAGTAAGCCTGAATCATTGAGTATTATGTCTTAAAACTCAGAAAATTTATAAGTATGAGATATCAAAAACAAAATATTTCAAAAAATTTTGTATTATATATGTAGTAAATCAACGCAATTAGGTAATTATATGGATTAGAAGAAACATAAGCACAAATCCATGAGAAAAGTATTTTTTGTTAGTATTACTCAAATGAATAAATATAAATAACCAAAGGTTGCGTGGTTTGAGTTGAGACAATCTACCGTTTGTTAAAGTAATGTTGTGAAATGAGAGAAGGTACTAGAGGAAAAATATGTAAATACAATGTTAAACCTACATGATTATTTTATTGGAAAAAAGGGGAAAATAATAATATCTACATATTATGATAAAGCATTTGATTTTTTGATTCAGTCTAAATGTGGCAACAAAACAGAACAATGAAGAAAATCAAATCTTTTTATGATAAAAAATATTATTCTGTTTCATCAAATGATTATTTTTGACATTTAAATTACATTTGTTCGTAAAAATACATTTAAGGGGATGATTCCTCACTTTTCTACATATATTTTCAGTAGTGTTTTTATTGCTTACATTTAAATAATTTTTTTTCCTTGGTAAATTAACCATAAATTAACAATAAACAAACATCGTATTTATAAGTATTTTTAAATATGAATAAAATTAAATATATATTCACTGTGCATCAAAGGTGTTACTACCAAATAAAGTTTTGAACTGTTTAGAATAAAGTGAACTAAATTACAGAGGAATAATTATAAAAATTATTGATGGTTTTGATGAAAATAAATTTAGATAGAAATTAAATCAATGTGATTTAATTTGGCATTACCTTCAATATACAGTAAATATTAAATATCCATTTTTGTTATTCTAAGAATGTGAATTAAAAACATTTCTTTGAGCATTTCTATGTTTTTCATTCAGAGAAAAGAAATTGTTTATGGCATCGTGTACATATAATAAATAGTATACAATAGTTTCCTTGTAAAATTGAATAATAGACGGCTTTTACTAACGTCATAGATTCCAAAATAAACTGAAAGTGACTCAATATTCACTACGAGCTTTTTGGGATAAACAAAAACACCACACTGTATTCTCCCTTCAGCTGATTTGACTCTTTTGATTTAAAGCAGCTGATCCTACGTATTATGGACTCAAAAAGGGTATTCTTATTATTTATGATTTTGATATATAAAAAATATATATGAAATCAAGGATTGCGCGCCCTTTTTTTGAATTTTGAACATATTACAAGTAGTAATAATTGGTTTGTATATTGATAGAACTTATAAATGTATAGTATATCTAAATAATAAATTCTGCCAAATATTAACAAGTTGGCTCCAACGAAAATACAGAAGGGTAGGAGCTACCAGTTGTTTTTCCAAATTTTTCCTTTCCTTTTTGTCAGTCGAGGTTGCGAGTGGACAAAAAAAGCTCGACGTGATGTATGTTCATATCTATATGAACGGGTGGAATGGGTATTGAATGTTGTTCTTTCCATCAAAGGACTCGATACTTTCTGACTCAAAAATGTACAAACATGTACTATAAACAATTAATTTGGATCCTAAGATATAAATCAGGGATGTCCAAACCGTGGACCAGTGATTTATAAAGTATATATGATGTCATTATTTAGTTACAATGGAATAAAATTGGAACAAATTTCTTTTTTAGATTAGCCAAAGAATTATTTAGAGTTGGATTTTCTGTGCTCAGAGAGATGAATTTTCGAATTTGGTTATCTTCAGCTGATGTCAGATTCTTCTTCTGCGCGCTACTACTACAGTCTATAGCACTTGTTTTTTATTAGATCTACCGTAAGTCTTAGATTTCTAGCGAATTTTTGCTCAAAATTAGATGAAAATTTACACACTTTGATGGACGATTTCTTCAAAGTATAAAGGCTCTGATCGGTCACTTGACATCTCGTTTGAAAGCTGTGGGTCTAAGCTCTTTAATGGATTCCTTATTAATCTATTTCATGTAATATTCAGGGAATTATTTAAGTACCAAGGATTTCATCGACTTTTGGACCTACTCCGGCATCCTACGTCCCTAGGAGTCCTTTTAGGTCAAAACAAAGACTAGAAATGAAATTTCCATAAAAAAACTAGCCTATCATCATTTTTTAATGCTCAAAATGCGTATCCTTTTAGGCTTAAATTGAAGTTGAAGTTGGACAATGGGCCAAATTAGCTCAAAAAGTAGGAACCGATTTCTCGAAAACTTTCGGACTCTCCGAAAAAAAATAATACACTTTTGAAATCAGTGTGCAAAACTGAATAACTTTTATTATACTTATAACCCTTAGGATTTTTGGCTATTGACCAGTGTTATTAACAAAGTCAAAAATAGCTCATGAATCCAAGGTTTACAACATTAAGATAAACATTAACAAGGAGAATATGTAATGGTACAACCTTTTTTCAACCATTTGTGCAGGAAAAGGTATAGAACAGAGAAATATACAACTCCATGGGACACATTGGTCGAAGTGCTGAATACCATCATACTTTATCAGTTATGTAAATTATTTCCTTCACAAAAGCTAACGGAGTTGATACAAAATCCGATAAGAGCTTCGGTTGCTCCGCCAATTTGATTTTAAAATACCACATGAATGAACAGAGACGGCCTATAATGACGTCATCCATGTAATGTTTATTCTATATGAGTGTCGCAGAGATTAAACTCGCTGAAAAAAAGCTCGCCCAAATAAATACTCGCTCAAATGTATGTCGCCAAGATGTATTGTATGCATAGGAATGTAAATAATATGCAAAATGCCGCGTGCGAGACTTTGTGGAGTTGGCTCTTCGAACAGACCTTTTTGTTTTCGTAAGCTGTTATCATTTTTCCTTTATTACTACTGAGGGGAGAACATCTACCTGATAGTAAAGATCTCACATGAAGGAAGAATACATGCATTAAGGTTAATAAAGCAAATAAAATGTAAACTTAATAGGGTTCAAGTCCTCGTATAATTATTATTAGTAAAAAATATATAGTTTCCTGATATTAATTTCAGTTAATTTTCTTCCTCTCATCTATGGTATACATACATAATGTTATTATTTATTATTGATGTCTTCATTTGTATATGTATATAATGGAGAATAGCAGCTATTAGCTCAGTCAAACGTCATGACAGCTCAAGCTGCTTCCCTCTCAACATTCATCAAATTGTCAAAGTTACCAGGTTGATTTTCTCTTTCTATGTATGGACACCAAAATGGACAAATTAAAAAAAATAAAAAAGGACAAAGGAAACTTCTTCTTGTGACTTTGAAAATAAAAAGACTAAACTCCTGTATAGAATACAACTTGATGGCAAAAAAATGTTGCAATGAATAAAATCAAGTTATTAGATATTGAAAATCACTATGCAATGGGTAGATTTCTGGATCTATTAGACACTAGAAAAGTAGTCTAATTGAGGAAAAATTTCAAATTTACATCTATTTAATAGTTAATTTATTGGCCACATACTGTCAATGTTTATATACGTGTAATGATGTAATTACATATTTTTAATATATATTAATAGGGTCTTAGATGAGAGATATTTTTGATAAACGATAAAGTTTCAAGTTCCTCTTGTAACAACAAAGTCCATGCGGGGGGCAGTCATTTACCATTTTCCTTAATACCAAAGAAACAAGAGTATGTATTCTTAGATAACGTGTAGAGTACAGGCCCATTCTTAGATGGCCATATTCCTCAATGATGACGTCACATAAAAACACTTTATATTACGTAAAAGTTTTAATAGATCTATGACATGAAAGCTCAACTTCTCAAGTTCTAAGCTGGTATTTAATTTTGTTGCAATATTCATCCCTCGGAGCACAGAAAATCCAACTCTAAATAATTCTTTGGCTAATCTAAAAAAGAAATTTGTACCAATTTTATTCTATTGTAACTAAATAATGACATCATATATATTTTATAAATCACTGGTCCACGGTTTGGACATCCCTGATTTATATCTTAGGATCCAAATTAATTGTTTATAGTACATGTTTGTACATTTTTGAGTCAGAAAGTATCGAGTCCTTTGATGGAAAGAACAACATTCAATACCCATTCCACCCGTTCATATAGATATGAACATACATCACGTCGAGCTTTTTTGTCCACTCGCAACCTCGACTGACAAAAAGGAAAGGAAAAATTTGGCAAAACAACTGGTAGCTGCTACCCTTCTGTATTTTCCTTGGAGCCAACTTGTTAATATTTGGCAGAATTTATTATTTAGATGTACCATATATTTATAAGTTCTATCAATATACAAACCAATCATTACTACTTGTAATATATCAAAAATTCAAAAAAAGGGCGCGCAATCCTTGGTTTCATATATATCTTTTATATATCAAAATCATAAATAATAAGAATACCCTTTTACAGTTCATAATACGTAGGATCAGCTGCTTTAAATCAAAAGAGTCAAATCAGCTGAAGGGAGAATACAGTGTGGTGTTTTTGTTACTCCCAAAAAGCTCGTCGTGCATATGATAGTATTCTTAGTACCTACCAAATACATATATGTAAATAATGCTATGATATTGTATAGGTTTGTGTATTTACATATTTTATTAAGACTATTCATTCAATAGTACATATAAACATTTTGTTGAATGAATAGGTTTATCCACCATGTAAATACATACATTATGTGTAATAATACATTAGATTTGCATGTAATTTTTCTATATAAAACAACAAAAACAAATAGAAGAGACACCCTCAATGTATAATTAAGTTTAGATTAGCAACGGGAAAAAAGGATTCAAAAATAACTTAAATCAATGTAAAGGGAAATTATGTGCTTGTACTTTTGCATTGATTTTGTGTGTACTCTATGTTTCTTTGCCATACTACTATGAATATTAAAAGTAAACTTTTTATAGAGCCATACAATATGATGAACGAACCACAAGTTATTTTTTTTTTTTTTGCTCTCGCAAAACTATAATCTTTATTTCATTTTTCCACACTATTTGCACTCATTTTCAATAATTTAAAACACAAAAATTATAGGTAAAAGTTTCGGAGTAAAAGATACTCAATTAATACTTTCCAGTGGTTTGGGTTATACATCTGACAAAAGGTTATCCACAAATCCAGCCACATCATCGCTCGGCAGGAGCGTCTTTGTGGATCTGAATTTGTATAGAATATTCTGAATTTTTGTTATTAAAAAATCAATGTCCTCTTGGTTTGAACCAACGTAATTAAAAGCAAAATTTCTAGGTTTTAGTATTATTACACCATAGACTAGATATACTTTCATTGCAATTATATCTCGTACTTCCTTTGCGGCTTCACATTATTCCGATAAAAAATGGTCCACTGCCTCCTCAAAGTATTTACAGAAGAAGCATAACCTTTCTTCAGCAGTTCTACCAGTTATTTTACCAGTGGTCAGCGTATGAGTTATTACTTTATATTTAAACCAGGTCATCGAATAATTAAATTTAATGTTTGATAGGCACTTCAAGATAGTGCCAACCAATGCTTTTTCGCCGTATTTGTTGCTCTTTCGCGTTATTTGTTCTAAGATTTTGTGTGTACTTTATTGTTCTTAGTCATACTACTATGAATATTAAAAGTAAACTTTTTATAGAGACATACAATATGATGAACGAACCACAAGTTATTTGACTTTGGCTTTTGCATTTTTTGCATAGAACCTTTTCTCGCATTTATGAACATTCTACACGTTTTTCTTCTCAAAGTTCAAATAATTATTGAAACAATGTTTAATAAATTCTTTTTTTTTTTCCTTTCAAAAAGTCAATAATTAATTATTTAATTCACCAAGTTTTGGAAAAAAAAAATGGAGGGAATGAAGAAAAGGAGAACTTAGGTATTTTTTACTTGATTTGTGGTATCAAAACTTATCAATATAATAGATGTGCTCTCCACAATATTTAAGAAAATATAGGAATAAACAATAGAACTTGTCAACAGACACTATTTTTTTGAGTGATCGAACCTTGCCGGAAAAAGGCTCTTTTTCAAATCTCTAAGAACCAGTTTGTTTTATTTGCTGACAACAGCTGCAGCAGAAAAACTGATAAAATACTTAACCAAATTTTAAGATTGTTTCTTCGCAACGCTCAATTTTACAAAGAGAATCACTTCAGTTGATGTACAAGATCTTCCTTTAAAAATGCATCAAAAAAATAAAGCAGCCATTACTGTAAAAATGTTGAGAATTGAGACTACAAAAGTGAAACAGAGCCTGTTTACAATGAAAAGAAAGACGTCACTCTGTTTGATTTTGTTGTTGTCTTTTTGTTGGGTATGGCGAAGAAGCTATATGCTAATTCTGAATAGGTTTGATGATTTAGAAAAATCTTTTTAGCATCCTCAGACAGCATGAAAAGTCAGCTGAGTATGACGAAGAAGCTATATGCTAATTCTGAATAGGTTTGATGATTCATAAAAATCTTTTTAGCATCCTCAGACAGCATGAAAAGTCAGCTGAGTATACTGCAGATATAGTTTATCACACAAAAAGACCTTCCGGTATGCTTTTTGTTACTCTGCCATCCCTGAAAGTGAATAACTATGTGATCAAATATCAGTTTGACCGAACCTTAAATTCCCAACTGTTAAGAATTCAGACCCAAATACTTTCTACATACATGTTCTACTTACTAATAAACAAGGACATTCAAAAGACAATTATCTCTTTTGGTAGTAGCACACTGCAGAATCAATGCAATTATGGTGGACATAAAAAAAAAGCTATATATTGCCGTAACCATGGTAGGTAAGTTGTTCGTTGTTCTAAGTAAATAAAGTCATATAGACTCTCTAGAGCAACAAAACTTAATTGAAGCAGTCAGGGCAGGAAAGAATTACTCTCATTGATACAGCTCATAATACAATAAAATAAAGCTTCATCCAAATATTAGATTAGCTCTCCCTTCTTATCTCCCCCTCCCCCCCCCAACACCTAATAATCCTAGATGTAGGTATGTAGATATATATATATATATATAGCCTAAAAAGCAGAAGGAAATTTAACCTATTTCTAATTCATAAACGTCTGATATTGATGAGCTTGATAAACATTAGTTTATCCTTAACAAGACATGTTTATGAGGAATTTTATAATGGTCCACTTGTGATAAATTGCGGGGTTTTTTTTTGTTTTTTTTGGCCGGCCCAATTGTGTTTTGTCTGTTTTTAAGTTTTAAAACTATGAACTATGGATTTATATTATCAATATCTAAAGACAAGCTCTTAATGTGGAATAAATGGATATAACAACTAGGAATGTAAATAATATGCAAATGGGGTGTGTGAAATAAAAAGAAAGAGAAAATCATCAACCTGGCCACTCTGACAGCTTGAGCTGTCATGACGTTTGACAGAGCTAATAGCTGCTATTCTCCATTATATATATATATATATACAAATGAAGACATCAATAATAAATAATCACATTATGTATGTATACCATAGATGAGAGGCAGAAAATTAACTGAAATTAATGTCAGGAAATTATATATTTTTAACTAATAATTAATTATACGAGGACTTGAGCCCTTTTTGTTTACATTTTTATTTGCTATATTAACCTTAATGCCTGTATTCCTTCATGCGAGATCTTTACTCTCAGGAGGTAGATATTGTTCTCCCCTCAGTAATAAAGGAAAAATGATAACAGCTTACGAAAACAAAAAGGTCTGTTCAAAGAGCCAACTCCACAAAGTCTCGCACTCGGCATTTTGCATATTATTTACATCCCTAGATATAACATTAAAAGTACATACATACATACATATATGCAAAATCATTATTAATTTATCTTGAAAGCGATGATACAAGGTCTAGTAGGGTATGACTCACAAAATTTACACATTCCGTCCTCAACCTTCAAAAAATCGTTCAAATGAGATGTAAAAGCCCTCATTTCCAACAATTAACAATGTTAAATGACGTCATCATTAATTTATCTTAGCTATGTTGGAGGTATACATAAATATCCAATGTTTGAATGAATAATAAATGCTTTAATTATGTCTAAAATAAGAATAATGGCAAACTATTTTCGTTATATGAATTTAATACTTAATAATGTTTTACTAAATGAATTCAATGGGTAAACTGAAGTAGTGGTTTACTCTGATTATTATTATGCAGTCATAATGAGACCTAGACGTTTTTTCAAGGACTGATTTTAAGTCCCATATTAGGAAAGGCTGAACCCATCCTTAAATATTTTCCAAGAGTCTATTTTCTTAAAAAAACTATAGTCATACATACATAAGGGGTCAATGGACTCTACTCAAGAGATAAAAAGGCTCTGAATTAATTCTTACATCTTATTTTTGCTCTCATGATTTCTACTCTAAATAAGGTAACAATTAAAAAAGACTAAAAAGCATTTATGATATTTATACTATTTATGACAATTCTAATCCAAGATATTAACTGTTGGGAATCAAGTGACGTAATTCGCTGGCTACCAATTATTTTATTGTATTTTTTCTATCTTTTTTTTGTTATGGAAAGAGAGGTTGAGAAAATCAATGAGAATCACTGGAAGAGGTTACAATATTTCTGACAGATTCTTCTTCTACTTTATTTCTCACTTCTTCTCTGTTGAATTTTCTATTAATTATTTTGGTACAATAATTAATAATTTGGTTGCTTGGTTGGTTGATTAAAGTAACTTATCCCTTTACGAGAATAAGTTTTAAATTCAAAGGAAAGAGGGGATATGCTATACTTTTTTTATTACTTTATATCTGCAATTCCATGCTTTATACATTAAAAGCAGTCTTCTTCTTGCAATAGAGGGATACAAACATTAACATGCATCTTTCACATTCTATTCTAAGATTCTAATTATAGCTTCCATGTGTATGTACATATGTGTGTGTGTGTAAGTGAATGACAGAGTAGTAGAAACATGGATGCTTGCATATCCTAAATATTTAATTATCACTATTCAGAATTATTATTGAGCGTTATTAGACAAAGGGTTATGTTATATGGAATGTTGTTTATACAATGAGCGCAGTGCTTGGAGATATATATATATATATATATATATATATATTATGTAGTCAGTCTTCTTCTTTAACATTAAATTGATATTGAGGAAGGCGAAAGAACTGTACATACTTTCATTGTGCTAGAGTCATATATGTATGTATATCCATGTACATACAAGCAATATTAACTCTACACATTATTCATTATATGGTAGGAGATGTATCTATGTATGTTTCCATTCTTTTCTTATTATTTCCTTTCTCAATATTGGTAGAAGTATGTAGGATATATGTATATCCTTGCTTAGTTGCTTGTACTTACTGCAACACAATAAGAGAAAAGCCTCTGGTAGATTACAACATATAGAGTTACTTGGAACGTGGTATACATTATATACTTTGTTTTGAATGGCATTTATTTATTCCAACCATTTATGCGAAGGATCTTTAATGTCCATGTGCATATGTACAACACATTATCCCTCGATAAATTCCATTCAAAAAAAGATATTTAGAAAAGTAAATAGTTATTTAAATTACCACAATTTACTGACCCTTGTCGTAAACTAGATAAATGGCTACAATATAAAATTATCTAAAATATAGCAAAACATATTTTGCTATTTTTTTATGAAAAATCTGCTTAAAAAGGAGCCTTTATATAAAATTAATAATAATAATTAATAGCGTTGTTTTTTGTGAGTCTATGTTAAAGGAAGTTTTGACCTGTTTAAATATGTTTTAAAAAATATTCATTTTGATCAAAATCTTGGTTCTTTTTATATGATTTTCATTAGGTTAATTATACGTAAGAAAACACTTTCCACAAGTTAATCCTATGCCTTACTATGTATGTTTATAATCATCATCATCATCTGTCATGAATTAATTGATTTATTATTACCTAATTGCATTCATTTCATGAAGGAATCTTTCTTATTCCTTAGTCAAGTAACCTTGGAAGGTATTTAGTGTACATTCACCGGATTTGTCAGAATGAGTGAGAGTCTATTCTTAAAATAGAATAATTCCCTAATTGAATGGTGTCGAAGAAGTTTCTGTTATCAATTTATAATTTATTTTATTACAACTTCAATCTTATTTCCAATCACTTTGACTCATTAATAATAATATTTATAATTTAAGGGCAAAACAACGAAACGACGTTTATCCTGAAGAACGGTACTTTCTTTTAAACTGCGATGCCCACAGTTTGCAAATGTTTGCTCAAAATACATCAAAATACAACATATTTTAATAGACGAATTGTATCAACGTGGTAAAAGTTTGTCTCAAATTTAGTGGAAGGAAAATGTTGTATGTTTCACTACGTATTATGGGTGATCCCTGTATGTATTAAGCTAGTACAAGGCCCTTTTTAAATCCAGGGTTACAGTTTGATAAATCAGACAGGATTTATAATTTTTTTAATGAATACAAATCAAGGATTATAATCCAAACACAAATTTTATTGTTAAGTTAGATTTAATTTAAACCCAAATAACTGTAAGATCAATAATATGTAATATTTATAAATATATTATCACAAATTGTCAAATTTCTAATATCCTTTCATTTTATTACAAAGCATTACTTTCATGCTACATAACTTTCATATGTAAATATTGCATAAAGGCAAAAAGAACGATGATACCTAAATGTAAAATTTACATGGTTTAAGCTTTAGTCAAGTGGAATATTTCCTTTGATGTATTATCAAGTTTAGTTGAGGAACAAATATATGTACAATAGGATGGCATGTCATATGTACTGAGCATTAAATTTTAAATTCTTTGAAGGCCTCCTATTTTTTTTTTTTTTTTATCGTGTAAATATTGAGCATTTAGAGATCCCTCAACGTCTTCACACAAACGCCAATTCTCTCATGTAGCAAGATGCGAACAAAACAGCACTTGCAGGAACCCTTAGTGCAAAAGCAAATTAACTAATGATCAATGCAGTGTCCCGTAGGGGCTAACCAGCTCATACCATGCATTTTTACAGAGTCTATACGACGTACAAGACTCATAAACAGACAAGGGTGTACAATTGCCTACATATTATATTTTCATCTTTACACATATTCACATAACACATTTAGAAGAGCACCCCCCTAAGTTTCTTACTAACTACGATGTACACACTAAAATAATAATAATTAATCAAAGTTTTCATAGTTTCTTTAAATAAGAGTTTGCCTACAGACCTACCACCTTGTTTCAACTTGATGAGAGTGCTGTGCAATAAGATACATCAAATGTTTTTTGTGTTGCAATAAAAAAAGTTTGTTGTTCTCTAGAGTCAAGACTTTACTTTTTATAACCTTAGGAAATCTTCTCTTTGTATGGAAATAACATTATCATCCTCACTTTTGTACTTTGCACTCTGATGTATCTTGTAGAGCTTGTAAATTGAAGATCAATTTTCTATTCATCTTGGTCAAATCCTTTTCCTTGGCGGATAGCTGTCATAGAAAAGAAACCAGTTCGTCCTGACGTCATTCCTTCAACTCCAAGTTTTGAATCCTATTTTTTGTAGAAATAGCATACATACAATAATGACCACGATAAACGAATGGCTAAGTTGGAACCATGGAGCAATTAGTTTACTAAAAAAATGAATGCATAACCAAAATATAGGTACTCATTTCACAAATGAAATATTAATTAATGAATGAAATCATGGATTTTTTTTTTCTAAAAGTGTTTTAGAGTTCAATATTTCATTTCAATTTTTTTTTTTTTTTTGAGTAAGGATATTTTTTAATTAGTTTTCTTGAATTTTTTGTCTGATAAATGTTCTTATGCATTACTAAGAATTCGTATAAATAAGTTATAATTTCCTGTTAACAATGTCTTCCTCTCTTTGTCTCTCAAAAAAGGGATCTAAACGAATGAAACGAAGGATCTAAATTTAATTAAAATGCGAGAAACACACTGCCACAGATATTTCAAAGTTAAAATAGTTATAAAACATTTGACATACATAGAACCAGATATGTCTACATATTTTCTGATAAACATTACACATATAAGAGTTAAGTATTTAGTTCAAAGTTGACTCAGACTTTTCTTTTTCTTAATAAAAACCTAATTGCCTAAGAGCCGTTTCATGGCAATTACATATAATTAATCAATGTGTCCAGTCACAAGATAATGAATGGTTCTTAGATGATCCGTTTAAGGTGAATCTGATTGTTTGTTTTTTTGTTTTTTTTGGGAAGAGGGATTAAAGAAAGGAAATTTGCTTTAATAGAATTAATAAATCCCTCAAAACATCTCTTTTGATCAACCAAATTAAATTAAGGCTTTGGTGCTTAAACACTCGGATACGTAGGAATGTAAATAATATGCAAAATGCCGCGTGCGAGACTTCGTGGAGTTGGCTCTTCAAACAGGTCTTTTTGTTTTCCAAAGCTGTTATCATTTTTCCTTTATTACTACTGAAGGGAAAACATCTACCTGATAGTAAAGATCGATCTCACATGAAGGAATACATGCATTAAGGTTAATAAATCAAATAAAATGTAAACAAAAAGGGCTCAAGTCTTCATATAATTAATTATTAGTTAAAAATATATAATTTCCTTACATTAATTTCAGTTAATTTTCTTGTATGGTATACATGTTATTATTTATTATTGATTTGTTTATATAAACAAAAATAGCAGCTTGTGGCTTAGTAAAACGTCATGACAGCTCAAGCTGCTTCACTCTCAACATTCATCAAATTGTCAGTGTTACCAGGTTGGTTTTCTCTTTTTATTTTTCTTACAAGCCCGATTTGCATATTATTTACATTCCTACGGATACGAAGCCTCTCGTAATGGGGGATAAAACTGTGTAATATATATACTCGTAGAACATGAAAGCCCATGACTTGATTTATATATATATATGTCTTTGTATGTACATACTGATATTGTATACATACATATATGCGTATATTTATCTAACATTAAATTTATGTGAAGTTTTTTTTAATATAAATTAAGTATACAACATTTACTTCCTTTTTTTTAATTCTTTTTTTTTTATTTTATTTTTAAATAGTAGTTTTTCTATTCATAAGTTCAGGTTTGTATGTTTAACTGTATATTTGTACATACATACTTTGGTATGTATGTACAAATATTATGTTGTTTTTGTAATTATGTGGACAGTTTCCCCTCTAGGGGAAAAGTTGAAGAAAGAAAGTCTTGAATGGTTTATATGCAAGAGAGAGGTATAATTTATACTGAATTTAATTAGACTACACAGTATATTAGCTCACTATGAGTCAGCATCAAACAGTGTTCTAAGCAAAGTTAAATACATGTCCATTAACAAGAGTTGAAGCTAGGTTTCCAGACCTGGTAGAGGCAAAAAGGTTGCATATTCAGATTTTATATCTAAAGGCAGTTTTTTGTTTTGTTTTGTTTTGAAGAGAGTTTGGGGCCTGAAACTCCATATCGCTTGATAAGGTTCAACCTTTAATATTCGTAAATAAATACTAAAAGGGTAACATTAAGTTTAAAGGCTATGACTTTTTTAAAGGTATACATGGGAGGAGGGGTCCTCAACAGTGTGACATTTGGGACAAATATTAATGTACTTTTGATATTTGGAGAAGGTTTTTTTCGGTTCGCAATTGTATAACAAGCCCTATTTGTGCATCCAAAAGTAAAACAAGATGGTATTTTTTGAAAAAAATTACCTCATCACATAACCCTTCTGCTTATTACTATTATTCATTTGTAGATGATTAAAATCAGCTGCCTTTTCAGAGAGTTGAAGGACTTAACTCTAAGGTATGTATTGATATGAAACTGGTGGCTAGGTTTGGATATAGTCATCAGAGCTAGAACATTTATCTATTCATCAACTATAAATGCAGCTTTTTTATGTTCTTATGGGGACACCAAATTTATCTAAGCCATCAATATAAGTACATACTACTAAAAGGAGGTTTAAGGCTATGATTTTTTGGGGTTCTTTGTGGTAGTATCCTTAAAGTTATAATATATTCGTCACTCTTTTCATATAACTTCGTTGCTTTGCGTTCAATAAACTTCAATAAAAACTGACTTAAAGTCTTTGCTCTCTCTCTATGATGGGTTAACTTTAAAAATGGATTCTACCCTCAATCCAATATCTCGTAACCTCACATTATAAAATTTAAATTTGGGAGTAATGATATCTACATATAGAATACACAAAGGATGACAACTTGAATTTCGAAGAGCATTCAAATTAATACTTCCCTTCAAAATGACTTATTTCGAGTATACAATTTTTAGGTTGAACTCATGCAAATTAATGGGCCTAATAATTTACAGATGATGCCTAGGTAAATACCGGAGATAATGGATTTTGTGGTTCTGTTTTTGAAATTCA
This sequence comes from Lepeophtheirus nordmannii, assembly GCA_963680855.1. Taxonomy (NCBI): domain Eukaryota; kingdom Metazoa; phylum Arthropoda; class Copepoda; order Siphonostomatoida; family Caligidae; genus Lepeophtheirus; species Lepeophtheirus nordmannii. The sequence continues at coordinate 43,119,269 of OY804519.1, read as the reverse complement.
AGTATTTCATCTATACATGAACATCAATATATATATATATCTTTAAATTATTTTGCTCTTTTCACTCTGAAGCCTAGAAAGGAGGAGGGTTCCGTATTGATATACATACCATCAGTTAACATCTTGGGGGAATTTATACTCGCTATCAACGCCCCTGCTTTTAACTATTCATATGTAAATACATATTAACTATAATGTACATATGTATATATCTACAAAAACTACTCCCAATTTATATATATATATATTTTTAAACATACACTTATAAAAAGGATATAGGTCCATGTATGTATGTGTGTATATTGAAAAATAAAGAACACAATAAAAGGAGTGCAATTGTTCAATCTTTTTATGAGTGCACTTTGATATCATAAATAAGTAAGATATTTGTACTTATTTTGTTCATTGTATGTATTGATGTATATTATATTATGTAAGCACTAGGAAGCGTTATAATATCCACTTGAATTTTTTATCCACTTAATAAAGCAGCTTGCAGCAGTTGTTTCAAGTAAATGATCTACTCTGTAGTTAGCTCTACAAACCAATATTATTATTATTATTATTTATTCAAATTAAAAATAAACTTTTTAATATACAACACAAGACATTAAGTCATTAGCCATTTTATGCATTGAGCGAAAGAGGTTAAAATCCCTTCTGAATTACTTATGTATGTACATAGTTTTTTAGTTACATGCAAATAGTTTTTGTTAGACACCTTACATACGGAAAAAGTAATGCAATATCTGTTGTTATTAGTTACCTAGCTCAACAAGTAACGCTATTGTTGTTCAAAAGCCAAAGCAATTAGTTACTCATAATAGTAGCGTTACTTTAATGTGTACAGTCTATTATTTGACTTACTACAACCTTTCTAAAAAGCAAAGTAAACCAATTTAAATGAATTTAAATTTGAGTTTTTCTAATATTATTGACCATAGGCTAAGCTAAAAGCCTTATTTTCCATCACAGAGCAAATCAAGGTTATGAATATATATATTATAGGAGATGAGGCTGATGTAATTATTAATTGATGTCTTTTTTTTTGAGTAACAACGGAGCAAGACTCATTTTTTGCATCATTATAAGTCATGGAAGGGAAATTAATCAAATAAGTTAGCATTTTTAATTTTAACGGACCTTAAAGATAGGGCATGGAATGAAAGCTTCCAAAAAAAAAAATATGATTCTAGACTTTAGTCATCTATTGTTACTGAATATATGTAGAATAATTATATTTTTCTATTTAATTATTTTGGTTTGATCTGAGCCCTTTGCTTTTATTTACAAATTTTCTTGTCCATCATGAGTCATGCACTTTTGTTTCCTTTCATCCGATATGCAGATTGTTTAGTTCTGGTGTATCTAAAAGCCTTGTCTTATATATATATATATATATATGTTCCTCCCTCTTTTTTCCTTCAATGAGCAATTACGATATGTTAGAAAATGTACATACCATACACATTTGACTCCCACTCACACCATGTCCTTTGACATTAATTATTCCATTTTGGGGGGGGGGGGGGAGGGGGGGGATGCATCATGATGCATTTTTGAGTATCAAAGCATTCAAGCAATAAGACTTGAGCTGAATTGTTTTTAAACATATCCATGACAGTTGAGATACAAAAAAAAAAATCCAATAAAAAATATAAATTTTACTTTGGAAAATAACAAACTATTTTTGAACTTAACTTTCATGGAATGATGCTCATTTTTTTTTTTTATTATAGGAAAATGTAAAATAATTGATTTTTCATAAATGTGTGACCTCATGACCCGTTTCCGAGAAACAAACAGCTGCACAACTTTCCTTCAGAAACAATTACACAACTCTAATCATCATATTTGTGTAGTAAATAGCCCAAGAATAATCTCTTCTTGAATTCCAGTCTTTTCGCATTTTTTTGTTTTTGGTTTGTTTTGCGTAAAAGCGTCGAAATTTTGATTTGCAATCATAGATAAACTAAGGTCAAAGAATGGCTTTCTATCATGAGGGGTTTTGTTTTGTTTTTAGGTTTTTTTTTGTAATTAACAGAAAAAATCAATTAATAATTTAGAAGCCTCTAAATGATCGATGAATAATTTATCAATCAAAAAAAAAAAAAAAAAAAAAAAACGAGGAGAAAAAAAAACCCCGTAAATGGAATTGCCCAATAACAACCTATCATATTCTGCCTGAATGTATGCAAGAATTCTTTATAGTTGTGCTTCTAGAAGTAGTAGGATTTGCTCCTTTTCAACAACTTGTTCAAGACTTCAACTCAACAATGAACATACTATATTTATATATTATCAGAACTTGGAGAAGCAGCAGTAGTAGTTTCTTCTTCTTCCGCCAAGTACAACTTTGTTGTTCCTCTCCTCTCATTCTTCCCCCCCCCCCCCCATGCAATACTACATACACAGTACCGTTGCCGGGTTTTTCTCCTTGTATGTACATATATTCTTTTCTCTCAGTTATTTGTTGTTTGTATAACTTCATAATATATATATATAAAAGGTTGTGCTTTTTTCTTTTTCTTTTTTTTTTGTTGAAATATATTATTAAATACAGAGTGCTCAACAGTAGTCTAATTCCTATCTTCATTCGTGTTGGTGGTAGTGGGTGCCTTCTGCTACTGTGTTCTACATATGTATGTAGATATGTTGATCCAGTGAACCATACTCTAGAGTGATGATGTTCATGTTACAAGAGGCGGAGGGAGGGGTTGAGTGACTATAGGTGGTGTTGTTTCTCGTCCGAAGCCATTTCCTACTAAATCCTTCAACAGATTCCTCCCTACCTCTTTTTTTTTGTTAGTATTTATTTACAATCATAATGAGCTTCGCAGTTGGAGCCTTTAGTGCCAATTTAAGGAATACTCGCGGTCCAAATGTGTCCTCAGGTGGAAATCCTGTAATGCCATCTTCTTCAGGAGGCTACTCCAACAACAACAATAATAAGGACTCTTCACTCCTTTCAAAATATTTTTCGAATGTACAAAGTAGTGTTGGTGGTGGTGGTCTTGGAGGAGACCACAGTACAAATTTGGAGGAGGATCATTTTGATAATTTGGAGAATTTAACGACTTTCCAAGGGTAATCATCTAAGCATTCATAACGATCTATACCTACATACTTAATTTGTATTGATATGTGTTATATACACGTCGTATACAACATTTCATGAATTAAAGTCAATAATTAGTAGATTATGTATTGTCAAGATTGTATTCATATCGACCCATTTGCAATTAAATAAACAATTGTTAAGAACAAAAATCTAGGATGCAGTTAGAATAATTATAATTAGAAAGCCATCATCTTTTAAGATGTACATGGTTTGATCAAGAAGTGGGGGGAAGGAGTACTTTGAGATAAATTCCACGAGCTGTCCTTTCACCACAAAGAGGGGTCCCTACCAGACAATTTTCATGATAAGCATAAATATATACAATATACAGCAGACTCCTGATGGCATATAAACACATCATGAGTGCAGTAACCTAGAATTGTCTATCCCTGCAAAAAAAAAACAGTCTAAATAATAATGATGAACATGTTTTCCTCCGTGATGCTTCCAGGGTCAAAAGCCTTCTTTTTGTCGTAGACTGTTTGTCACACGGAAGAAGGATATTTGATCTTCATTTTACATGCTCATACATGTAAAAGTATATGTAGAAGATTCCGAATAATAAATTGTACATTTAATTATAGAACAATATTCATAATAATATTTTTAGAAACCATATTTATTGAATATCGGAAAAAGACTTTTATATATAAATATATAAGCTATACATATATGTATACATGTATATTTAGTTATGTACATACATACATTGATGATTACAATAACTAGATACATATGTTGTTCATTTTGTAAAATGAAGAGCCATGTAGGAAATAGTTTTTACCTTCTCTTCCTTAGTCGTGCCTTCATACACAATGCCCATATCTCTTGATTCCGTTTTGTATTTTTCAATAACATGCCAGAGTAAAGATTTATTTTGTACATAACCCCTCACTTGTTTCCGAAAAATGTTATACATATTATACCTAAAGATATAATATATTTGTACATAACAACAACATATGCATGTAGGTATTTTAACTTGAGTAGAGCAGTATTTTAGTCTTGTAAAAGACCTTATGCATGTAGGTATGTAATACTATATATATATATATATATATATATATATATCAACCTCTTTCATTTCTGTCCATCAAACCATTACTTTTTTTTCTTTCTTATGTAGAAAAGTTATAGCAAAAGAGAAAAAAAAATACAAAATTAGGGAATGACTTCATAGTTTAATACACTTTTTATTGTGTGTACCTATTGTAAGGCTTTTATTTTATTTATTATCATCCTTGTTTTATTATATTTCTTATTTTCTGTCATACGGATAAAATGATGCTCAAACATATACATATGAATAAACATTTTTTAAACAACTTTGATGAAAGGAATGACTTACTTTACTTTCTTTTTTACCATGTATTCAAAACCAATATGAACCAACATCCATTTCCTTTATTTTAAATATTAAATTGTATGTTGTCTTCTAATGATCTCTTTTGATGTCTTATCTAGAAATGATGTCTTAGTTTTAGCTTACAAATTCTAAACACGGTGGATTCTCACTATATATTTTTCCCAAGGGGCTAAAGAAGAGTTTATAAATTAATTCCACTATTACTAATATTGAAAATCATTGTATATGTATATATATATATATATGGAGGGAAAGGTAAATTACACAAAAAGAGTTAAAAATTACTGGTCTAAACTATTTTGATGATGGCATAACTATAATATCCTTGAGTATGAGTCAAAGTAACGTAACTGGCAATGAGCACACAAAGAGTTATATAAAGTTAGAAAAACATTGAAAAGTTATTATGAATACAGATCTGTTCTCATAGTTTTACCAAATACAATTTTAATCTAATAAATTTACTTTTTTTTTTTAATGTTTAAACATATGATGTATTTATGAGTGAGGGAACCTAGAAATTGCTACATACTCTGCTATAAAAAATGTGTAATTGTCGTGTAGAAAAGATATCTCCATTTATGTATCCAACATTCAATGGAACTCAAATTATTTTAATATTATCCCACTCAACTCTACACCCCATAAATTTTTCTTCATTTAAAATGCTCAATAAATGAACATCTTTAAAGGTTTTCCCATCGCTGACAATACTTTTTCAAATAGATGAAACTTAAAGTTTGCACGCACTATATTGGCACATATTCTTTCGCTATGACACTAGGGTGCGTTTATCAATTCAGTTTTGATTCAACTTAACGTTTGAACGCTATCTATGCCTCTTGGGGAATTTAAGACTATTCTATGGACAAGAGAAATTTTAGTGATGAATGGAATCTCATCTCTTGCTCTGTCCTTGCGTAAAGTTCTGTGTAAAAAAAAAGTTACTGGATATATACACCTTATAATTTTAGTCAATACTTATTAAGGCCCAGAGATTTGATACTTGAAATGATAAATGACTCATACTTCTGTAAAAACTTACCTATTTTAAACAAAAGTCCCAAGAGTATGGCTTAAAATAAAACAAAACCTAGTTGATTTAGCTGCAGAAAGACAAATAGTTTCATTTGAAGATATTTACATGATTACATGATTGGAAAATAAAAAATAATGCATTAATGTGTAGCAAACAAAGTCCAAAGTCAAAAATGAGCATCCATATTCTACTTCATTTCAACCATATATTTGGCAAAGTATTGTGATGAGTGTGTATAGTGAAAAAACCCATTATTCGTACATAACCATCATTTGATCTATCTGTTATTTATTATACCTGTATATGAATCATATATTCTCTTTAAATAATTCACCAATATCTTTTGGCCTCAATTATAGTCCATTTATTTAGTTAGAAAAAGTTATGGATATGAGTGGATCACTGACGTAAACACAATATTTACATCTTAATTTAAGAGAAAGTGGAAGAAACAAAAAGAAAGAGAAAAGAAATGGCTACTGGTAATAACTACATACTGAATAACTGAATAGAAAAGTTAAAAAAAAAAGTTTTGTGTTTTTTTTTCTCTCTCTTTACTTATAATAGAAACTGACTCAAATGAATGATATATGAGTTCGAAAAAAAATATTCTTATTAATACAGCATCCATGTAAAACCTTGTATGGTTGTACAACTTCTATCTCTCTCTCTCTCTCTCTGTATCATGAATGGATGGATACACATGTTATATAAAAGTGTATACTTTATTTTAGCGGGAATGAGATTATGTGAAAGATGAGCCTTTCATAAGAGAATCTCAATGCAAGTTCCTATGTTTTTTTCCTACATACCCATGTATCTAGGTATGCTAAGTAAAAAGTTACAATAGGCTTCAAGCATTACTTTATTCTCTCTACCCCCTTTATAATTTATACCATTCATATTCACATATATGGACTTCCTAAAGAAATATAAATCTATGTACATCCGCACATCTATTTATCTATTGATAAATTACATTTGATTATTTGATTCCAAAGTTCTTTTTCCAATACCGTTTCCGAAGGAAATTGAAGAACGCTCTACTTTGTAGGTGGGAGGAGTTTTATAATAAATGTGATGACGGTATAAAAAATATATTAAATCTAAGACAGAACATGTCAACATCTACTTTAATGACTCATCCATAAGACAGGGAATGAAATAGCTACCTCTTTATTTTGGTGTCTTATATACTAAAAGCAAACTAAATACCTATTTGACTCCATTTGAGCAAATTGCTACAAAAGCAGCTAAAAAAAGTCATTTTTTTCTTATAAAATGTGTATGTTTAGGCATGCTTAACTCAATTGTTTGTGTCAGTAGATGTGCTTTTTACGAGAATGAAGAAAAAAAGAATGACTACAGTTTAACGAAAGATAAATACACAATAGTTTGGCAACTAGCACGATTTTGGAGGAATCGATGCTCTCCAAAAGGGTCTCTTTTTCCTATATTATTCTAATAATAAATCCTTTTACGTGCAATTTTTTTTTTTTTTTTACCATGAATGAATATGAACTTATTTCACATAATACCTTCAAAAATAATATATAATTAAATAAATGATGTCTAATAGAAATTAAAGAGCTTCATATTTCAATATGATGAATCACTATATATTGGGAAAATATTGGATTTGATCCTCTAGAGATCATCTTTTTTTTACAACAAATGATCATAAATTGATTTATAATTACATAAATAAGAATCCTTAATTATGAAGAAATAGTCCATATAAATGTGTAAATTTATCTCCCCAATTTCGAGCAAAAATCAACTAGAAATCAACTAAGACATACGGTAGAGCTACTAATAAACAATTGCAATAGACTGAAAAAGTAGGGTGCAGAAGGATTTCAGCTGATTTCACAATCCTTCTGCACGCTACTTGCTACTACTTTAGTAGCTCTACCGTAAGTCTTACTTGATTTCTAGTAGATTTTTGATCGAAATTGAAGGAAAATTTACACATGTGGACAACCGTCGGGCTCTCAAAGATCAAAAAATGAAAGATTCAAAGTCAGCGTTCAAAACTGGTTAACTTTTATTATTAACTTTTTATACCCCCTTATATCTTTTGACTGTTGACACCACTGCTACTACTCGATTGCAGCTGGTACATTTGATTGTCTTCATTAATTTTTAAATAGAATATAATGAGCTGAGATTCTAAGAAATAAAAAAAAAAACCCTTAATTTTTCATTATTTAAAATGTGAAAGCCCTAATAAGAAAGTGTGTATAAATTTAAAAATAAATATTTTTTGTTACTATAACAATTTTACGAGGAAATACTCATGTAAAATTGGTGACTAGAAACTATTTATTTATTACTTTGAGAGGATGAAGGTATTTGATAAGCAAGCATGAGATTGATCGTGCCCAAACTATCATTTTTCTCTTTTATATTTTTAAAAGTGAGTATCTAGCAATAAACTTATCAACACAAAAAAATGATGAAAGTTCATTCATATTGATACTAGTATTAATTTACATGAAGTATTAAACATTTTTATTAGAGAGCTCCAATTTTAAATTAATGGCATATTAATATATATATGTGTGTGTATGTACATAGAATGTAATTAAAGTTACGCAATGTGATGCATCCGTGTGTGTGGGTACTTTAGCAAATATGTGCCTTCAAAAATATATGTATTTGTTGGATCTTAAGAATAATAACTGCATACATATAACATATTGCAACAAATGTGGATTTAAATAATAAAATATATGTTTTTAGTTAGGTTGATATATTTGTCAATTTGCTACGAAGGAGCATCGTTAAATTGAGTCATAACGACGCGAGCTAACTCTCGTTTTAACTCAAATGAAAAATATATTTTTGTATGTGAAATCATTTTTTTTATTTATTAGGAAAGTCTATTAGAAATGGAATGAGATGGTGCAAACCGGGGTTTGGCACCAACTGTGTATGATATTTCAAAATTTAATGATGAATTTGATTTTATAAAAGACATTTCTTTATATATATATATATATATATATATATATATATATATATATATATAAAAGTTGTGTTGAATGATCCGAACGCATCGAATGATGCATCTATAGTGAGCTGCCCTAGTCCTAGAATGTACAATCATAAATAGACCCCAACTAATACCTTGAAAACAAAGTGCATTTTAGTTTCTTTGTTTTGGGTAGATGCAGGAATGCAACTAGAATATTTAGCACACATGGTCAGCAAAATTGGAATGGTATTTATTTATTTGAACACATAAATACTCATTAGTTCATTTCTTGAAACTTTTCAAATTGGCTTTTTTTTTTATTGCCTCATTCAGAAAAGACCCTCGTGGAGTGACTTTCAAAACGAGACATTCCAACAATATGTCATAATTTTTTGTCTGTTTATACACTCTCATCGTGTATAACCATATATTTACCATACATAAATACATTTATCAATGTAAAATTATTTCAAAACTTTCCTCATATTCCTTAATTCCTTCCTCAACTTTTGTACTACTATTAATATGATAATATACATATGTACATGTAAAAATTCACTGTTTGATCTTCATAATCTGTAACTTTTCGTCTTCCCCTACCATTTTTAACTATCTTTTCCCATCTTTTTGATTGAGTTAAAGTGTGTTATAAAAGTATGTACAATATCACTACACATTATGTATTATATATATATATACAAAGAGTATCGTACATGTAGTTACATATGAGCTATAGAAGAAGAAGAAGAAGAAGAGGGGAAAAAATGATATCACAAAGGTAAAATGGGTTTTCTAATCTTTCTTCTTTTGATGGTGATTATTATTATTATTATTATTATCCTTTGACGAAAAAAGGAATGTAGATAATATGTACATACTAAGTAAGTATACCTACAACATATATTATTCAGCATCTCACAACCTTATATGTACATATAGATATATATGCTGACAGATATATATGTCTACTGCTTAACTGAATAAATCGTGATTCTTGGTGTATTTGTGATTTCTGTAGAAGCTATTTTTTTAAGTAAAGTTGAGCCACTCTACAAATTTAATTTGATATTTTATTGAATATAAAATATATATATATATAGATTGTATTCTACCTCTTGAAAAGTTCCTTTCAAGTTCATTTACTATGGCTTAGGCATAAATCAATAAGACCTTAACAAAAACTTATATAAATACCTACAACGTTGGATTTTATAAAATTTACAAAGCTTTAAAATGCAATTTTAATGTTAAAATTGTACCTACTCTAATAGATACGCAGAAGGATACCATCCTTCAACAAGTAGACTGTTTTATACTATTAAACACTGCTAATACAGATAAAGAAGCTTTTTGTGTGTGTGTGTGTTATACCCTCTTTGTGGAGAGGTAAATTATTATTAGAGATCAAATCAAAACCTTCTGGTTTTATTGTGGGTGAAAAATGCTGTTTTTTAACACCGAATAATGTTAATCATTCGTTCTCTTTTTATGGGGGTAGAACTTGTAAATGATTGGGAAAGAAACATTACGAAATAACAACCGTGAGTATTCACAAATGAGTGAGACTCTAAACATATCCTCTCCGAATACATACAATTTAATTGTATCTACCTTCACTACATCAGCACTACCTACGATGTACTTTTTTGTGTCAGCTGTTGATATATGGACTTTTGAATTTTTCTTAATATCTGAAGAAAAAACGCGACTCAGATGAATTTAAACTGTTGTTTGTTAAAATAGACTTGAGACCTTTCACTTTTTAAGGAGAGGTTGAGAGATGTGAGGTAGTTGTTTCTCTTCTCATCTAAATTCATGTCATTAACCTTTGTAGATCTTCCACAATCAATCATTGCAATAATTAATTATGAATAATTAAATTAATTGGCATTGCTTATGAATGTGTTTTTTTTTTCATTTTTATAAACATATTTCATAAAAAATATCATATCAGTCAACATCAATTCTCACTGTATTTTTTATTTTAATGAATGACTAGACATACATATATGCAGCTATTTGTGAGCTAGCTCACAGAAATATTTATACATGAGTCTCAGTCTGGACCAAGACATTACTCAAACGCTCAAAATAGAGGAAATTGAATTATAACAGTAAAGTTATCCAGATAAGCCATAGCTACAATGCTCTAAAACTAATCAAGATACTCGCAACTTTAGATGTATATTGATGTCATTTTTAGCTAATTTAAGAAGGGATCCTAGGTTGGCTTGGATACCCCATCACAGTGAAGACTCCTGAGGGTGACAACACATTTTTAACTTCTTGCTCCCTAGTTTTACAAAGTGATCTACGACCTTGCTACTTACTTATATATATAATTTACAAACCAATGTGCAAAAAAAAAAATCAATTTGCAAATAGTGTAATCAAGTGGAAAAGTAATTATACATGATAATAATAATAATGCAATCAATTACATATATTGTGTTATTATTTAATTGGATTTATTTTGATGGTTGAAATATTTCTGTTGATGCAGAGTTTTTTCATAATAGCTAGTTCATTGAGCAAAGGATGGATTCGGCTCACTATGAGTCGGCATGCATACATTTCACTATGAGTTCACTATCAGCAGCTTCTTCTTCTTTTTTTTTTACTTTTTCGGAACCTTGGATTAATTTTCAGAGTAGGTAGAAAAGTCATCTCTTATGTAAATGAATTGATGAATATTCTTGGTATACCAATTACGTACGTACATTGATGTACTTTCTTTCAAAAGACTAAAAAAAGCAGCCTTGATTATTTTTTTATCCTCTCTTTGCAATGTATGTATGTATGTATATAATCTTTAACAACAACCACGTTTACATAACATCCCTTGAGACATTAATCATCATATTTAAAAATCCCGCCGTTGAATACAAAAAAGGGCGAAAAAAAAATTGATTGTAAATTCATGAGATTGAATAAAAGTTCTAAAGAAGAAGAAAAAAATTTTATGGATCTTTATATTCAAAGAAGAATCGACGAAGAATCTATACATTAATAAATAATAAACAAATTTACTTTCTCTTTTATTTATTATTAAATTCTTTTTATGTTTATGGATAAAGATGAAGGAGGGTACCTATGGAAATTGTTATGGAATTCAGGAAAAAGCTGAATTTAAAATTTATGTGTTGAGTAGGGGAAGTTAAATATATGAATATCATCATACTACCTACTTATATATGAAGAAAAATATAAAAACTCCCAAGCCATTTCCCTCTTCAAATTCAGATTTAAAAAAAAAAAAATATTGATCAAAGTACTTTTTATTTTGAAGGCTTTTTACAATGGATTTATCACGTTGAGTGTATTATAAAAGCTTTGTTTTGTGAGATCCTTTGATAAAGAGTGTTCATTTCAATTATGAGCATGTCTTGAATCATTAATTATAATTATTTCATTGACAACCCGTCACACTGATGGCTAATTGCATGTCTAGTAGATACATTGATCCTTGCTTTCAATAGGTGGAAATCCATTTTATTTTAAGGGGAGAAAGCTCTTACTCAGTTTTGGTTTAGAAGTACTTTTCTGACACAGACGTTACATACTATATATTGAATAAACAATCCATTAGTATAATGATATCCCCATCCATTCCAGCGTTTTTTTTTCATAAACTGTTCTTGATCTTTCTCTCCTTTTGCTCCATCGTTGATCTAATAAATTCGATTTAAACTATGTTAAGGACTGAAGGTTCCTACTTATTCATCGGTAGATAATAATCCAACAGTTTAGAAGAATGACGTTATTGACTGATTCACATTCAAATGTTGGTTCTTTTCTCTTTTTCTTTTTTGAAGGAAGAGCTGGTAGATGCTCTGAGGATCGTATTGTGAAAGCTAAATGTAGGGTTGTAATTCAATCCTCTGCCTTGGTCCTATGGATGATTCAATTTTAGATAAAGGATATAAATTAATATCATAGAGGTCATGAATCATAAACTTATACGTAAATATATGTAAATTTACTACTTTGAAAATACAGTCGCGTACTGTTGATATAAATAACGACAGGTTGAGAGCTCCTATAAAGTACATGTTTATAATAAGGAATGTCTTGATATCCAGCATTATTAAATGACAGTTGCGCATACTTTTACCTAAAAGAAACTTATTTATCAACAATGGTTTTGACTAGATATTTTATGGGGGGACAAAGAAAAAAAAGGATCATTCTTATAGAAAATTCAACAACAACAACCTAAAAGAGATGTATTTTTAAGAACTCAATGCAAAAGAAGATAACTTTATTATTTATGAACTCAATTTGCTTAATAAAAAAAAAAAAAGAATGTTGAGCCTCAAAAGATTCCTTCCCTGCTTAAAATCAAGTTTAAATTATCAAAATATTATACATGTAAGTTATGGAGCGGAATTTGATGGGAAGATTTGATTATAAGGATGTTGAGTTATTATTATTGATAGTTAATTAATGTGAGCGAAAAAATCTCATTTTTTTAACAAATAGTGACATTGTACACTTTCTCTCTCTATGTAGTTTCGATACATATTTTAAAATGCTTAATATTTTGTTCAGAAACCATTTTTTTTTTTTTTTTTTTTTAGTAGAATCGTGACCTAGGTCTCGTCCCAATTTTCAATCCCATTAGTTTAGCTTTTAAACGAAAGAATCTGTGGTCAACAATAACAATAATATCTAATAGCCTTACATGAACTCTCCAAAAGAGAAGGGGGGAAAAAGCCAGTTCGGTAATTTGATTGACTCACAGTAAAAATAATAATAATAATAACAACAACATTTATTAGTATTCACGGATTTGTGAGCGAGGGAGAAATGATTCCAATGTATTAATCGTTATTTAATACTATTTATGTACTACTAATAATAATAAACCTTGAAGGAAATGAATTGGTAGTTAAGAAGGGAGGAAGGGAGGGAGGGAGGGAGAAAGTGAAACTGTTGCTTGCTTTCTACCTTCGCAGGCGCGCCGCAGCCGGTCAAAGTAATATTTTAATAAGAAAAATAAGAAAAAGAGTTTTTTCTTTATTATTATTATTATTATTACTTTTTGAAAGGGAAAAAATCGAACAGGTGCGTGATGGGGATGTAATAAACACAGAAGAAAAGGAAAGAAAATTGAATTTACGCTTTTGACTTTCTTAAAGGCGTGCATGCAACAATGTTGTTACTGCTTTCTTTGCGTGTGAGGGATACAGAGATTAAAAGAGGAAAAGAGAAGGTGGTGGTGGTGGTGGTGGTAGTGGTGAAAGGCATGGCTGATTTTGCCACTCTCTGTATGTGCAAAGTACAGCATACTATGAGCAGCAGCAGCAGCATGAAGTAAAAATCACCGGCGATGATGCTTTTCAGAACGTCACCACTCAGGGGTTTTTTTTTTTTTTGTATGTATTATTTACTGACTTGCTAACTAATAGTAAGTTAATTTTTACTTTCATTGGTTCTTTGTGAATCTTCTTCTTTTATTTCTCTGGTGATTTGTTATTTGTTGGATTGAGTCTACAACTAGTGATTTGTGTTTTTTCATGAGTCGGGGATTTTGAGAGCTCAATACCAAGGAGGAGAAAAGAAAAGAGTAAGAAGAAGAGGAAGAAGAGGAGGAAAAGATGAAGAAAACAAAAAAGAATGATATTGACTCGACTGAATTCCCTTTTTATAATAATAATATTCTTCTTCACATCAAAACAACAAATACAAACCTATAAAAGTATTAATTAAAACAGCTGTTAGTGGTCAGAGTTTCAGGGAAAAAGTGAAGAAGAAGAAGAAGAAGGGGAAGAAGGGAAAAAAGGAAGAAAACTTATAGCTCATACTGTTCACATACACTACACTACTACTACACATAAATAATACACATAGACGACTCTACAGGACTATACATACATACATACATAACTAGAGTGAGTGAGTGAGTGAGTGAGAGAGGGGAAGTTGAAAGTCAACAAGGTGCCAAAGTGTGTGTGTAAGATATTTGTGTCTGTGATATGTTGTTGTTGTTGTTGTTGTAGTAGTAGTAATGTACTACTGCTCAAGATAGATTTAAATTGCCTTTCCTACTCTGAGTAGTTGAATTTTAAAACATTCTCACGAAATATTTACATGTACACAAATCCTTTAGTGAAAATTAGCCTTCCTCTCCTTCGATGATGTTGTGGCAAATGTTATGCTACTAAAACAAGTGTGTGTGTGTGTGTGTGAGGAGAGAGTGAGTGAGTGATTAAGTGAGTAAGTGAGTGAGTGAATGAAGCAAGAGGAAAAGATTGATGCAATTGGCACTACTATGAAAAGACGAGATCCCTGCTCCAGAGTTTCCTTTCCAAAACACTCTATTTGAGCAGCAGGAGCAGCAGCATTATCCATATCTGCTGGATATAACAAAAACCAAAAGTGATACTTCTATGCAACTCCTGACTGTTTGCCATGAGGATTGAGGAGTACCATGAGAGCCCTTGTGATAGCAGCTTAAAAAAGACCTCACTAAATACATCAAATCACCCCTTGTCAACCCCCAGAATATTCATCATCATCATCATCATTGTTTCCTCCTCCAGAGCCACAGCCTCCACTTCTCCTCTTTCTCTTTCAAGGGATGAATGTCTCAGTTGGAGGAACCACTCAACATTTAAGAGATCATTCTAATATCGACAGGTAGGAGAGAGGATTCACATTCATTTCTCAAGGACGTTGTCAGCTGGAGATTAGCAGAATAATCATAACAATCAAATAAATAAATAAAAAATAGATGGCACCACCTTGAAAGTATAGTAATCCGAGTAAAACTCTTTCCCTTCCTTATTTGAACGCCCTCTATAGAGCTTCTACAGCTACCACTTTTGTATCCATCTTAGTACGAGTATCTTTACAGCTCATGACGTAGACATCTATTTTTAATTATTTAGCTTATGTACATACATACATACATACATACATTGAACATAAACCATTTCTCTCAATAATGTTTCAAAATATTGCCTTTTCAATGTCAGTTTTTTATTTTTTATTTTTTTCCTTACTTTACAGGTAAGAGCGAACTTCAACTGACTACTACTGATGACCTTTTTTTTTTGATTTTTTTTTTTTCAATATACATTTGTATATATGTAGTTAGTAATAAAGATTAAGGTTTGATCGAGACAAGTTTACAAAGTAAGGAATAAAAAACTTTTTGGCATTTGACTACAAAATTAGCCGTGAAAAAAAAAAAAAAAATTGCTTTCTTAAATAATAAAAAGCAATGGCTAAGAGGGAAAAAAAAACTGTAACATTTTCTGTCAGAACTAGTAGTAAGTATTATTCTTCTTTATTATTTTTATTATTATTATTATTATTTTCTGTATAATGTGTAGGTATTTAAAGTGAGCGGAAAAGTATTTTTTTTTTTTTTTTTT
Source organism: Lepeophtheirus nordmannii (assembly GCA_963680855.1). NCBI lineage: Eukaryota > Metazoa > Arthropoda > Copepoda > Siphonostomatoida > Caligidae > Lepeophtheirus > Lepeophtheirus nordmannii. The sequence continues at coordinate 43,103,381 of OY804519.1, read as the reverse complement.
AGAAAAAAGTGTTTAATCACATAACTAACAGTTTTTTTATATAGGCCCATATTTAGTAATTATGTAAAATAAAAATGATTTTCTTAAACAAAGTGATGGTCTACGAAGGTACGTAATGTACATATGTAATCTCCTTCAGGAGAAAAACTCCTTAAAAGTTACTTATGATGATGATGATAATGATGTCATAATGAATGGTTCCTTAAAAACCACCTCTAACTTTTTTACTTCATACCTACTTAAAGAGAGATTAAGTCTCCTTCCGAATCAGGATTGAATAATATATACTTTGTGTATTTATATTAAATCTTAGTTCTTGACTCTACATATATATATATACTAGGATTAAATAAAGTTTTATTTAATGACATTAAGTAGGAATTAAAATTACACCAATAAAACCAAACCTGAAGGTCAGCTAGGAGATGGAATTAAACTACGTCGTTGTTGTTGTATATTTTTATCAATATATATGAAAAGTTTCATAATAGACATATGTGTGATTGTATGGCTGTCTGTCTGTCTGACTAATTTTTTTTTTTTTTTCACACATCAGGATTTTATTCGTAAATTGGACGAACGCCACTGAAGGCTTTTTATTTTGTGTGTGTATTTATTCATGGATGAATTTGAATGGGTCAAAATTCTTACAATTCTTAGAGCATATTATTATTATTATCATTGTACAGAAACAATCTTTCATGCTTACAGTAGTCGACTTCATGCACAGTAACATTTACACACGCCGGGAATGATGGGTGCGGCTGTCTTCTGTTTTTCAAGGGCTTTTTTTTTTGTTCTTTTTACCAATGAATCGGTCATCGTGAAACAGAACAGAAAAAAGGGCGCTCCTGCTTTCAGTATCTATCTTTCAAAAGTCCCGGGATTCTCGAGGGTAGCAAAAGAGGGATGCTACAAAATAATAATAATAATAATAATAAAATGATAGGAATGATAAATAAAGGGCGTGCGGAAAAGCGTCATTCCCAGTCAATATTATGACATAAGAACGAAAAGAAAAGAGGTTTTCTTTGCTTTGCTATGCTTTTTTTCTTCTTATATTCATCATCTACATATATATGTAGTTAGGCTCTAATAACATATTATTCATGCTTTCTTGCTATTGTATCTAGATAGTATCTACAACAACCAAAATATGCTTATGTATTCATGTAGATATCATCATCATTGCATGGCTCTATAATTAAAAAGGGCACTGGAGGACATTAGATAGAGCGCAGCTCATTAGTGTCCAAAAAAAAAAAGCAAATACAAAATAAATCACATTTTTTTTTTTTTTTTTTTTTTTAAAAAAGTTCCCTACGCATGCGCTAAAAACATTGGAGCATCCTTAAAATAACAATAAAAAACAAATAGTAGATATTATTTAGAAGAAGCAACAGCAGTTCCCCCCCCCCCTTTCAGTTTTTTTTTTTTTTTTTTTCTCAGCCAGGTTTCTCCGCTTCTTCTTCCTTCTATGAAACGACAAACGAGAATGTTGACAGTCCATAGAGTAGCTCCATCATAAAATCACTTGTTAATAGTAGAATGAAAAACACAACCTCTACAATTAGTATTAGCATTATTATTGTTAATAATAATAATAATAATAATAACAGGACTCAAATTCCAGTTGATTGAGGACGTGTGACCTACAGGAGGAGAGCGAGAAAGCGAGATCCTTCAAAGGCTCTGAGAATGGCCTAGGAGGAGGGAGTCCCTTCGTTGTTGTTGTTGTTGTTGTTGTTTTTCCAAACTCAGCATGTACGCCTGTATTGGTCCGGATCATAAGACATTCTGTCGACAAAAAAGTTTCAGGTAGGAAGAGGTCTCAAGTCTTGCTGCTTTTTCCTTAAGGAGAATGAATAGTAAAAGAAGCATCTCGTATTATTTATACATAGATTAAACTAAGTCCCATAGAGTCAGAGAAGAGTCATGCGTCAAAGACACTACAAAATGTACCATCTACATACATACATACATACAACATAATTATTAAATTACATATTTAATACTCTCCATCTATGGTTGTATAATAACAATAATATGTAGTAGGGCTCTTGTCTTCATTTTATGTACTGTTTGTTCCTAGTTTGTCTTTCTTTCTGTACGTACATCTGCAAAATGTTTAATTTGTTCTACAAATAGGAATCATCGCAGTAGATGGAGTTGTATGAATGAGTCTTTAGTATATATATATGTAAGATACTTTATGAATATTGCGGACAGAGAGAGTTGGGGGGGGGAGGGGAGAGGGGGGGGGAATGATGAGGATACCCACTCAACCCTCTTTTTTGGGTATACATTTAAGGATATATATATATATATATGTATATACAACAAAGGGGGACACGCCTTTTAATTGCCACTGGATTCTCCTATCATCAATAAGGGAATAAGTCGTATATTTGGTTGTTGTTCTCCCTCCGTCTTTTTGTTTTTTGTTTTTTTTGTGCTATTATTTCTACATCATACATTTCAACAACATCAATAATGCGGAACTCATGATGGGTCGTCGACGACGTATTCTGCATTTATTCGTGCCCATACATCATCTCATGGCCTTTACTCTTCTTCTTTTTTTGAGGGGCTTCTTCTTCTTTTTTTTTTTTGCTTTTGGAAGATCCCTCTCAGAAGCAGGAAAAAAAAAGTTAGACAAAAAATTGAAAAGAGATGATTCAGCCCCCTTCAATGTATTATGTAATTGATAAATAATTTTGTCAAAGGATCCATTGGTAATGCAGAAGAAATATGTATGTATATACATTAGATATACATACGTGTATAGTACCATGCATTATGTAGTTAAAAACCGGTAGTGAGCGCTCTCCTTTCAGCATCTTCATTTATCTAGTGTGTGTCCTCTTCTTCCTTCCTCCTCTCTTCTTGACAAAATTCGAGAGGAAGAAGAAGAAGAAGAAGGGGGGAAGAAAAAGCATGCCCGAGGAAGAAGAATAAGAAGAACGAACTCACTACTGCTTTTTCATATTTATGTATATTATTATAAGTTGTTTCGACGTTAAAGACATATCTGATTTTTTATTAATATTTATTTATTATTCCCACCTTCATCATACAACTAATTTCATCTCATCTCATCTCATACTTGGAGAGAAGAAAGAAGAAGAAGAAGAAGAACATTCAAGATGTAAAAGACACACACACACATAGATAGATACATACATATGACCACCATTCCTCATAAATACGTTGATGAGGAAGAAGGACTCCTCCTTGACATCCCGTCCTACTCTCCTCATTTAGCAGAAGATCAGGGAGACTCAAACGGACTCTCTCATCATTGAACTTATACAGGCATAGAGTGTGATCGGTCCCTCCCCCAGAGACAGACGAATATCATTCATCAGTATGACAATGATATCCTCGAGTGCTGCTGGCTTAAACGTACCACGAGGAAGTTTATATTCGTTATTTAAAGAATCAGAGTATGACAGGTTTGGTCCATCTAATGGGCATTTGTTGCTGCATGGTTTGATTGATGACTTTATGGTTATTGATAGTTTGCATTTCTAGCTTAGCTATTGTTGTTGTTGTTGTTGTTGTTTCTGTTATTTCTCAAATGTTATTGTTGTGTTTGTTGCTGCTGATGCTACTCCTACAACTACTTCTACATCATCATCATCATCATACTGTAAATAAGAATCAGACCTGGTCACTCTTCTTGCTCATGCTGTTCTTATTACAATCAATTTCTTGTTGCTCAATCACTGACTGAAATAATATCAATCTTCAAAGTTCCATGTACATAATCCACAACGACTCCGACATACCCACTCACAAACTAATAATAATAATAGTAATAATAATAATAATCATGCTAAGTCCATCCACTACTTGCTCTGGAACCATTCGTAAATACTATGAAAAGCTCAAAGATGCAACATCTGAGAGAAAAGTGTAAGTTGTCTTTCTATATATATATACATATACATATACATATACAGTCAGTCAGTCAGTCAGTCAATCAGAATATTTACATACATACCAAATCAAAAAAAAACTGTGTAAAAGGACTCGACTTGATTTCATGCATTCAAACCAATTTTTCTTTTTTTTTTACTCAGCATGCTTCTTCAAATGAAGGAAGTATTCATTCATTTAAGAATTGTTAAAATAGTAATTGAAACGGAAAAATAATTCATTTTTTTTTTTTTCTCGTCATTTTCTTTTTAATCTATTAAGTGAAAAGTAAAAAAAACAAAAAAAAAAAACTATAATGTAATTTTATACGTGTATATTTTTATTATGATAGAACATAGACACTACATATGTATGTAAAACATACATACATAACTATATGTATTTGAATTATCAGCCAAAAAGCTAAGTCTCAATGACAAAAAATATAGTCTTTTTTTTATATATATATATATAAAGAAAGCAGAGCGTGCTCTCCAAAACTCTTCGTTTTTGCTGTTGTTGTATATAAATATGTGGAAATGATACACATAAGAATATCTGTATGTTGTGTATAAACGAATCCTGCTGACTTCTTCATCCTTGTTCACTAACCATTTGAATAATATGTACATACATTTCAACCAATTAATTAAACACATCTTTTAATTAGTAATAATAATATAATTTGAATATCCGCACTCATTTACCTCAATAATGAGTGTTTTGCTTTGTAGCTTTGTTTTTTTTTTAAAAAAAAACAAAGCTACTTTAGTTAGACATCTATTTATATGTATATACATATTTAATATGCAGGTAATTGAAAAGTACGCGATCGTTTCCCCCAAATTTAATCATTATATTTATCTATGTTATTTGAGGCAATCATGATACTCATTTGTTGTAATCATGCCAAGGAAGGCATATAAATAATAATGGATATTAAATTATATTTGCTCTTCAGTCAATACTTTGACAATATATTGTATCTATTATTTTTTTATACAGATAAGAATGACTGACTCTTTAATAAGTAAGTACGTATACATCCATGTTTATAGGTAGTGTCAAAAATATTGTATATATATATATATATATATATATATATGTAATCATTCTCCTCAAATTACCTTTTTCCATAAATGTGACTATAGAGGTCAGGTGTGTATCTACAACATACAGTAATAAGAATAATAAGTAAAATAATTATTCTTGGCTTTCTTTTGAGTATCGCCCTCTATATGGAATATTAAAGACTTGTAAAGTTTTTTAAGGAAATGAACTTTTCTCACATTTCAATTATTCTCTTGCAACTTTGTAGAATCTTTATAAATTAGGGACTCTGCAATGAAGTTCAAATTTGATTTTTTTTTTTTAATCAATTAGAAAGCTTAAAGTTTAGAGGATCCACTCTACACCACACCAAACCAAACACGTCTCCATTTTCTTGAGCCCCATTATTTTTTAATCGATGGTGCAAAGTTATCTTTTTTCTTTGCTCCACTGCGACATTTTTAGTCGTCGTCAATGGGTCATGTAATCATGTTATATATGTACAAACATATATATATATATATATATTTAAAAACTAATAATATCCCACTGACTAGCTATGTATGTATGCTTTTTCCAATTCATATAACAATTTGTAATGCATCTATGGGTCCATAGAATATATAAATATTCAGATTGAGGTGTCTCTATGCTCAGTACCTTGGACCTCTAGTACGCAGAATCAATTTAAAGAATGAATAGTAAATACTTGTTACAACATAAATTTGAAGCACTGACAGATGTGTTTCTCATAAATGCTGTCTAATAATCGACTCTTCATTTAAACGATTACATAATTTTGAACGTGTCTTTCCATAACTCAACGAATGATTATCATCTCCTTAAAATTATATAAATAATGTTAATACTAAGTTGAAATTCAAATACTTATTTTCCTCCTCTTAATTAAATATAATAGACTTACACAACTTGTTCATGCAAGTTATACAAATTGATACTTGTAGTCAAATATTATGTAGGCATACACATGCAAAAACAAAAAAACAAAAAGAAAGAAACAAGCAAATAGATTTAAAATGCGGATATATTATTTGCTCTCTTAAAAAAGGGTCAAGGTCATAACTTTGTGTGTAGTATTTGCGAGCTAACCAAATGTGTAACCAAAAGCTCAATCGATAGATATATCTACTTTTGTTGAAGGTTGAGTGTTTATTTTAGCATTTATTGGGTAATAGCAGTTTTAAAAAAATTAGAAAGCCCTTTGTATAAAAATGAATAATAAAATCACATTAATTCAAGTGACATAATATTTACTAATATGAAGTAGTAGTTATTGACCATGATTTAATAAGAATTCAGACGTAGAATGTATTCCTCTTGATTATAATTTAAAAAAAAAAAGAACTTAAACATAATAACTAATGATAGCCTTTAACTCGAATTCTTCATTTTTAGTTGTATTATATAGATATACTTAAATTTTGAAATGCTCATACAAAAAGGTTTTCTTAGGGAGCTCAATTTTGAAGTATGAATTATTATTAAGTTACATTTTAATTCGTAAAAGTTTCATACACGTAAGTTTGCTTTAATTTTTTTATATATACCTATGTTTTTAATTAATACTCTTTTTGACAAGAATTTGAAGAAAAATTAGAGTCGATTTTCACTGTAAAAATATTTCAAAGAGTATTTATACATATATATATATATAGATTCATTTGCCCAATCACTATAGTGTATTGAAAGTAGATCAGTATTTTATATTAATAAACTAGTTAATTTCTAATATTACTTTTTTGGTCGTTTTTTTTTTTTTTTTGACACTTGGTCATTTTTTTATTACATATATTTTTTTTTAAATGAAACATATATTATGTACATTAGAGAAAGCTTTCTAAAATGATACGGAAGCACAAATCTATCATTTAATTAATGCTTATTTATCAATATTACAAGGTGTTGTGTCTCTTTCCATTCTTTTTTTTATTTTTTATTTTTTACAAAACTGTTTAAGGATAAAAAGGTTTATACATATGTATGTACAATAGACAAATGACAAGAAATGCCCACTCAAAATATAAAAAAAGCCTTTGAATACTTCAAAAGGAAAAAATGAGAGAGAGGGAGAGAGGGAGCAAATTGAAATAAGCTACGTTTGAAATAAGGAGTTGGGTTTATTTAAAGGAATGATAGATAGGAAGCTATTTGACGAAGATGAATATTTTATTTGTAATTTGTTCCAATATATAGTTATTACATATCCATGTATACTACTATCTATTGGAAAGCCAGAGGTATGGATTAGGAACCATGTCCGTGTAGGAGAAATGCACGTAAATCTCTAAACTGATATAGGGCTTAACTATCATTTCAATGGAATTATGACGTTATTAGGTCACAAGAAATGAAATGGCTCATACATCAGGAGAGTACATATTTAGAAGTAATTAAAGTAAAGACACTCGTACTCAATCACTTAAGAAATGTACAAATTGAAAGGAAGGAACATAGTTATGATGGATATCTGGGTACCTACATACAAAATGCTATCCTTCATACATAGGGTAGAAAGTGAGGAAAAGATGGGACTCTATAACATTTTAAAAAAAGTCTTTGATCATTTCTTCTTTACTACTTTATTTCAATAGGTTTTTTTATTATTAGTATGAGTAGTTAAAATTGAATAAAGTCATACCTGAGTGAGGATTTTGTTCCTTCATCTTTTTTTTTCCGAGACCTTTTTAAGTAGTTAAATGCTTTAACAATGCTTTAAAGACATCTGCTTTGAGACCTTACAAGAAGGTTTGGCAAGCGTTGTGGAGAGGGGAAAGGATTTCGATGAAGTGATAACTGATGATATTATATAAAATAAATGAAGACTCTGAGGAAAAGTGGCGATATTCATTGATTAGAGGAGGAATGCTGCACCTCTATGGCTTCGATGCCTCTTCCATGTATGTAGAGAGGGTTTGTCTTTATACATACATATGTAGAATCAGTAGTTGAATTTATGGATATTACTAATAGTTAAAATGAAAAGAGAGAGAGTGAAGTGCTCGAGTGCTCCTAACATATGTTTAGTGCGTGGAATCATGTAATAGAAGCCCATGGAATAGGAAGAGTACCATGGTCCTCAATGCGGATTCAGGAGGAGGGCCTGTGACTTCAGAGAAGAATAGACATCCCAAGCTCAAAAATATAAAACAAAGTTCCGTTCTAGAAAGCATCCTTGGTCCAGCATTCAGTGGAAACTCCCTTTCTCGAAATCCCTCTCAAACTCAGTCCACTGCTTGGGGTGAACAGGAAGAAAATGAGTTTAATGCTCTACCAGGAAAGACATCCTCCACAAGGCGACCTCTGACGTAATGTATTTCTCTCCTTTTTTTTTTTTAACCATACGACTTGACGAATATCTACAAGGCCATACATATTAAGGCTTCCATTCCACTCAATTGTTACTTTTTTAAGACAATACTGCCAAGTTGTTGGTGTAGGCTGGAAATATCTATGTATGTATGTATGTTCTTCATACATAAGTGTTCTGTACATACATAAGTACATCGTGATTTTCTAAAATATTTTTGTATCAAATTTTATCTACTTGAAATAAAGAAGATATTTGAAGAAAAAAAAAACTAAAACTAAAACAAAAAGCAACACAAAAATTCACGTTATATGTAGATACATACATATAACGTGAAAGGAATAAATTATGCTCTAGTTTAGTAGTGCTAAGAATAATATCTATTCTATAAAATAGAATCAGTGCGAATGCCCAGAGTCATTCAATTCACAAACTCATAAGTACCTATATGTAAATATTATATATGTATGTAGATTTAACAAAATTGAGATATTGGAAAAAAAAGAAGAAAAACTGTATAAGCACTTTATGTATGTATATTCATTATCTTTTTTGAAATGATTCTATACAATACAATACATTCACTATAAACAACATTAAATTTGCCTTATAATTGAGACAATAGTATTGATTTATCTATCTACATAGACTTTAGATACTATGTAAGTCTTTGAAAATTATTTTTTTATTACTTTAAAACTTCTTATTATATTGAAGGATCTCACTTTTGTACTTTTGTACTTCTTTTTTTTTTTACACATTACGAAGGGTTTTATATACTTACAAACAACATTTGATGCTATCATAATCTAAATAAATATTGAAAAGTGAATTTGTTTTCTGGGAACATGTAAATACCTACATAATATGAAATTAATAATAATAATAGTAGTAGTCATAATGATTCTTCTATTGAATTTAAAAAGAAATTATTCTGAAGGTTTATTATTGCATTCGAGTTCCATCTTCTTCTTCTTTTTTTTAAAAAAAAAGAAAAAAAAAAGAAGATGGAGAGGGATAAAGAGAGAGAAGAAGAAGAAAGAACAAGAACTAGAAAGCTTCCAAGTACTCGAGATCTTATTACAAAAGCTGATACTGGCACCCATATACATAAAGAACCTTTTCTATGTACATACGTATATACAGTTAATACATAACTTTATTTTGTAGCAATTTTATTCATAGATTTGCTTTAGATTTAAGACTGTTTATTTCATTAATAAGTACCTATATATATATTTATAGTAGAAGTTAGTTCTAGTATCAACTATTATGTATGCGCTAGAGAGAAGAAGATGAAGTTGATGAAGAGCCTCTTTTCTTCTTCTTCTTCTTCTCTTCCCCCCCCCCCTCCTCCCTGTCTCTTTCTCCCCTTCCTCTTTTTAGGCATGCCCTTATTGTTTCTATCTTCTGCTATAGAACAGCAACAGCAGCATCCCCGAATCAGCGTTATGTATCTAGAGGGATTTATCCTCGTGTAGTAACCATACCGATTCCCTCTTCTTTCTTCCTTCCTCCCTTCGTTCTTTCTTTCTTTCTTTCTTTCTCCTTCTCTTTCTCTCCGTCTTACACTTACATAGCATATATATATATATATATGTAGAGTGAACTAACATGAAGAAAAAGAAAGAAAAGGAAAATAGAAAAAAAAAAAGACTGTTGCTTTTCTGATGTTGAATACAACGAGGAGGACGACAATAACAACAACAATAATAACAAAAGAAATAAGGAAAAAATAAAAAAATAAAAAAAAAGGCATTATTGAATCAAAATGATGAGTAGAAGACGGAGGAGAATGGTGTTGATGATGAGGAGGATGAATAGAAGAAGAACTACAACAACTACTGCTACAACAACTACTGCTAATACTTCTCTAGTGATGGTGGTTTGAAGTGCCTGTGCCTCTGTGTGTGTGTGTGTGTGTGTGCGTGCGTGCGTGTATGGGGGGACTTTTGAATGATTGGGATGCAGCTAGCTAAATCATCAGAATGGCAGGTGCTAGTATAGCGGGTCTCTACGGTAAAATCTACGGACAAAATCAAGTGGAGGATGGATCCGGTCGCTCAGGATTTCTCAATTTTAATTTCCGCTCGACTAATAAGGGGGGATCTGGCGGTGGCGGAGGACGGGATATTGGAGGTGGAGGGAATAAAATGAAGGATGATCATCATAAGGGCCCTCAAGAGTAAGAAGAATTATGTACATATTTGTTTCACAGTTGTTCCTACTGCTGCTGTTGCGTTTCCTCTCTATAGATCATCATCCTCTTCTATCTCTCTCTCTTGATATGAAATGGATTAGAAATCCTTTGACATTCATTCATTCATCATAGATAGCTAAACATAAACATACGTACCTTATAATAGGGGAATGATCAGGATCACATTTCTGTAATTATGTCGAGAAGGAATGATGATGAATTTAAAAAAAAAAAGAAGAAAAAAAGTTGATAGTAATTGGATGAAAGCTTGCTTTCTTTCAATAAGTATACATATTATATATATATATATATATATTTATATTCTGAAGAAGAGAAAATTTATTATATTTATTTATATATATTTTATGTAAAAACAGAGTTGGTACACTATGTATGTATATGTAGATATGTATGTTCTCTTTATTTCAACGACTACATGTTACATACATATGTACATATAGGTGTACATCCATCCATCCATTCATTTTTCTTTTATTGTTATTGTTATTCTTAGATCAGGGGTTCCTTTCTAATGTGCTCCGGTAGGCATTTGTATCCATTTTAGTCTATTAAAATACTATCCCGGGATATTTTGTGTATATTTTAAATATACCTCTTTTGCTCGAACAAATAGTCTACATATTCCACAAAATGAAAAAAATTGATGAAAATTCCATGTGATGTAACTTTAATATCACAACAACAAAGACTCAGAGTTGCATTCCCATTCCTTTTTCATATAGAACTCCTCTTCGAAAGTCATGTTTACCCTCCAGTTTACCCTCTGTATTGACTAATATATGGTTATTAACTGATTTGTAGGAAGTGCTCCAGAGAGGAGGAGGAGAGCCCCTGTCTTACAACCATGTTCCTACCTATTTAAGTATATAATATTTATGGTACATGGCTATTGCATGCATATTGGGCATATATGTAGTAGTCCTGACTGCATTCGAAATACGATTGGCGTAAGGCTAAAGCTCTTCCACAACTAGAACTCACCTATCTATTTACCTAATTACTTCTTCCTCCTATTATGTATGCTTATTGAAAAAATCCCTCAGATAATTAATTATGTACACAAGGAGATCACTTACAATCTCTCCTTTTTCTTCTCCCTTCATATTATGTAGTATTTGCCTGAGAATATAGAGTACACACACATATAAGTTGTTAGTCTCTCTCTCTCTCTCTCTTTTTCTCTACGTCTTCGTCTTCCTTTTCTCTTTTTTTTTTTACTTCTTCAATTAAAGTATTACTCTTTTGAGGCTGTAAATGGGCACCATTTGTGTTGTTATTATTGTCTCCTATGTAAATATAAATATTATAATATTTGATTGTGGTGAATCCCACCTTGATCATGCGATTAGTAAATATTTTAGTAGTGTGTACATATTGTGCATATATATTTTTAATTGCCAAAATTTCAAGGCCTGTATATATATATATATATATATATATATATATATATATATATATATATATATATATATGTAATCATAAATTTATAACTCCTTCGTAAATTGTTAAAACTCCCTCGGAAAGAGAAAGCTTTAATAATAATAAAGAGAAGTTGATATATATATATATATATATATATTTAAAACATTGAAGTTGCAGTAATATTATTTTAATATATATATATATATATATCATATAAAATCAGCAATGCGTAATACTTAATTTTATTTCTATACTCATTCATATACCTATACATTTGGTTATGTCTTGTATAATAATAAGAAGAAGAATAACGGACATATGAATGAGAAAAAAATATAATAATGAGGTGATCAATTATACTTTTTTTTCTTTCTTAATTTTTTACAACTTAGGTTTTTGAATGCCCCAGCTCCATCAGCAGTACTCCTCCTAGTACAATCATTATGCCCATGTTATTATGTATATTTTGTTAATAAGGAGCTTCGTTATTATTTTATATTATGTAGCTATTTATGTTATATACGTACTAGAACCTATTATCCATGTACATTGCACATGGTTCTTCCTTTTAGAATGTTCTACATGGTTGGACCTAACACAATGTTTCATTTAAAGAAGAGTCACAACTCTCCTGGCGTGCTTGTTTGTTAGTATGGTTGCTCTGTCCGGTTGGTGGTTTGGACGATACTCATAGGGCTCTGTGTTGTTCCTTTGTACAAACATATATGTATATGTTAATTCTTTTTTTTTTTTTCTTTTTCAAGTTATATTTATACTAACATACTTAAGCGATACACAGGTATAAGGAGTTTTCCCTACAAGGTGAAGGGGGAGAAACGTTAATTCCCCCACTATTTTTTTTTCTTTGCGCGCCTTGATAACAATTATATATATATATATATAATGTATATACTGCAAGCCTTTCTTGTTAATATATATATACACTTATTAGCTGCTGAAATTTATAAAAATAGAATCAAATTGTATGCAGTTCATTGTTGAAGCATGTTGTTATAAGAAGGTGTGGGAAGGGAAGAGAGATTAGAAGTTATACTCGGAGTAGAATGAAATCCTAGTTTCTTTGCACATGTGTACTCTTCCACATAACTACTATTTTTATAATGATTTTCTGTGATCTCATTAAGAAATAAACTCGTGTGTTTCCTTCTGCATTTTGCTCAATTCATCTTTTTCATTAATAATAATAATGGAAAAACGAAGATGTATTCGTCTTCTTCCAAGAATCGTCCTTTTCCACTTGTGGATTACATTACTCAATGGCGGAGTAAAGCAGCCTCTTCCAATACCTCCTCTGGCGGTGCTCTTCATCATAACAAAAATAATAGCTCCTCCAGACATTCTACTTCCGTGAATCCTGAAGATTCTGCAGCTCTTCTTCTCAATCGTTACTCTAGAAGTAATTATACGACCTCATCCACACTCACCTCCCCAGTTGATCAGCCCTATCCTGTACCCACAGCATTTCTTGTTTCTCCATACGAAGATCCTGAGGAAGAAGTCTCTCCGGGGGTGAATTCCTCTTCTTTAGTCGGGCAGCAGCAGCAGCAACAACAACAGCAACAGGGATCTTCGCCCAAAAATAATAAGACATTTTTGACCCAAGTGAATCATAAAAAAGAAGCTAAAAAACCCAAGGATGATCCGAAGTCATCAAGTTGTTTTTTCTTATTGCCAAGTCGGAGGTAGGGTTTTGAAAAGTATTTCACTGGGGAAGAGGCTCTAGCTAGGTCCATGCAAAATACAATTTTGTTAATATTATACATATATTTACTTTACATATACTCAAAGGGCTTGATAAAAAGATTAACTAATTTTTAAACCTTGTATGATATCTGACCTTGATATAACTGTATATTATGATATTATTGTTATTTGCTTGCTTCCTTACTTACTTACTTAATTATTACGTACTTTGTCCTTGCAATATTAAATTCCTCAACCAGAATATTTAAAAAAAAAAAAAAAAAACTAATGTAGGTTATACTTTAATATTTGTCTATTTTTTTTTTTTTTTTTTTAGATCCCTGCCCCAATTAAGTCCTCACGATGATGAAGGAGTTCATCAGAATCCACAGTATACCGGCCAACATCACTTTCATCCCGTCGTACACGATCATGACTATTGCGAACGCGTGGTTATCAACGTAAGTTATTCCTACCAACATATTTTGTTTGTTGCTGAGTAGCTTTCTTTTTTTGGCAATAAAGGTGGGCGGGCTTCGATACGAAACCCAAATCCGTACACTTAATCAGTTTCCAGACACTCTCCTGGGAGATCCGTCCCGTCGTATCCGGTATTTCGACCCCGTCCGAAACGAATACTATTTCGACCGTCATCGAAATTGTTTCGAAGCAATTATCTACTACTATCAAAGCGGAGGTCGGCTGCGGAGGCCTGTTAATGTACCATTAGATGTCTTTTCCGAAGAAATTCAGTTTTATGAATTAGGGGAATACGCGATAACAAAGTTTAGGTATGTCACTTCTACATTTGTTATTTTGTTTGTATTAATTAGTATATTTTTCAGGGAGGATGAAGGCTTCATCAAGGAGGAAGAGAAACCCTTACCTACAAATGATCTCCAGCGCAAAGTCTGGCTATTATTCGAGTATCCGGAATCAAGTCAACATGCTCGGATTGTAGCCATAATTTCCGTCTTCGTTATCTTACTTTCCATCGTTATATTTTGTTTAGAAACGCTTCCTGAATTTAAGCATTACAAAGTGTTCAATACGACGGCAAACGGGACAAAGATCGAAGAGGACGAAGTCCCGGATGTAACAGATCCTTTTTTTATTGTAGAGACGCTTTGTATCATTTGGTTTACTTTTGAACTTCTTGTGAGATTTCTCGCTTGTCCGAGTAAATACGTCTTTGCCAAAGATATAATGAACATGATTGATTTAGTTGCTATTATACCCTATTTCATTACTCTTGCAACCATTGTTGCGGAAAAAGAAGAAGTGATAGCGCCAAAGGCGCCCGTTTCTCCTAACAAGGAGGGAAACAATCAAGCCATGTCCTTAGCCATACTTAGAGTTATTCGATTAGTTAGAGTCTTTCGAATATTCAAATTATCTAGGCATTCCAAGGGTCTACAAATCCTTGGAAGAACACTCAAAGCATCCATGCGAGAACTTGGACTCCTCATGTTTTTTCTATTCATAGGTATGTATTTGATGATGTTCTCTTTTTCACTCATAAAGAATTCGTTAGATACGTGTGAATTTCACGACCACATTCCAATCCATCATCCTCGTCCAATCCTTTAACTTAATTTTTCTTCTTTTTACCAAATACAGGAGTGGTTCTCTTTTCAAGTACTGTGTATTTTGCGGAGGCCGGCTCCCCGCACTCTCACTTCAAGTCCATTCCAGACGGCTTTTGGTGGGCGGTTGTCACCATGACCACTGTCGGATACGGCGACATGACGTAGGACCTAACACCTATTTTTATATTTAAACTTTCTCATTTTGCATTTATTTTTCTATACGATTCCATACAAAAATCTAGCTCTTAGACCTTAATAAGTTGATTTTCTTTACTTACTCTCTACCTAATTTTATTTACTAATATCAATTCAAAGATACTCTGATGGTATATAATATGTGTACATATAACTTCCATACTGCTCACCTTGAGGAGGAGGAGGAGACTCACTCAAAACTAGATGAAAAAAAAACAAACACAAAAAGTCTTTACTTTAATTTATACATATTACAAATAATACATATCTCAATTTATGTAGTTTTGCATGGACCTTTTATCCATTTTTTTTTTTCTTTTGTTTATTTTTTTTCATGTACTTTATGATTAAGATTATTATTATTATCATTATTATTATTATTATTATTACTATTACTATTATTTATATCTTTATTTTTCTGCTGCCATATAGGCCGGTAGGTGTGTGGGGAAAGATAGTAGGGTCCCTGTGTGCCATTGCCGGCGTGTTGACCATCGCTCTCCCAGTTCCTGTCATTGTTTCCAACTTCAACTACTTCTATCACAGGGAGACTGATCAGGAAGAAATGCAATCTCAAAATTTCAACCATGTCCAGAGTTGTCCTTATATGCCCGGCTTTTTAGGTGAGACCAAAGGCCCCCAAAAAAACCAAAAGTCCCTTGGAATAAAATATATACTCGTACACATACATACATATATCGATACCAAAAAATCAAGCAAAACAAGCAAAAACATACACACACAAAAAAAATTGATAGCTGCAGCAATTTATCCTTAATTTTATTTGAAATCAGTTTGTTGTTCATTTCCATCATTTTTTGCTTACACCGGTTTTTTAATAATATCCTTTTCATACATTTCTTGTACTCTATCATTTTTCTAATTTTCCTTCTTCTTTTTTTTTTTTTTTGCACATTTTATATGTACATTGGAGTTTTAACTTGGAAATCAAAACTTTCCACCATCATTTTCTGATATTCATTCCTTCTTTCTTTTTTTTAACAACCCAAAAATCAAATTTAAAACACGGGGAATTCTTTTCATATCATTTTTTTTTTGTTCTCTTTCTTTTTTTTTTTGTTTTTTCTTGTGAAAATATGGTTTTCATTATTAATTACATCTATAATATATATCTATTATATTAGTTTTTGGGCTTTTACCCATATTCCATTACATCACACACACACACACACATTATGTATTTATTCATCACAACCAACCACACAGTCATACCATTTGGACATGCGATTGTGAGATTTAATTTGATTACAAAGGACTTGATAACTTTGATGAATATGATGATGATGATACAAGCCCATTATCACATTTTTTTTTTCTTTTTTAATCACATACATACATATATTTACACAACATATATTTGTACACGAATGAACACACACACTTACACACTAGAACACGAAATACTAAAGGACTTCTCCAGTTTTCGTCTAAAGAATTAATTTTGATTTTAATTATGCGTGCATTCCATTTGCGTTTATATATACATATGTTAGAAAAAAAAAATACATCCACACAAAAAAACAACACATATATTCACAACCATCAATTTGAACACAATTTGAACATGGTGGTTGTTCATTCAGTGGAGGAAAAGAGAGCATGCTTCTTTTCTCATCTGATAAGAATTTCGACAAATATATATAAAGCCATATATATGTAGATTACCCGAGCATCAGTAGTAGTCGCTGTCGTCCTCCCATTTATTTATTTTTTTGTCGTCAAATCTACGATGTGACCTCTGTCCTTCTTCACTTTCCTTAGTTTTTTTTTTTTTTACTATTCCTTTTTAAATTACTCTCCTCACTTTACAAACGCATAAATAATGATAAATTATATTTCTTTAATCACGAAAATAATGGAGACTCGGCGATTCAGCGTTAAATCTCACCCATGCCCAAATACATTTTGAGAACTCCAAATACTAATAATCATACTTTCATAATAATAATAATAACTTTTACATTATTTTACATTCAATCATTTTCACAATTTACATACGTAACAACCCACTTTCCTTCACCAAAATGTTTTGAAAGGGGTAGAGATGAAGTTCAAAGTTTTGAGAGTGAGTCACATTTTTCTCAAATTGGGATCCTGATTTATCTACAATTAATTTTTTTTTTTTTTCTAACTACATATATATGTATATGTACAAATTAAATTATAATTATATTAAATCATTACTACTAATAGGGTATTATTTTTAAATACCTATTTGTATCATGGGACAAATCTTGAGTCTTCGTCTTTATCCGTTAACTTCTTACTACATCTTTCATTCTTCCTTCAGAGTGTTTTTTTTTTTTTTCATATATATTTTTTTTTCCATCAAAAACCATGCCAAAAAACGGTGTACATTTCTTTTATTTATCATAATAATTATTCCCACTGCTACTACTATAAGTTTTGGTTCAAAGTGTCGAGGTTGGTTAAAATGACAGCAAAACAAAACAGAACAAAAAAAAGTTATTTTTTTCTATTTGAAATATTATTTTTTTAGAAAGCGTTTATGCAATACTAGGGGACATTTTTGATGTTAGAGCATATTCTTATACATGATATATATATGAGGAATTAAGATCATATATATAAAATTGTATAAACCTGACGAAGAGAAGCCAGTATTTGAAGCTATCTCTTTCTCTCTCGGCATTCCGGACATTTAGTCACTCACGGACGTTCTACTATATATAGGCACACACTAGCACACCTTATTCTCCACGCTCGCATTAAAACAAAACAAATTGTAACTGTATATATATATATACACCTATATATATCATTTATATTCATCCAGCAGCTTGAATGGTCGAAAATAATTTAATAGGAACTTACTATGTAAAATAACCTTTTTCTTTATTCATTTTATTCATAGCAGATATCAAAGTTTTGTGTGCGCCAACCGTAGATTCGAAAATTGTGGGTGGTAGATGAACAATGAACTCTCGAATTTAATGCGTTCGAAATTTCCCTTTCATTGCTAAAGTTTTTTCTTCCTCACACAATTTTTGAAGACGGAGAGTTATTTGTCTTTTTGTATAATTTGTATGCAATTAAAAAAATATATTAATTTTTTTCACAGCTGAAATTAAAAGTAATCATTTCAGGATTTTTCATTCAAAAGGGAAGGTAGTAGAGTGTTTTGTTGATTGTCGTCTGTTTGAGGGTTCGAATGAAAAATTCTGTTGTGGATTCATGAATATTAGATTTAAGAGACAGAAATAATCCTTGGCGTTACTCTTTTCATTTTTTACAATACAATAGGAAAATCAATGCAATTTTAAATATATCCTGACGAAATAGTCAAAACCGTACTTCAGATGTATCTTGGGAACAAATTCAATTTCAAATTAAACATAGATTCAAAAGAATATTTTGCTTTCTTTTTTTCTTTATATATATATATATATATAGAAGATAAAACAACGTTCTCAATGCTTAATAATGAAATACTTATTTATTCCACTATTTTTGACCATTCCACATATGTCTTGTCTATATTCTACATATGTATCAAATTATTTTGTTAGTAGTATTTTTTTTTATTTTTTTTGTTCTTGTTGTTGTAGAATGTTTTAATTCTATGAAGAAGAGAAAACACATATCAACAACATAGGTTCAAACAGAGTCCAGTCTATTTATAAATGAAGAATAATAAAAAAAAGAGCAAATTATACATACTCTAAAGAGATTGTTCTTTCTTATTATGCCCGTTATTGTATCTTTCTCAGAGGAAAATTAAAGAGTCGGATTTTTAAAAAAAAAAAAAAAACATTTAAAGTATAATTATTTTTATTTATTTTCCAAAGTCCAGTATAGAAACTGTTTTTCTGTCTATACTTTTTGAAAAAAAAAAATAATAATATTAATATCTCTAATTACTACATATTTTATCAATTCGAGACTTTTTTCTAAACCTTTTTTTTATAAGAGAATTGACTAATATTTCATTTCCTTCCTACAATATGGGTACTTACCTTCGTTTGTACTAGACTTCTTTTACTTTTTTTTTTTACTTAGTTTGTAATCTATGTGTTGCATGAATATTAGTATTAATAATTACCCTGAAATTATTAGGTAGTAGTGTAGTGTCTCTCTCTCTCTCTCTCTCTCTCTCCTTTTGTCTTGAATTTAAGCAATTAAATCTTACTACCATATACTTTGTATTATTCTTATGTTTATATATCTTCATTTATTATTGTATTATATTTCAGAGGGGCCTTGCTTCGTAGGTACAGCAGCAGCAGCAGCTGAGTATTCAAGAGAAGAATCTCATCTCCGTGAAGTGGTCATATGTAAAGCCTTTCACTTCAGTACCTTAAAAAAAAAAAAAAAAAAAAACTGAGAAATAGGTCATAATATATACATATATTTAGATCCTATTACACATATGTATACGCTATAGTATACGTATTAGGTAGGCAGTTTGAGGCATTTCTCAACGGTTTGGAAATTGAAAAATAATAATAATATTTTCATCAAATATCTAGAAAAACAACTTCCATGTTTACAATAGCAAATATACTACATAACTATTATGTGGGCATTTTTTATTATTTATGATGTGGTGTAGCATATGAGGAACTCAAAATGGGTTGTCATAACTATCATGTCATATTATGCATTGGTTGAGTGAGGGCAACCTCGGATCTTTCTTTCTTTCTACTAATAATGATAAATATATAAAGAGAGGACGGATTTTGTTTGACTCTTTTAATAGGGTCCTCATTTGTGACTCATTTATACTGTCGTAAATGTGTACATACATATATACACAGTTAGGACTATTAACGACAAAGACACTGTCTCTGATAGATGAATGGATCAATGAGAAAAAAGCAATGGCTAATGTTACTTTAACTTAAAAAGTAGATTTACTCTCTCTCTCTCTCTCTCTCTAAGTAAAAACCTACAAAGCAAATTAATATGCCCATATATTGATTTCTATGGTGTATTTTACCTAGAACTCCTTTCAAATAAGCATATAACTTACATACTATGTACATATATGTAATAGTGAAGAGAGGGGGAGGAGGGGGATCCCTTGGATGAAAAGACATATTCCTTTTTTGAATTTGTGTAAATACATGCATACATACATACATGGATATAGCATTGTACATATAAGTACATACATATGTTGTTGTACCTCTGTAATATGGAGAATATGTACATATGCTGTATGTAAGTAGATTTAAGGAACTGAAGAAAAGGAAGTTTTGTTTTGATATTTCAACATTTGATATATACATACATTTTATGTATTGTGTATACCTATGTGCAAGAAGGAGATGAGTGAGGCTTTTCTTATTATTAATGACAATTGATTTTTGTCTCTCTCTCTCTCTCTCTCCCTTTCTTTCTTTCTTTCTTACTTTTATTCTACATACAAAAAAAAGTATGAAAATTTAATGAGTTTCCTCCTTTGTTATAAAAACAAAAACAAAACAAAAAAACTATCAATATCCCACTAAATAAATAATTAAGCATACATACATACTTGAAATGTGTAGGAACACCTTCTTTAAATTCCATTGGAGACAACTACTCCTTGCATTTATATTTCCCACAACTACTACACTATTTTCTGTGGCCCATAGCTGATTTATTATTATTAATTGACACGTACAGGTGCTGAGTAAGGAGCTGTCACTCTACATGGAGTGTTATTATTAGCTCCAGGAGCATGGAACAAGAGGAGGGATAAGTATTGCTGCAACATCAGGTATTGTTCCATGAGGCTCTTTGTTTTTATCATCATCACTCAGGTAAGTGATTACCACTTACCTACCTACATATACATATCATAGGAAAAATGTATTATATGAAGTTATGTCTAAGACATTATTTGCGAAATTTTCTTGCAAAAATATTATTACTACTTTGTTTTTTGATTGTTTTTTTTTTTTTTTTTTTGCCACAGCTATCTCTTTTTCTAAACGGTCTTTTTTTTTTTATATATATACACTATCATTATTATTTTCTCTTTTAATGTGCTATTTCAACTCTCTTTTTTTTATATTGACTTCTTTATTATTTTTCCAAGGTGAATCCCTTAAGAAAAATCCTGCCCTCTCCGAATCTTCATCGGATATTTTGGACCTCGAAGAAGGAATTTTCTCCAGTAATGGAGAGCACCCATCGTATCTTCATCACAATTGCAATACTCGTCACAATAATATTATTGCTACAAACCTTAGCATAGAAACGGACGTTTGACAAACCGGTATGACTTTGCCTCACATAGTTCATACATACGTATATTAAATTTCGCAAAGTTAGGAAAAATAAGAGGGGAGGAAGTGATGTTGAAAAAGTACATTTAAACGCCATCAATCCCTCATAAATAGTACTTTTGTTTATTTATGTTGTATTGGGATTGAGTATCCCCATGTACAGACAAATGAAAATATCGATTAAACTAAGCAGGCCTCACATTTGAAAAGGGCTGTCAAATGTCAGAAGTCACTCTATGTACATACTTTAATTAATCAACAACAGATCATTGATAAGCTTGAGGAATTATTTAAATTTTGACATGACGTCACTAAGCATCAAGGGCCTTTTATTCCCTTTTATGTAGGTATAATATCAAATGTACAAACCTATGTTTGATACAACATACTTACATACGTATAAGAGTAGGTAGTCATATCGATTAAAATGTAATTCTGTTATTAATAATATTGCATATACCTAGAAACGAGTGCAGAATTGTCAGGTCTCTAGTATCTTTTTCTCCTTAAAGAAAGCTCCTTTTTTTTAAAATCATGACGTCATTTTGATTAATATCTTTAGGGTGACGTGATTACAACTCTTTTTTTTACCATCAAGGGGCGTGGTGGTGGTGTGAGGGAATTTATTCCTAAGAATAGATCCATTGTACAAATATGCATTTGTATTTAGTTGGTTTTTTGCACTTTTATGATCTATAAAATTATTGTCAGGGGATTTATATATATATATATATGTATAGCTGAGATTAACATTTTCTAACTCGTTCCATTAACAAGGAATTGCAAAAGGTGCTTAGTATTAGTATTATTCTCAAAAACTATTAAGGGTAATCAATCACATATTGCTCTGCGCACATATGCAGATAGATACACCAATCTATGCAGTTTATTTACCAATCATAATCATGATTAGAAGAAAAAGATGGGTAATTGTATATATATATATAACGTATTTACATATATAAAATAACAAGCATTAAATGTGAAAAGTTGCCAATGCTGGATATAAATATTTCCATGGTTTTATTTATACTATTATAAGTATTTTATGTTTATTTTATGTTAATGTTTTTATTTGTATATAAAATATTGGCCCCTTTCGATAGTGCTACTTAAAGATAAAATATAGGGAAATATCCATTTAAATTTTTACAAGCATATATATATGTATATTGCTCCAGAAGGATATTAGAAACGGATGAGAAGCTCTACATTGTTGTTGTTTTTTTGAGGAAAAAACTGTCAAAATGTTGAATCTTCACATGCATATATATATATATGTAATTTTGTCAAGATCGATCCTACTTTCCTCCTGAAAGAATCAGAAAGACCAAAAATTAAATAGTAACTATGAGAAAATTATGTTAGTCGTGTAATTTGTAATAGTAAGAAGTTCTTAACAGTGAACAGTTTTTGATATATTTGAGAATAAGTGAATAAGGTTAATTATGAATTTATATGATTAGTCATTTATGGGCGTCTGCAAGGACTAAGGGACTTAGTTCTCCTTTAAAAAATAATATTTTCTAATAAATATTAACGACGAGATGTCCCCTCAAAAAAAAAAAAAAATCAAAAAAAATTCTGCGAATGCCCTTGAACATAATTGATTGATTGTGTTCATCTGTATTTAGAAATAAAAGTGAATGGTTCATTTTACATTAATACCTCGATCTTCTTTATGGAGACATACAAAAATAAAATATTCTTGAAACACATTCTAGTACGTACATAGACATGAGAAAAGTGAGTAAAGGGAAAGTGGCATTCAAAAATCACATAAAAGAGACAATCAAGAGTTAAGGTTATTTACACAATATTATCTACAAAAATGTTGATAGATAAGCTGAATGAGGGATTATTATACATAGTATATGTGTTAAGAGTATTAATGAATTGACGTGTTTATTAACGTGCTACTAACTTTGTACTCGTATCTAGATAGTCATCCCAATTATGTCATTAAGTTGCTATTATAGCAACTCCCTTGGTATGCAGAATTCATGCTAAAAATATTACTTGAAGGAGTCGAATATCTACCTACCTCAAATACTTATTATTAAAATGTAAGGGAGATTGGGGACAGTTAAAAGACTTTTTTCTTTCCACTCATTTACTCAAAGCTGGTTTAATTTAGATAATGCCAAAAATTCAATGTGACATAGCTACATACATATATCTGCTTGTTACTGATTGAATTTATTTAAAAATCAAAAGAAATCAGTTAGGTTTTTTTCTTTCTTAGTTTCAGAAATGATTGCATTTGAATGTGTCCGTAGATGAGGACAATAGCAACAGTACAGAAATGCAAATAATTTGAGTAAGAAATTGAAAAAAACTAAAATCTAAAGAATTATTACTTTTAATATATTCTATATAATATATATATGTCATAATAAGATTTATCTGGTATAAGTATAAATCAGTTTTATATATGGGAGAAATTCATTTCACCGTGCATGTGCTCTTACTCTCATGTATGTCCCTTTTCAAGAACCTGCCCTGGTTATTATACCTACTTGTATGCATAGTAATGAATAAATAGTGCTCTATACTCTGTCTACAATTAGACTAGATAGCTTTGATAATTTAATTCAACTGAAAGCTAAAATATCAATAACTCAAATGATGTATAAGTTACAGGAAAAAAATACAAATCTGACTTCAATATTATTATGTACAGAATTGTAGTCTCTCAAAAAAATTATAATCACTCCCCCCCCCCCCCCACCTACTAAATCATCAGTTTTTATTCAATATTGCAAAGAAAAGTTGACAGAAATGACTGATTTCTTTCACAATAATCGATTCATGTTACAAGAGTGTAACGTAAAGTTTTTGATGTTTGAGAAAAGGAGTCGGTTGCAATGTTAGGTTTTCCTTATAATTAGCTTGTACATACACAAGTTATGTTCAAATTTTTTAATTAGTTGCGGTTTATCCACTGGTCTATATTGTATTTATTCGAAACTTTTGAGATCTTTGATCCGGTCAAAGTGGAAGTAGAATGACTTCTATGTATATTCCATTTATTTTAATCATATATCTATTATAATATGATATTTGATATTGATGTCAGAATATATGTAAATTGATTTTATCGATCACCAATTAGGAATGGTTCCGGGTAGTACTTGTATCCGGAATATCAAAGTAAAAATACCTGCAAAAACGGTTACCCTCATTGGTGGGTAAATTTTAATAAAAGTATTAGTTATTTACGAGTCTTAACATGTATAGAAGTGAAAAAAAAGTGAAATTCATTTGTCCTTGATGATTGTGAAAAATATTTTGATACATGGGTATGTCAGTTAATGTTTGAATTACGTTCAGATGGCGCGTCATAACTATTTATCAAATAGGGATTGAAAACAATGCTCTTCACTTTAAATTTTAATTAATAATCTTTTCAATAAATGTCTTTAAAGGTGCAACATATATTTTTTTATGTACTTAAAGTCCAAATTTAATAATACCCTGCTACAATTTGATTCTAAATTACAGCATGAAACTTGGAACTTCAAAAATAGAAAGCTCCAACAAAAAACCAAACATATTTCGTTATTAGAGTACGAAAATTACATGAAGGAAATTTTTATAATTGATCTTAAATGATTTAAGAAATTGTTCAAACTTGGCGGCCCTTATAATTATAGAATAATATACTTTGAAGGGTAACACTAATAAATGATGTTCCTTTCTTACATTAAAATTTGAGTATTCCCTGCTTTCTAAAAAATAAATGTGATAAAAAAACCACGAATTCTCTACAACAACCACGTATTAAATAATCTTTTAACCCCGAATCTGAAGTTGTTTACTCGTGTTTACTAGGTTTGAAAAAAAAAAAAAAAAAAAAAAGAAAGCACTAAAAAACCCAGAAACTCATCCCTAGTTCTAATGTTTTAAGTTCGTGCATTTGGACAAATCAAGGGCTTTCTAGTATAATTCGTAGATATTATTCTATTTTTTGTATTTATTTTTAATAGCTACAAGAAAGGAAGTCGTGTTCAATACAGTTCCTGCAGCATTAAACTTCCCAATGTATTTTAGTGTTTTGTTTGCTTAAAAAAAAAAAAAGTTTAACTGAAATCTTTATTATTGTAAATCCAATTATATAACTCATTCGTTTTTATGCACCATTTGAAGTCTTTTAGGCATTTATAATTCAAGGCATAGTATATATTTCTGAATGGAAAGTTCTCTTCTTTTTTTTTCTTCTTCAGCCAATCTAAGTACATGGGAAAATCATTGAATAGATAAGCTTCATTTTATGAAAACATACGCTAATCTAATTGCATAACAAATTAAATCCAATGTACGTGACTTCTTTGTATATTATTTAAAGAGGATTTTAGTACTTCCCATTTGATATTTGCTAATCTTTTTTGCATATATATCACAATGTACTAGAGAGAGAGAGAGATGGTGTAAAGTTCACTACTCTAGCTTTCCAACTAAACCTTTGCACTTTTGTTTGTATATTGTAGCTTTAAAGACATGTCTATCGGGAATAAAATGATTTGACTATTTGAAGATGAATATCTCATTATATGAGTTTACATAAATTGAGCCCTTGATGGTAGAATGTCACATATATATACATATATTCATAAAATGATGACTGACTTATAAACTTGTCCTATAGAGTTTTTTAAAGTGATGTCATGACTCTGGATGTATTGTATTTTGGGGGCATAGAGAACCAAATTTTGATATCACAAGAGGAAGGGCAAATATAAATATATATATATATTTGAGTCATTAGCGTTGATCAAAGTGTCAGATATTTCTCTGATATCTCCTGATGGGTTCTTAATCCAAATTGTAGAGCAAAGCCATTTCAGAGTATATACAAATGACTTGGTGACTTGGTCTGACATCTTTTTTACATTTTTAATTTTTAAATGCTAATTTCACGAAATGTCAATCTTGAGCAATTCACACTTATTTTATTCTATTTTTCTCTTTTCAGGAAATGGTCAGAGAACGCCCATAAATTAACAACCGGAAGTTCTTCATAGAGGGAAAAAAAGAAATCTTTATGAAAATGTCCATTAACTTTTTTCCTAATTGGAGACATATCCGTGATTCGATGATAAACAAAAAATATTATTTTAACTACATATTATCAATTTATTCTACTTAATATTTCTATAATTATAATTATTTGTTGTACTGGATGTGAGAGGGATACTCAAAAGACCTAAAAATTTTAATTAATTATATCAAACATAATGTGAAAAGTAACTTTTGAAGAAAAGAAAGAAAGAAAAAATACGGATACCCAAATTGGGACTTGAGCCATTTTGAACAAATACATACTTTTATATATATATATATATATATATAAACAAACAAACAAAGGAACCATCCCCTGAATTCTTTTTTCCATGTTCATTCCCTATATATTGCCATCCTACTCTATTGATTATAATTTTCGCGCCCTTAAGACATATATTTCTATTATTATTAAAAAAAAATTTTTTTTTTTTTTTTTTTCAAAAATGTGCCAACTTTGCATTCCATTTTTCAAAATACTTATATTAACTATACACTCCACAATCGTCAGTCACAGATAGATTTAATAAATAAATCCGTGTGGAAATCTTACTTCCCGCTGCTTTTTTTTTTCTCCTCTTTCTTTTTTTATTATTATTATTCCTGATCATCATCATCATATTTCCTCACGAAATCTCTCATTGCGCTAATTCAATTTTTATACATAATTTTATATTTAATACTACTACTACTTATAACATATTCCAGAAACTTGACGACGACGACGACAAAAAAAAAAAAAGGATCTCTCTGCAGATTCATGTTGTAAAAGATCCATTCAGTTTATTTACTATTATCAATATTTTAGTACTTTAATGAATTAATTAATTATAATTATTATTTTCTCTCTTCCCCTCCTCCTCCTCCTCCCCCCCCCCCTTCTTTAGTATTTGTTTTTGTTCTCAGAGTCTCTCATAGTGTTGTAGAGGCTTTGATTAAATCCCTTGATCAAAAAAATGGGGGTCCTCCCTGGATTTTTTGATCCTATTAATTATTATATTATTTTGAAAGAGCACACTGCCAAAAATGGATACGTTATTTGTTTCTTAAGGGGAAAATTGATTGGGAAGTAGAGTTTGTCAGAATTTTATTTTCATTGTTTTGTAGGGTTTTTTTTTTTTTTTTTTCTCTCTCTCTCTCTCTCTCTCATTATTCCACATTTTAAGTTATCTGAATCTATTTGAAAAAACTGTAGTACAATACATATACCCTGAGCAGCTAGTTGTTGACCTTCTCTGCTTGCTCAAAAGACTCACGTTGATTATCTAGTACCTATTCTAATAATCATGGACTGAAGTTAACTACCTATGTTTTTAATCTTCTTGGGTTTTTGCTTTTGTTTTTTGTAAAACAACAAAGAAACATTTGAGAAATATCTAATTTAATGCAGAAGAGAGACGACTTTTAAGCAATTTGGTTTCAACTAATAAGGCGGTAAAACCTCAACTCCACCTCACTCCTCCTCTCCGGATTAGACATAGATTTGCAAAGCAAATTACATTCAAGCATACACACACTATGTATTTTTTTCATTCAAGACACATATCTCTTTATTATTTTATTTTGTTTGTTTTTTTTGATATCATTTAACTCACTTCCTCCCACCCCACCCCCACCCCTCCCTTTCAAATAAAACAACAGTCACGACATATTTACACTACAAAAGATGTTATAAACAACAACAACAACCTCCTCGTCTTGCCAGCTTCGTAACAAATTAACAAATATTATCCTTACTATTGTTAATATTGCTATTTATACAACACCACTTTGAAAATCAATGTATTTTTCATAATGACATTTGACTATCAAGAGACGCAAGCAGTCTCTTTGTGCACAAAAGTAAAATTAACAAATATGTCGTATACACGTCCTGCATGCTTGTTTGAAATCAATTTCATCATCTTCATCATGATTCTAAATACTCTTTATTATTGCATAGTATAATTATATCACCCACACACTCCCCCCACAAACATATTGCCAAAAGCCACCTCATGACCTCCTCCTCTTCTTCTTCTTCTTCTTCCTCCTTCTCCCTCCACAGAAAGTCAAAAAAAAAAAAGAAGTAATTTGTAATAACATTCTTTTCTTTTCTTTGAAAATTCCCTCAATTTCTTCTATGTTGTGTTTTTTCGTCATCATCCAATCACTCCTTCATCATTTCATGTTGTAAAGCAAGCAAGCAAGCAAAATGTTCATAATTTGAATTATAGTAATTGATTCTACATAATTAGCTATCATTTAATTACATACTATATGTATCCAAATTGACGTATATATATATATATTAAAAAATTCAGAATTACTTCTTCATAAATATAATAAATATATACTTATACCCTTAAGACAACGTTGACGACAATCTTTGCTCATATTTCTATTATAATTATTTGATGTACGTATAAATTTGCATGTCACCTGTTAATGATATGCATTTTATAAATACAATATATATAATTTAAAAATTCTTTAAATAATCGCAAATTTTCAGCAAAAAAAAAACCAAAAAAACAAACAAACATAAATAATAGTTTTTTATCTTTTCTGTTTTCCTCTTCTTTTTTGGCAAAACTTCAAAAAACTTATAGAACGCGCGCTCAGAACTTTTTTTAGTTAAAATTATTATTATTATTATTATTTATAATTGTTCATCGGAATTTGAAAAGACTCCTGTATCCGATACAAATATGAAAAAAAAAAAATATATTCAAAAAATAATGTTTTTATTAATTATATTTCGATATATATATATATATATATAAATATATATAATTTTTTTTTTTTTTTTTTTCAAAAATAGTTGTATTGTGATTTTGATTATTTTTAAAAAATAGAAAAAATATGAAAAAAAAATGTGAAAAAGACAATAAACCTATTAATATCGATGTCCTTTCTCCTTCTGTGAAATTATTATTCAACAACCCTCCTTTAGTATGCTACTGGAGTACATTCAATGTTGACATTGCGGGAGAGCTCTAAGCAATTATAAGACTCTGTTCTATCTTGGCATTGATATGAAAGGGGTCTAAAGACTTGAATTCCTTTGCATAATTTGATTTCACCCCTGCACTCATCTCCACCTGATTGGAGCTCCAAATCAAAACGGAAATTTGTTCCTGCGACCATCTGAAATTCAGGAAATTAATTTATACTTTAAATATTTACTCATTTTTTAATGAACTTGTTTATAAAAGAAATCCTTAAATAGTTATATTATTTTTGGTAAAGTAAAACTCGTTATACTTTAAATTAATTCTATTACAAAGTAACACATTACTACCAAACAAGGCCTAGGATTCAAGTTAGTAGAATCGAGGAGTGCAGTCTCTTTATTTTCTAATACACTAGATCAAATGTTTAGTAAAAAAAGAACTTGATTCAATTAATTTTGATAGCTTTTTAGATCATGACCTACTTATCTAAGTGTTCATATTAAATCAAGAAGAATGAATAAAAGCCACATGATTGGATTGATCACAAACTCATTACTTTAACATACTTGCTGTTGAGCATTTATGATTCGTCGGATATAGAGTCCACAGTAAGATGGATCCGCACCAAAGTGAGACATAATGAGAGGTACAGTTTCTTCAACGACTTGAAAGGTCTCGTTTAAGTCTGTCACAGTTCCAAAGGCACCAACTGCTGCAGCTTTTTTGATTAAAAAAAAAAAAAAAAAAGAATGAAAGACAGGGAATAAGATACAGAATGAGTTTTAATACTTGTAAAGTACATAGATTTGTTGTTTAATTGACTACGAAAATAGTTTTTAATGTCAACACGTATATATATATGCTATTTATTAATAAATATGATCAATATTTGTGTGTCTGTTAAACAGATGTTGTTCTAACTTTAGAAAAGGGGTAGACATATATAAATATTTAAAGAATTGTTCTTTTGATTAAAACTATGAACGATAAGAAACAACACGTAGTTTTGTATTTAAAGCATAATGAGTTCACATCAATTAATTACCCTTTTTATTTTTAATTATAAATAATATACAACTACCAATTATCTCCATTTAGATTTAGCAAATGAAATCAATACTTTAATACAAAACTGTCAAAAAGTCAAAGATGTATCGAGGAGTAGAGACTCAAACTATCCGATTTATACGAAGAACCAATTATCTGGACTCTATTCAGTAGGAGTTTCACAACACTTGATTGCAAATTTGACGCTATTCCTTGTCGTTGTGGTTGATGAATCATTTCTTTCAAAAAAAATGAGAACTACTCAAAATCTAAATATCCTTATTATTCTATCTTTAGATAAGGTATAAATTGTTTTAACAAAGCTATCATTTGTTGCTATCAAGTTTCCGTGAATACTAATTAATTATTGTACAATCATTGAACGGCGTTAGAAATAAGGTATGTAGCAAAAAACTTAATATGCAATAAGTAGTTATTATAACGTAAATAATGTTTAGAATAACCTACCATCATTTTGTTGAAAAGTGATTGAAAGAAATAAGGAGAGGACCAAGTATTTCATTTTTGGGTTTGAAAAAAATTGTATTGACAATGAAGTATTCCTTCAAAATGATACAAACTAAATGATGCCGGATTTATACACAACACATCTGCCGAGAATCGAATAATAGAGGCAGTTTGAATCTAAAATAAAGAGTGAGAAATACAAGTATTATGAGTGTATATACATACCGGCCTGTCCTAGGCAGACTCTCTCTGCACACTTTAAAAAAAGGATTTGTATTTCTGTGTTTTTATATTAAATAATCGAATTATTGTTTTGTACTGGATACATAGGTGGAAATATGGACTCGAGTCACTAATTCGATGCTTATTTATACTTAAACATTGAGGAAATTCATAAATGTAGCACTGTGACTTTGATCTTTGAACTTGTTTGAATGTAAATTATGTCGTGATGATGTTTCTTTAGGAAATCATCATAAGGTTGCGTGATGAATAGTCAATTTAAGACATATTCCTAATTATGAGTTAATTGTAATGAATATTTTTTATATTTATCAATATCCTTCAAAACAGATAGTAAATTACACTGGTCAACAGCAAATTTGGTGTCTAAGTTTTGTAAGCTGATTTTGGTCAATTTTGATGTGCTGAATCCAAAAATAACACCGTTTTTGCCGGGCCAGGTCGACATTTTAAGCTATCGTTAGAATTAGTCTATTGCAATGACATAGTAGAGCTACTGAAACATCTCGGTGTACTTGAATACAAATCAGAGGACTGGCGACTTTTTATCGACAGCAGCAAAAGGTCTTTGAAATGTGTGTTTTTACACAACGGAAATCAATTTGCATCTGT
The DNA here is from genome assembly GCA_963680855.1 of Lepeophtheirus nordmannii. Classification (NCBI taxonomy): domain Eukaryota; kingdom Metazoa; phylum Arthropoda; class Copepoda; order Siphonostomatoida; family Caligidae; genus Lepeophtheirus; species Lepeophtheirus nordmannii. The sequence goes on along the minus strand of OY804519.1, from coordinate 43,071,327 downwards.
GCCATTAGCACATTCGACAACATTAAAAGAACAGCATGAAGCAATTAAGTACGTCCTAGAAAAAATTTCTTATGACCAACATAAATGGCTGATTTGCGTTGACTTAAAAATGGTCAACTTCTTGCTTGGTCAACAGTCTGGATTTACCAAATACCCATGCTTTTTATGCCTCTGGGATAGCAGGGATCGTACTCACCATTACGTGAAAAAAGAATGACCATTACGTGAAGAGCTTGCAATTTGTAGAGAAAAAAATGTGATAAACAAGCCTCTAGTTGACAGGGGACGTATTTTATTTCCTCCACTGCACATAAAGCTCGGTTTGATAAAGCAATTCACAAAAGCCCTGGATAAAGATGGACGGTGTTTTCAGTTTCTGTGTAAAACCTTCCCCAATTTGTCAACTGAAAAGTTAAAAGCAGGTATTTTTGATGGTCCTCAAATTAGGAAGCTGATCAAAAACTCTCCCGCGTTTGAGGAGACCATATATCCTGTTGAGCAACAAGCTTGGAATTGCTTTGTCCAGGTCGTGATGAATTTCCTAGGCAACACAAAAGTAGAGAACTACAAAGATCTAGTAGCAAACATGTTAGTGGCTTTTAGGAACCTTGGCTGCAATATGAGCATAAAAATGCACTATCTGTACTCGCACATGGACCGTTTTCCCGAAAATCTTGGTTCTTTATGCGATGAGCAAGGAGAGCGCTTTCACCAGGACTTGAGAGAAATGGAGTCACGCTACCAGGGAAGGTGGGATATGGTGATGATGGCGGACTACTGTTGGAATTTAAAAAGAGATTTAAGAAAACATTCGCGACAATCAAAAAAACGAAAATTTAGCCCGTAATAATGCAAAATTTAAGTTTTCATTTTTAGTTATATGTACTATAGATGGTTCTTTGTTAGAATACAGCAATTTTATCATAAATACTGACATTTTGCCATTGAAACATCATTAGTAAATCTTGAAAACATTGTTTAAAAAATATACCTGGTAACTAAAGTGGCATAATTTTAAATTCAAATTTACAAAAAAATTTGACCTCCGACAGCAAAATGGATGTTACTTCTAGATTTAGCATGTCAAAAATATAGTAAATCAGTTAAAAAATATCAGACACCTTTTAAAAAGTTTCTTTTTGTTGACCTGTGTTATAATAGAACCTAAGTACTTAAAATATCCGTACAAATAATAATTGTATGTAAATTGGTTTGATTAAACCAATGTATGCATGCTCTTTCAAGCATCTACAGGGAGACCCAAAAAGATACGTACCCATGAAAATTTCAATTGTGTCTTTGATTAAAAAGCTATTTATTTCAAATTACAACCAACCATCATTCAGTTTATGGAAGACTATTCACAAGAGTGCCGGCTATTTCTGTCAATTTTTAGTCAATTTACGACTTTCCCAAGATGTGTGTTCCAAAAGTCCACCATTTCGTTGCAAGCAAACCTGTACTCGTCTGGCAAAGTTTTGAATCACTTTTATACACTCCTCTTTCGGGATGGGTCTTATTTTTGCTGTGATGGCAGTTTTAAGTTCTTCAATTGTTTGTGGATTTCCCTGGTATACATTGTCTTTGAGGAATCCCCACAGATAAAAATCTGGGGGGTTAAGATCTGGTGAGTGTGGGGCCCATTCCATCTGTTAATTTTTGCTTTATTTGGATCTTGTATGGGTATATTGATGGGGATAAGACGTAAGAACACGCCGCAGTGACTCCCATGTCATTCCGAGTTCTTGGCTGCGTCTACGCACTGATTTCCTAGGGCTGCGTCCTACTGAATCCCTCACTGCAGCAATGTTTTCTTCTGTCCTTGAACTCTTCTTCCTGCCTGAATAAGTTCCCCCTGTGGCTTTAGAACATATGTCCACTACAGTCCCATGTTCTATGAAGCACTTCTTAACCCAACTAACAATCGTTGATTTTGATGGAAAGTTGTGACAATGGAAACGCTTTCAAACTGAATTTGTACACTCTGGTATGATTTTGTCGTCGCAAAATAGGTCTCCAGCGAGAATATCTTCTGCTGATTTGTCCAAGACATTTTCAGGGCAGCTATAGCTGCAAATGATCATCCATAGATTCACCTTTCACGTCCTGCTACAGAAAAGACATTCGTTAAAAAATAGATTTTTTATCGAATAAAATATGAGGTCGCATCTTTTTGGGTCACTCTGTACCAAGAATTTCAAAAATAGTGCCTTCCTTATTAACTTATATGCTACGTCATATGTCGTGATTAAAGCCACCTATTTAAATTTAGCCTATGTGTAGTGAGGAAATGTTAAAAGATATTCCTTTGGTAGGTATTTAATAATTCACCCATTTACGAAATGTACATTCTATAAATTTAAATGAAACACACAAAAAAAACTATTTAATAAGTCATTATTTGGGCACGAAACGCATAAGAAACTACATCATCACTGGGTTACATAATTAGAATTCAATATTCTTTTAACATTTAAAGAAGAAGGAAAAATGTTAACGCCCTTAGTTATATATAATACATACTCCACATACATAGTTAATTAAGCTAGTCCACCTACTCATTGTACCAAAAAAGAGTGCAAGATGGCACTTATAGGTGGAAATAGGAGACTGCCTTATGCCACGAACATGAGAATTAACTATGTATGTATCTATATATAGTTATTCAGATCTTAATCTCTCCACTATCTACGTACCCCTGCTCTTTATTCATTCCTTGATGGTTGATTCGTTAAACTCAAAGTACATCATGATCATCAACTTGTCCCTCTATCAAATAAAGTACAGTCAAATAACTATTTGGAATAATGTGATCTATTGGTCTAACCACCAGTTAACCCTCCTATTACCCTTGGGGTCAATTTGACCCCAATCAATGTCTATCATTCAAAAAACAATAGTTGGCTTCTTCTTTTTTTTTTGCTCCATATTTCATGACTTTTCCTAATTTGATGGGGACAACTGATTAATATTTTTCCAATGTGCTGAACGCATATTCCAGGCATCGGTGTTCCTCTGGGGTCAATTTGACCCGTAGCTGTTTTAGCTGTGTAAAACTTGTCTGTCTGTGTGTGTGTGTGACCTAACATCCCCACACCTGCAGGTGCAGAGTTGATACATAATGGGGGGAAACAATTTTCTGTAAATCATTTTCTAAAGGCCAAAATATACCTGGGCTCAAATTGACCCCAAGGGTAAAATGTGTTAGTAATATTTTCAAGATAAATTAATTCTAGGTAATTTAAAAGTTTTGCCCTATGGTGGCGCTAGAGGGCAGGTAAACTACCTGATAGGGAGTTTCATTATCAAGGGGTTATTTATGTATTTATTCAACAAATAAAAAAAAGTGCCAGACACAAAAACTTGGTCAACTATTTTCTGTAAATCATTTTCTGGAGGCAAATATACCTGGGGTCAAATTGACCCCAAGGGTAAAATGTGTAATATTTGAGGATAATACGAGGGTTAATTTCAAACCGTTTTTGAAGGAAAGGTTGGGTGATAATTTTGTCTACTTAATATTTGTATTACATTATCTTAGATGAAATTTCGTTGTTTTACAGTGGCTATTGACTATTTATTTATGTACATATAATATATCCCTTTGGTATAATTAATTAATTATTGCTACCATTGATGAAAGATGAAAAATCCTTTGTTAGCTAGATTTAGAATAGAGAAGTCTGTGCTACTCATAACTTTATTATCTATTTTTAACAGAATCATCAATAAATGTAGACGGGAAGTTAAATGCCTAAGTTAAAAAGGGTTAAGATATGCATTCTTCCATCCCAAAAATTTGAGACACTCTTAGTAGTACCCATTAATGAGGGCTTATAAACGGAAGAAGTTGAAAGTTTAATTATATTTACATATATGTAAATAGACTCACATGTACTTTATACCAGAGTATCAATAAATAATTAATTTGTTGATCAATGCTGTTTGCACATGAATTATTCTTTTTCTTATTTGGTGGACAATTAGTCAAAATGACTAACTGTTAATTAATCAGCAAAATATTTAAAATTAATTCAGAAGGTTTGACACGGTGTTATCTTTCTAGTTTAAACAAAATTTAAACTGTATTCTTATATCATTTGCCAATGTTTCTACTTCTTTCTTGCTCCCTTCAAAGGATTGTTAGAGCTCTAAACAGCGCTTGTTCAGCTGTGAACAACTTTTTACTATTTTAAATGAAGAATAATTCAACTGTTTGATATAATTGACCAACTACTACCAAATTATTTCGGGCTATTTTTCTGGTTGCGGGTTAAAATAAAGATGACCGAAGGGCATTAGCTACAAAAAAATCAAAACTTATTCTTAAATACATTTCATTTTTATAATGACATTAACATTAAACTACTAAATATAAGATACTTTCATAGCATTAAAATAACAAAAGGTATAATTTATAGAATGATCACTCCTCTTTTGAACCCTATCTGAAGTCAATAGCAAAATATAAAAATTATAAATAATGAACAAATAAATAATAATATGATGAAACTTGTATTTTAATTCTTCTTTTGAAGAAGCTCGATGTTATGAATAATCCAATTATAATATTTTTGAACCTGAGTATAAACGCCTGGCTTCCCCTTTTCACCGCAACCATGTCCCCAACTCACAATACCATGGACATAGTAGCGTTCTATAATTAGAAAATTCTAAATTAGAAGAAGGCCATTCATCATTGTTAAAATCTATTACCTCCTTCACTACAAATTAATGGCCCACCGCTGTCCCCTTTGCATGAGTCAACTCCACCATTGTCTGCCCCAGCACAAACCATTCCTGAATAGTTAAGAAAAAAGGAGGAATCGTTTAATTTAATTTAGGCCTAATGTTGATTTACCTGGAGATAGTTTTTTACCCACGGGCTCATAAAATGTCTGACATTTCTCTGGTCGAAATACTTTGACATTCGCGGATCGAAGGCAATTATTTGATATACCTTTCCTTTTAGCTAAAATTTGTATAGAAATCTCTGTAATTATTGGACTCAATTATTCAAACAGGATACCTTCAGTTTGACCCCATCCAGAAATAATACACTTCCTTCCAAACAATTTCAGTGTGCTTTGTGGCAGGCAAGCGGGTACAAAATTGTGTGGATAAGCTTCACCAGAGGTTTGAATTTTAATGAGAGCAATATCATTTGAGTATCTTCCAGTTTTAAAAGAGTCCCAATCAGAGTGTAATATGTACTTATCAATTTTAAAAATCCTTTCTTTCTTGTCTGTTGAAGTCAGATTATACTGACCCAAAACGACTCGCATTTTATCGCGCGTTCTAAAATGAAATTTAAAGATAAATCTCTATGAACTTGGATTCTATAAGGAACAACAGACTTACAACAAGCAGTGAGCCGCTGTTAAAACAATATCATGAGCCAAAAGAGTTCCCCCACAATGATGAACATATTTTTTATTGACTTTTGTTTGGATTTGAGCAATCCATGGAAATGCTTCATATGGAGTGCATGAACCATTGAGTATTTTTGCATTCCTTGGATTGAAACTGCAGAATAACAGAATATGTTTGACTTCAAATATAGAAAAATAGAAAATGAATTAAAGACTTACTTTAGTTCAGAAAATCCACAAAACTCGGAGAATGAAGCTACCTCATTATAAACACTCAATATCATTAGTATAAAATTAATAGCGAGTCCACGAACAATCATTCTGTCTGTTGTTGAGAGCAAATGAATTTGATTATAATAGTTTAATTGTTTATATACCAGAAATTAATTACATTCGATTTTTATCTAACTCCTACCGTTACTCATCATAAGTGTAAAATACATATCGGATGAATGTTTCCGCCTAACCAGAAGGAAATAACTTACCTCTCTTATCTCCTATCTTTTCATTTTGAATAGTTAAATAATATTTGTCCTTTATATGTAAAAATTTGCTAAGTTTGTTTGCCCTCAAAAATAATTGTTCGAGTATATGTACTACTTAATACTAGTTGAGGATCACCTAATTTTATTACAAAATGGGGATTTAGTTATATATATATATGTATATGTATACTCTATGTATAAAATCTAGGAAAAGTTGTAATTATTCAACAATCCCTTTATGAAATATTCCATAAATGAGGACATCAAGAGTCAATCAGAAAGATTCTATAAAATATGTATGAAATGAACACACCACATCATCTACCAAGGCCATACGTACAATCCGGAAACTTTGTCTCTAATCTTTTTATCGTGGGTCCTATGTCCAATGTGACCTAATTAAATGTACATATTAAATAAAAGTGAGCAAATGCAACTTTTCTTTCTTTTTGATTCAAATTAAGATGACAAATAAAAGCCTTTACCCTCAATCAAAACTAACTATACATATGTCTATCTAATATCTCTTATTATCTTATTATCTCTCAGACACTAATAATAATATTTTATTGTTATATATAATATGTAATTTATTATATAATATAACGTTGTCGTTGAAAGTCTATATATGTATGTAGTAGGTTTAGTGATAGTAAGATACATATTTATTAATGCTCCGATCGTAAATAAAAGGATGAGGTCACTTCCTCCATTCCAGTCACGAGATATAAATAGTGTTTGCTTAAGGTCAAAGAGTATAAAGCCTGATCCTCATACATTCACGACGAGCTTTTTGGGAATAACAAAAACACCACACTGTATTCTCCCTTCAGCTGATTTTCATCATTTGACTCTTTTGATTTAAAGCAGCTGATCCTACGTATTATGGGCTCAAAAAGGGTATTATTATTATTTATGATTTTGATGCATAAAAAATATATTAAATCAAGGATTGCGCGCCCTTTTTTTGAATTTTGAATATATTACAAGTAGTAATAATTGGTTTGTATATTGATAGAATTAATAAATATATAGTATATCTAAATAATAAATTCTGCCGAATATTAAAAAGTTGGCAACAAGGAAAATACAGAAGGGTAGCTACCAGTTGTTTTTCCAAATTTTTCCTTTCCCTTTTGTCAGTCGAGGTTGCGAGTGGACAAAAAAAGCTCGACGTGATTACAGTTATTACATCATGAATAAGATATTTATGTTCAATTATCCCATACTTCTGGTTCCAACCTAATCCGTCCGAAACAAAATACAAAATTGTACACATCTAGCTATTTTATCGTGATTTTATTCAAATATAGCCTCTTGTTCTTTGACATGAGGCTCTATTCTATACAGATGCCTAGTTTTTTTTTCATTTTTAAATTCATTTGATGAAATTTCCTTAATTTTTAGTTGTACATATTTTGTCCATTTTGTTTAATAGGTATATAAATTACACCATGACGTTACTTGGATATATGGTTTTATCTTTAAGGAGTCAGACACTATACCTTACTTTTAATACACACAGAATGTTGTAAAAAATAAATTTATATTGACAAATATACAACTTTAGACTGTACTACTTCATTACACATATTTATAGTATGTGTTTCACTATCTTAATAATATGACTGACTTGCTCTGTAGGTATCCATAGATTGAAAAACAATGGATAATGGATATAATTAATCCATTAATTGATTGTTATTTTATATGTACTTTACTTATATGTATTATATAGGGACCAAATAGAGTAAACCATAAAGGAATAAAAAAGTATAGGAAATTAGCCCCCACATATGTATTTCTTTATTTTACAATCAAACACCAAAAATTGTTACAAAACCATGATTTTATCAATTTATGGAGAATAATTACATTATATCATTCTAGTAAGTCTATGACGAAGAAAGAGAAACTGCCCTAATGACCGCCCTCGAGACACACATCGCTCCCTCGTAGCCTACTTAACACTCATAATAATTAATTAATTAATCTTTCCTAATCAAACACAATATATACATGTTTATCAATTTTTTTAATTACCTAAATAGGTAAACGTACTTACTTAAATAAGTCTCAATTTCATTCATCAAAAGAGTCTAATTGGATTCGAGTTAAAATTTTAGAGTTTCGTCACGAGTCAGAGTTTGTTGCTGAGCTTTAAAAGATATCAGTTGGACAATTAATTAAAGGCTTAAAACTTAATGTGAGCTCCACGAATGTACATATTAAACGCATAATAAATTCCTCAGCTTAGGAATGTTAATAATATGCAAATGGGGTACGTAAAATAAAAAGAAAGAGAAAATCATCAACCTGTTTGTAACTCTGACAATTTGATGAATGTTGAGAGGGAAGCAGCAGCTTGAGCTGTCATGACGTTTGACTGAGCTACAAGTTACTATTCTCCATTATATATGTATACAAATGAAGACATCAATAATAAATAATAACATTATGTATGTAAACCATAGATGAGAGGAAGAAAATTAACTGAAATTAATGTCAGGAAATTATATATTTTTAACTAATAATTAATTATACGAGGACTTGAGCCCGTTTTGTTTAACTTTTATTTGCTTTATTAACCTTAATGCATGTATTCTTCCTTCATGTGAGATCTGTACTATCAGGTAGATGTTCTCCTCTCAGTAGTAATAAAGGATAAATGATAACAGCTTTGGAAAACAAAAAGACCTGAATTATTTACATTCCTACCTCAGCTTTAGTTTTGCATAAGGAGAATATATTTTAAAAAGTTGGAAAGACCTCTTTTGACTCCATCTATTCAAATAAACTATCACCTATGTATCAAGTTAAGTTGTCTGAACAACCTACATATCTGCTTCTTTGTTTACTTGGATTCAATCTATGTTATGTGAATGTATAGATATTTTAAGGATATGAAAGAGTTTCTATTTAAGAGTCCTTTACGATAAAAGAAACTAAAAACTTGATTACTCAAATAAATATGTATTTCGAGAAGGTACCTTTCAAATTCAAATTATTATTTAGGTTGAATGTTTTAAAATTATACTTTTGATGGATTTTAAGTAATAATTAATTAATTTATTAATTATTCATATATCAGAGATGTGTCGTTTTTAGTAATGTCAACGGGTTTGTTTGTTCTTGTTTAGTTTGAGATGTATCAACTATAATGCAACACTATTTAAATAAAAATATGTATATTGCATCGACCTAATGATTCGCGCATTTAAAACTTCATTTGACTTGCTATAAGTATTTTTTTAAAGAATGTATGAATACATATAATATTTAGATACATTCATTTATAATTGCTCTCCTTTACTTTTCAAAGAAGAAAAACAGAGAACATGAATCTACCATTAGACCATTATTATAACTGTTTGTTTTATTACATTTTTTAATATTATTAACAAAATAAATATGTGCCCATAGTGGAGAGGCTATAATGGAAATAAGTAAGCATACTCTGACTTCATTAGCTTTAAATGGTCGTTAAACGTACGCACAATAATAAAGGATCGTAAATTTGGTTCTCTCTCTGATTCTAACCGTTTTATGTCCATACATATTATATATATATATATATATGCATGACTCTATAGATCTATGAATGAACCGGAGTAAATTAAGAGTTGATTTTTTTTAATGGATGAAAACATTCTGATATTTATCAAGAACCACATATAAGTTTTATTCATTTTGTACATACGATCAATAGCTATTCCTACATCACGTATTGTACCAGTAATGATCTACATAGGCTACTAAGACGCCCTACATATAAGTAAGTATACTACCCATTTGGTAAAGCACACCCTTACTTGAGATCAATATATGATTGTATATTTAGACAGACAAGTTATTGAGCAGACGTGTATGTACAATGTACATATAATGTCCCTTATCCATATAAAATAATTGAGTCTACCTCCTCTCATAGGGAGATATTCCATTCTTATCTATGAAAAATAAAACTGTATTCAAACTATTTACATTCTACTACATACGTGTGATCAAAAACATAAGCATATATTGTTAGGTATGCTTCAGTTATAGCATATTTAAGCAGACACTGGATTTTGAGAACAATGGACCTATGTGTAGGAATGTAAATAATATGCAAATCGGGCTTGTAAGAATCAAAGAAAGAGAAAATCATCAACTTGGCCACTCTGACAATTTGATGAATGCTGAGAGGGAAGCAGCAGCTTGAGCTGTCATGACGTTTGACTGAGCTAATAGCTGCTATTCTCCATTATATACATATACAAATGAAGACTTCAATAATAAATAATAAGAGAGGCAGTAAATTAACTCAAATTAAAGTCAGGAAATTATATATTTTTAACTAATAATAATTATACGAGGACTTGAGCCCTTTTTGTTTACATTTTATTTGCTTTATACACCTTAATGCATGTATTCTTCCTTCATACGAGATCTTTACTATCAGGAGGTAGATGTTCTCCCCTCAGTAGTAATAAAGGAAAAATGATAACAGCTTTGGAAAACAAAAAGGTCTGTTCGAAGAGCCAACTCCACAAAATCTCGCACGCGGCATTTTGCATATTATTTACATTCCTACCTATGTCTATAATAGGGGCACCAAAAATATATACATACACTTTGTACGTAGTGGCTGACATGTAAATAAATTATTTCTTTCTTTTTCTAATTTAACACGTTGAATTTAATTATGACAAACATGCTGAATTTTATAGGGAAGTCAGTTTAGAAAAAATCCAAGAAAAGTCCAACAAAATATATATTTGGACAAACTTGTCATGAACTTCATTGTACATTCATACATTATACTTACATCTTTAAAAACATCAATTCCCGGAGTTTTGTAGCAATAAATATCACAAAAACTCAACATAGTTCTATTACATTATATTTCTCTAAATTATTTTATATCGGGAATATTTTTTAAAAAAAGTAATTTTTGAATGTGTTTTGATATTGTTGAGCATAAAAAGAAATCATGAACACAGCATTCAAACCCATGATCAAAAATGCTGTTGATTACTGTTACCATCTATTTTCAAAAACAGAACTTTTATTTTCAAGATATATGTTCTAACAATCAGGGTCTAAAAATTGGTTATCTACTCTTATCCTAACATGAAATAATTTCATTAGAACATTAACATATCAGGACTTATATTTATTTCAAGATCATTGCAGCAATTTTTCTTTACTAGAATGTTAGTATTTTTTATTTTAAAACTCAAAACCAAATTTAAATTTATGAATTTGGTTTGTCAAATTATATATTTTCTTTTGTTAAAAAGTACGTTGCATTTTATATTTTCTTGAAAGTACTTTAAATGTATATTACAAGATACTTAAACATTTTCTACCAATTGATTGGTTAATATACCTACTTGTAAATAATATTGGACTGACGTATTATTTACTCATAACATCAAAAATATAATATATTAGAAAAGGTCATTCAATTAGGAAAAATGAAGGAGTGCCTTGAAAAATGTAATAATTATATTCAATACACTTTTAATTTAATTGTTCATCTAAAAGAAGTGCATCCGACATAAACTGAATATATCTATAAAAATAATAGGGAAATTATGTTATATCGCTAATGTAGTTTTTTACCGCTCATCGTTTTCTGTTTATCAGTTTCTTAATGTCATTAGGGCTTCATGTTTCCTTGGATGGCATGATGTATGTATATGTTGTGGCAGACTAAAGCTATAAAACGGCTTTTACATCTCCATGGTGGCTCTCAAGGGAGAGGCATGTCGAGTGCTGTAAATCTTAAGCTCTGTCGGTATGTTAAAAAAAACGGAAATCGAAAATTAACCTGGTAAACCTGACAATTTGATAGACATCTGAGAGAATATTCATGACGTTTTACTATATCAACTATTCTCTTACCCTTTTACAGGGAAGGATATTGACGGTCTTTGGGAAGAAATAAACACAAATTCATACCAATCAGAAGATTAAAGTATAATCTTCTACCAAAATTCGTTAGAAATCAAAGACTCACGGTAGAGACACTTAAGTAGTAACGCGCAGAAGGATTTCAGCTGATTTCATAATCCTTCAGCGTGCTACTACTTCAGTCTATTGCAGTTGTTTTTTAGTAGCTCTACCGTCAGCCTTTAATTTTTGGTTAATCTTTGCTCGAAATTGGAGCAAAATGTACATATTTAGATGGACGATTTCTTCTTAGTTAAGGATTCGTATCGGGCGCTTAACATCTTGTTTGAAAGCTGTGGGTCTAAGATCTTTAATGCATTACTTATTAATCCATTTTATGTAATATTCAAGGAGATTTTTAAATACAAACGTTTTGACCGACTTTTGGGCTTACTCCTTCCGCCCCCCAGGAACCCCTTTAGGTCAAAACAAAGACTGGCAATGGAATTTGCAATAAATACACCGGCGGATTGTTATTTTTTAATGCACAAAATGAGTATCCTTCTAGGCTTAAATTGAAGTTGAAGTTGGAAATGGGCCAAATTAGCTCCAAAAGTAGAGTCCGATTTTTCGAAAACCATCCGATTCTTGAAAAAAAAAAATACAGATTTGAAATTAACTTGCAAAACTGAATAATTTTTATCATGCTTACACCCCTTAGGATTTTTGACTCATGACCAGTGTTATTATTACTCCATTCAATGTGGTTAATGCTACATGCTCTCCCCTGAATAATTAAGGAATAATGGTAACATTTGAAAAATAAAAATTATTTACAAAAAGCTAAGGATTTGCATCTCTTGGCTTGTGTAAATAATTTTTATTATTGTACCACAAAAATTATCTTTCAGAGAAGAATTTAATTTTTTTTAAGTGGATTTTTTCCCCATTAAGAAGGTTTTTATTTATTTAAGCATTCACATAATACTTAAATAAATAATTAATTAAAAGAAAATGTGAGTTTAGTATAAAGCATAAATAAACTTTTCAGTTTTAAATTCATTTTATTTGAGTGAACTCTAAAATGTCAATTAACAATACAATAATAGACTCAAGTAAATAAAATACTTAAAATAACCTAAGAATGTAAGCATTTCAACCCTTTTCAACCTAGAGGACACAGGTGTCCCATATATTCAAAATACCCTGATGCGCTTCATTGTCCACTAATTTTTGTTTTCTTTTTTTTTGTTTGATATCTAAGATTATTCATTATTATTCATATTTTATAGTTAATCATTAAAAAAATTGATTTGAATATTCTTCAAGGTACTGAAATGTACGAAAAATCATAATTAAATCAAAATAACTTTTTTGTTGTTCAAGGAAATCATTTGTTAATCAAATATTTGTTAATACATATACTTAAAAAACTATAAGTTTAAAATATATTTTAGTTCTAACGCATACAAAAGAAATTATTCAAGTCCAAGTTCTTCGGGACACAGCTTCTTCATTACCCTGATAAATAGTATTTGGAAATAAATTTCTCAGTGTATGTATTAAATATTCTTCTAATTCTAAAGGCTCTATAAATATGGTAGACAAGTGAAAAGTTAGTCGCAAAAAATTATGTGCGCAGAAAATTCATTGTGAGCTGTCCACTGGTGTGTTTTTGTTTTGTCGTTTGATAAATTAATTATAATACAGTACCTATTAAATTATTACCTTCGATGATCATTATGATAAAGAAATCATTTCCTTGAAATGAATAAAATTATAATAATAAAAAATTAGTAAATTATAAAAGTGAATGAATTTGTAATTCGTTTTATTGTATAAAATCTTGTTTATGGGTATTTTTGATATGAATTTGTTTGGGCATTTTTAAACTTTGTATAGGTTTGAGCTCACCTTTGAGAAAGAAAAAAAATCCATAGTCCACATGAAGGAAGATCAGTTATTTTTAGCAAAATTTAAAATTATGTCTGACTATTGAATATTATATTTCATAAGGGGATCATCCAATTCTGAAAAAAAAGCAAGGCTTAGATAAAAAATTCTTATTTAATGGTCTTTGTTCGAGATTATATAATACCTCAACACTCCATAATTTTTACAACAAAAGGAGTTTATTTCAAGCGTGAAGAATTTATAAATTCAAAAAGTAGCATGTACTTCTACATGCTTTACCTAATGAAGCAGATATATGATTTTTTTCAAACTTATTGAGGCAAAAATCAGTCGAGGTTGGTATAATAATATACATAAATCCATATTTGACTTATTGATGTTTGTATTTGTTTATTTCTTTTTCTAATAAAATAGCATTTATTTTTTTACGGAAACTTTTTGACTTAAAAATTGAAATCAAATCAATACGGCTACTCAACCAAATTCTTTGAAAAATGAAAGACTCATTAATTATACTTTAAATGACGTCCTAGTTCCCCAAAAAAGGGCTTTTATGTCAAAGGAATTTAATATGGGTGTGGTCAGTGTTGACATCGACTTTTGGTAAACGTATTTTGTTTATTTTTGTGTGTATTGACCAATTGATGGCTACTGAATGAACTTTGATATATAATTATTAATTCAATACATGATTAACACGTATTGAAAACCTTTTGCCAGCTCATAATAAAAAAAAACCATTTATCAAGTGAGTAAAGTAAAAGAGTTGTCTAATCATCAAGCATCAACTTGTTCTGTTTTTGTAAAAGTAAAAAAAAAAAGTTGAAAGTCTTGTTTTCACTTATTTAAACCTCGTTTTATTATTTTTGGAGCTATTCTTAGGAATATAGTATTTAATTATAAGAACTCTCATTATTTTGATACAAACATTCCCTCCTTCCTAACAATAAGAGATTTTGAAAGAAATAAAGTTATTAATTGTGAAAATGTATTGCATCATGAAATAAATATCTCAGTCATTGACGTATTTCCAAAATTTCCGAAAGGTGTATAACTCAGCTTGAAAATGATTCAACCCACTTTTTTAATATTGTTTAATATACTTATGTAATTGGCTCCTAACATGGTTGAGTAAATATCATATTCTTTGTATTCTCAATAAGTCAATTTTAATGTTATTAGTCTAAATTATAAGGAAGATTCCGAGAAAAAGTTTTTGAGATTTTTTCAAATTAAGCATCAGATACATTAAGTTTTGAAATGTTTTGGAATTCATACTAAAAACAATAGTTTTAACATTATTTTAGATACCTAAACTACAAACTTTCAATTTGAGATATTTTCAAAAACTAATATTGTGATTAAGTAGGGGTTAATCAAGGATAATTGCAACTTGCCTTTTTTCTCAAACATCAAAAAAGCTATAGACACAAAATTTACATTGCAAATTGTATAATATTTATATGTGACTAATTATATTATTGACATTTTTCTCAACTTTGCTTTGAGATATTGCATAAAAACTTTTTTTTAAGGGATAAAATAAATAATTTGAAGGAGAAACATCTCAGTAATAGTGGAGTCCATTTTTTTTTTTTTGTTTCTCTATAACAGCAATCATTTGAATGATTGCTTATTTTTCTAGAAGTTGATGTAATGTATTAAAGCTCACTCTTTAAGGAGATAAGTATTAGGTTCAATTCAAGTGGGCCAGTTGCAGCAAGAGCTGCAACTGTTGTCCACGTATTGTTTTATTGACGGATCACATTGTCAAAAAACTACTGACTGATGTCGTTTCATATGTAATTTATCAATAAATAAATTCAATTGATAAGAAACAGATGCAAAATGTATTTTAAGATTATTGGAACATCCAGCTCAAACACTCCCCAGTCTCCCCTAAGCTCATGAAATGAAAAAAAATATACATAACAGACATATTTTGAAATCCTAAGTATTGGATCACCTCTTCCATATATTTAAATATTTCAATTATTTTGTAAACATAGGTAGTTATGCGTCTATGTATCTCATTCTAGACATATTGTTCATGTGTATCTTATAATGTTAGAGGATAATACATAAATACATACATGTTATGTGTAGAGTAAGAAATCCATGATTCGTTTACCATTTCAGACCTATATTGCAAGAATTCACAATTGAACACACCTAAAACTTTATTATTATGAGTCTAATTGTTCAATAATACATATATATTATTGTATGTATGTAGTTAAATATACTTTGTTGAGTCATCTAACGATGATTTTAATTATATTGTTATTTAGTAGCAATACATAGTACTATAGATTGCAAAGACTGATTCTTCTAACAAATATAATTTAACTACAAATTAAAGTGCAGATACAGAGGTAGGTAGAATGGTTGCTATAATCAAATCACTTTATTTCTGTCAACAACAATAATAAATAATTATTAAATTTGAATTGCCTTGTTTGTTTCTTCGATATAACCATCTTTACCTTTTTTTAGTTAAGGCAAAGATTCTTTCTGTTATTCTCGTTTATGTACTTATTTTTGAAATGCCCATAAGTACATATATATATTGCGGATAGTTCAACAGCTTGTATCAACAGTCTCGTTCTTTTGAGAAGTTCAAAGCATTTCTTCGCTAGTGTGCACTGGAGCGATCTTAAGGCTATTTCCTGAATTGTTTGGCATATTGTCATATTGATTTCTGTGTCTATGGAAGTCCTTCTCAAGCTTTAGTATCCAGACTAATGATAAATTCTGTTGAATAGGAGTTTCTAAGATTCCTATTAAATCCGTTTTAATCCAATGTTCAATATACCTGTAGCACATATTAGGGTTATGATTATAGAGATTGATCTTGGTCTCGACCCCTAAACAACGAATAATTTTTATCTCTTGGTTAGATCCATTAATGTTTTGGTCTCATATTGACTCCGGTTTAGGGAGTCTTGACTACAATGCAAACATTTATTCATTCATATTTATATCCTCCATGTAGTCTACTCGTGCTTTCTAATTTCAGAAATTTAAATTACTTTACTATAGTTCATTGGACCGAACAATGCCTGGGGCTATGACGAAAGTTACACAACCAACTCATTTGCTTTGGGTTTAGATGAAGCTCCATTCTAAATTGTTTTTGTAATAAGACTGAGAGGTACAACCTCTTTTATTAATAAGTCTATCATTCCCGGTGTATTGATGCGTCTACATCAGACTTGAGTCTTTAAACCAGGAGTGAGTAGAAAAGATATTCAGATTACATTTAAGATATGACACGTTACAAATAACGCATACTATGAGAAGCAATAAATGTTTTATATATATATACATATATATTGCATCAATTAGTTTCAATATGTTCAATAAAATACAAGCATGAAATACATACAATTCACAATTAAAAGAAACTTGATAGACTTTCAGTTGTTGAGGTTTTTACTTTATGAAGATCCCTCAAACACAGTTAGATCTGCTGGTAGGGGTATATTCTACATGAAGAAACCATATAGGGGTCTTGATAAAATATTAAAAGAATTAACAAATTATCCCACATGCATCAGAGAGTTTTGTGCAGCTTCAAGAACCCTTTTAGGTAGATTTGACAATATTTATGGGTTGGGAAATGACTGCAAGGCATTTTCAGACACTATTAAGAAATATTAATGCACTATTAACGCCCTGAAATTCTGTTCAGATTAATTATCTGGAGCGCCTTTTTGTGAAAATGTCACCTGAAGTCCATCCACATAATAAATCGAAGAATTGATAGGAGCATCTCAGGAAGTATAATCTCTGTATGTATATAACAAATATTTGGTATATTCAGAACGATGGTTTCGAAACAGATTGTTGTATGAAACCCTTGAAATGGATGGTAAATTTTTTAAAGATGATCATAGAATATGTATTTTCTGGAAAAGTGTAACAAAGACTGCAGAACATTTATTTATTCTGGGACTGATCTTATTTCAATGTTCTAGGAAACCAATTATGAAGTTTAACTCTCAACGAATAACTTTCTGTTCAATGACAAGACATTTACTTAGGCTTATAATACCAAAACTGCTTGATACTTGTATGTTGCCAAAAACGCCAGTCATCTTTAAGTGTTAATGTATAAATTATATTTCTCTTGAAACAATCTAATATCTTTATTTGTTTTTGGTTCAATGTCATCTTTCAGTTTTAACATGACATGTTTCATTTCTTTTTTAGCAGTATCGTATGGTTAAATATGAATTTACTAATTAATTATTGTATCTATACGAATACGTGATGCTCCTTCATTGTTTAGAGCCATTTCATATTTAATGCCATAATTTGTCATTCCAAGTTGTTATTTTCAGAGAATGATTTTCATAGGAATTGATTATTATCTTTCAATATCATTGGTTCGAACATTTGATAATTTAGCTCTGACACTGTATAACTATTTGTACCACACTATTAAGAACTTAAAATCAACTCCATAGCTCATTATTCAACAAGCTTCTTTATTACTTTTTGGGTAGGAGGAATGTTATAGGTAATTTTTAGACTGTGGTGTTAATTAATTACGCTATAAAAAAGGGTTTGTTCTACAAAACAATGGACCAAGGGGATAATATTACCTAGTATAAAGAGGGAAGAAAAAAGTTAAAAGTCGTACATTGGTGTGTTTATAATTAATCCATGGCATACCTACCTACCTATAGGGCGAGGGGTCAATAACTATAACATATTGAGTGGTTGGTAGTATCACGAATCTCATATTTAAAATATATAAACATTTAAAGGTGAGCTCATTTAATTTACAAAGGGAACAATAGATTTTGTCAGTGTGTATATTTGTGTTATTATATTCTATGCAGAGTTTCAGAAAGTGTAATTTTTTCCTCATCCTGACTTTCCTTAAATAGAAAAGGTTCCTCAAAATGGTGTCTGATTCCCCCCTTGAATAAAGTAAATTATCATTCATATCAATTAGCAAGTTATTTGTATATATTTCAACAAGCTGTCTCATGAAATGGCTATTTAAAGGATTAATTACCTAGGGGCATAGGCGTACGGAAAGAAAAAATGACTGATTAAAATTTGCCCAAATATGTAAGAGATAATTTAGGTTTATCGATGTTCTTTAAAATTACCGCCCACCATGGTTGGGCGGGAAAGAAAATTTTCGTTTCTAGACTCCATAAAACCTTCAGTTTAGACATTTTGAGCAATTAATAATTAATTCTGCCCGAAAAAATGTAATTTTCCCCGAATTTTTTAGATCTCTGACCTACGGGGGGTCTGCATCCCCCAGCCCCCTGCCTCATACGCCTATGCCTAGGGGTTGAGAAAAGTGCAATATATGTTCATTTATATTTCACCATCATGAACACAACTAATCTATGAATATAATATTCAACATAAACACAACACAAACAAATAGAATCAGTATAAATATTGACTATAATAAGCATTCAAGAATAAAATGGCACCCTCTGGCTCTTGTCACTAACTCTTTTCAAAACAGTAGACTGGTCGAATTGTCCTCTTTTGGTGACGAAATGCCATTTTCTACCTTTAAATAATCGATTTAACGATTTCTCACCAAGATGGCTTGCCAAATTCACTGGAGGACCATTCCAATGAATGATTGACTCCTTACCGACGTCCTCAATGGATAGTCCTCTCCTCTTATCACTGTGGAAATCCATGACGCTCCCCATAGACTCGGCCACTCCCTCAGCGTGGGTTTTAACGGTACACCACAAGAAAAGTTCCTCAATTTCGATAAGTTTGGAAAAGTAACGAAAGTTCCTCGCGATCCAGGATCGCAGGATCGAAGTTTTCTGAAACTCTGATTCTATGACTATTACTATGATTCAATGACATATCATCACAACATTCAAATCATGGAAGCATCCTTGTATTTCAAAGCAAAGCATGTCATGTCAACTTTATAACTATTACACATATATATTTGTAAATCCTGATGACTCTTCACAAAGTTATCAAAATATGCACAGCAATCTGAAAAATTAGTTATTAATATCTATAATTTTCAAATTGTATCTATAAATGACCTCAAATATGGTGTAGGCCTATTTGACAAATTTCAGTGTTTGAATGAGAAAAATGTTGGATATATATGAGGATCACAACTTTAACTTTAAACTTTCTATGTTCAATACTTTATTTTGTTTGATTGTATTTAAGTAAGAAATAATGAAAAAAAGAAGACAATTCTGAAGTTTTGAAATGGAAAAAACTACTTAAATATTCACAATTTTTCTAAATGTGTGCCTAGTAGTAAATAGAGATTATTTAACTCTGGATCCATAAATTTGAATGCAATTTGTATTTTTGTAATTGAAAATGATTTAGATATTTTCTTTTCCTGGAAATATTTATGACATGGGGTTATGAAGGAAGAAGATAAGTTATGCACAAAATAACTATTTTTTAAAGAAATCTTTTTAAAAATTAATAAGAGTGGCTAATTTTAAAAAATAGCCCATATTACGTCTTATATATTATATTAACTATTTTAACTCATATTCCTCATGTGAATTCCTCAGTTAGAAAAATAGTTTTCAATCCAAGTTAGGTCATAACATGAGTCTCTGTATTCACTTTCTTTTTCTAAATTTGTACAAACGTGAATGTCACAAAAGAACAAAAGTTCAATAGATAAATATTTTTACTGAGAGTCATAAAAGATCACTTGTAATCTACGGTGCCAAGCCCTCTCTACTCCTCAAAAACTACCAACTAATTTAAAGTTAGTTAAATGTGCAAAACTATGCCATGAAAGCAAGTATATATATATATATATATATATATATATATATATATATATAGGACTAAAGCACAAATTAACCATTTAAATTTAATCAAAATCAATGTTTGTAAATACATTGATATAAAATATTTAATTGGTAAAATAGATGTATATAGTGTCTCAGGTTCTTAAAGATCCTACTGTATAAATTATATAGTGAGCTATTGTAATGACAGCAATTACTTTGCACTGAAATTGCTGTAATGAAATTGATTCGTGATACTCTAGGTTTGTTTGTTTGTTTGGTTGGTTGGTTTCATTGAACATAGTACATGATGTGGTCAAATGTGATGGATGAATATAAATTTGGTTCACATCTACCCCTAACTAATTAATTATAATTGTTTAAATAAATAATGAGTAAGTATGCTGTGTCCGAAGAGGTGAAAATCCATTTGTCGGAGGCCTATCTAATATGTGAGACTTGATAGCCCTGGATTCAAATACATCCGAGGCTTGAAAACTAGTTTTTTAATGTTCAGGATATTTGTACTAGAGCTCGTCTTTAGTAATCATTAATTACGTTAGACTCGCAGTAATTTATATTACATTATTTATAGAAATGCATTTCAATAATAGTACTTGTTGAATAAATTTATCTTCTTGAGTATTATTATTTTTTTTACCACCAGCCAACTTTGATCAAAATGCACAATTAAAACATTTGTCTTATTTATAAGATTCTGAATTTGAATTTGCCTTAATTATGTTAAACTTTAATAATAACCATACAAAAATACTTAATTAATGCCTAATTTATAAGTTATTAGCTCTTCTATTATAAATATTTTAATGCATTTCTTTTAATGTAAGTTTTATTTCAATCTCTAAACATAACAGTTTCATCAAGCCCTTGACAAAGCCCCATATTATTAGATTTCTAAACTTTTATTACTTCGTGACATTGTCTTTTTAAATTATGCATGACAGTTAGTTGCCTTTTTCTCACGGAAAACAT
The DNA here is from genome assembly GCA_963680855.1 of Lepeophtheirus nordmannii. Lineage (NCBI taxonomy): Eukaryota > Metazoa > Arthropoda > Copepoda > Siphonostomatoida > Caligidae > Lepeophtheirus > Lepeophtheirus nordmannii. The sequence goes on along the minus strand of OY804519.1, from coordinate 43,049,907 downwards.
ATACAATTTTTAAAAGCTTGGTTCATTACTAAATACACAGAGCATGTACTCTAAGTACATTTTAAGTAACACGTAATTACATATATATTTAAATACAAGATACAAAGAAGACTTCCTCTTCCCTATGATGATATATTAAATCGATTTTGAGTATTATAATTAGTCTTGATTTTAAAGTGACAGTTTACCAAGAAAAGGGATTTTTTTCTTCTTTTCCAATTATAGATATTTATGTAATTTACACAAATTAGCTGTTAAAAGTACATTTTTTTCTTCATTTTAAGATATTTTTTTCTTCTTGTGAATAAACATATTTTATTTCTATTAATAGACAAACAAAGTATATATATATATATGTATAATGAAAAAAAAAGAAGCAACTGTGTAGTCACTGCGTGTACAAACAAACATTATAGCTTGAAATGAAATTAAAACTCTGGGGTAGAGTTTCATATAATTAATATAAATAAATAATTAAGAATTAGATTTGTTATTTTCTTGAAAAATTTGTTTGAAATCTTTTTATTTTTAAATGATGTTGACGGAAGATATTTGATTTCATAGTCTCAAGCAAGGATTGTCATTTATCCATGATTTTTTTTCAGAAAGAAGGTAACTTAGCGAACTGAAGCTGCTAAATATAATGCACTGTAGCTCTCCTTTTTCAATTGGTTCATAATACGTGGTAAACCTGCCCGCGATTAGTGGTTTGTAATTAAGGATTCCAAATTTTTTGACGTAAATTATGCTTCAGTCTAAATATTGTGGTCCATTGGTTGCATCTTATGCACTTAATCTACCCCTCCTTAAAAAAAAAAAACTTTTTAAAAAATCTATTCAAAGAATATTGCGTCATCAAATAACATTAAATGTCGTATGATATTTTCAGCCAATTTCTCCCTTATTTTCATTCAATTAGGTTTTTCGTAACATATATTTATGAAAAAAAGAAACTGGTTTTTTTCCCCGCAAATTAGCAGAATAATGTTGAGTAGATAACTTTTAAAATTAGAATGGTACAAAAAAGCGTTAAATGAACAAGCTTTTTACATCTAAAGTACATTAATGAGCTGAAATTTTGCATGCGGCATATTTGTATACCTTCCAGGAAAAACCCCTCTAGTCCGGTCAAAAAAATATTTTACCCAAATAATGAGACACACTAATTATAAATATTATATGATTTACTTATACATTTTTTATTGACATCAAGTCCGCCCCAAACACCATGCTAATGTTGTTACCACACTAATAATAATCCATGTATTCACTCCTTGAATATGTTTCAATATAAATAGTCCAACTTATGTGTCAGAGAGATTCAAAACATTTAATTGGATGGAGCAGGAACATTTCTTTTCCTATAAGTTCACAGTATCTTTCACCTGCAATCTTTTATTTAGGTATACAGGAAACTGGTGGATAAAAGTCTCATTTGTCAGACTTAATTATTATGGACCTGACTTATTTATTTATTTCCTTTTATATAAGAATAAGCTAATTAGTGTGTAGATCAACAAAGTGCCTCTTTTTGCAAATAAAAGTTTTAACTTTTCAGTATTTTGTTTTTAGTAGAAATGAACTGTCTCTAAGCCCCATTCATGATACAATTGTTTCTATATACAACTCAAACCTTGAGCAAGCTCTGAACAGTTGAAATTAATTTTTATATAAGTAGAGTTGAAGTTAATTCTACTACAAATAATATTAGCCATAGCTTCAAATGTTTGTCTATATTTTGTTTTCTGTAATCATTGTTTTGATTTTTGACGGAACAACGGATTTTCTAACGGGTTTTAATAAAACAAAAATCTCTATATATAACTTTATTAGAGTAAGTAGCGAAATCCTTCAACAAATGCTTCCGTAAAAAGGTAAATCATAAAAGGCAAGATACAAAATATCTATTTGATTCCATATCTTATTCTAATAGTACATGATGCGTTAATTACGAATATTTAATTAGTCTTTCATGTCAAATTTGATTTTTAAGAATTTTCAACCTTGATTCAAAAGCTTTGAATCAACTTTTGAGTAATAAAAATAATAATTGACTTACAAATAAACCTATTTTTTTGGGGGAAAGTTATGCTCATTTCAAATTTGTGTTTGTATTTCATATGGGATCATCAAATATAAAATCCTTTGTTTGGAGATAAATAAGGCATCAGTTATTCATTTATCTTGAGTTATCTTCAGTTATATGTAGATTAATTTGTCCTCAATTTCTATTTCGGCAAACATCACTCGAGGTTCATATATTAATATATATATAAATTTCATTGTTTGTGTTCATGTATGCGAGTGTATGTACTATTGTATAATATATGTGGTAAGGCATATAATTAGATATTCATATTTATTTACTTCCCTTTTGAATACAATAATATTCATTTCTACGGAATTTTAAAATATTCAACACATAACCTCGAGTAAATTTTATTCCAAAAAGGAATTAAAATTAAACCAATATTTATACTGAACTAAAAAAAAAAAAAAGAGTTCAGTATCCGTATGGATTTGATTCTACATACTCTTATGAGAAGGAAAGATCTAACACTCATGTTTTATATGAGTTCCTATTTCCAGAAGTAAGTATCAAGGGAATCAAATATGGGTGTGGCCTTCAAAGGTGGCTGTTGCTACTCATATCTTGATATTAGACGTGAGAACAGTAACTGTGGGTGTCTATATACTCCTAGGTCCGTGCCAAATCACGACGTTATCCCTCTCATTTAAAAACGACGACTCTCTGTTGTTATCACTTGTCGATTTTTCTATCTATTTTCCCCTCATTAGAATACTGAACGTTGATTGTCTTAACTTGAATTAACTGTTGTTCAACTCTGAATAATTCCCTACTATGTAAAATAAAATAGTTTCACAGTTGGTATAAATTGGCCAACTACGTGCCAACCGATTTTAGGTTTTTCTCGCTCTTGCAAGATATAATAAGGATAGCGTGGTGGTATAATAGAAATTTTTCCTTGATGAAGAAAACTTTGTATCTGAAATTTGCTTACTCTCAGTTTTGTTTTGTTTATTATTATTATTTTTTAGAGGATACTATGAGTCCGTTCGACAAGATTTAGCTCGAAAAATGCTTCATTGAGATGGCAAAGAACAAGACTTCCATAGTTAGGAATGTAAATAATATGCAAAATGCCGAGTGCGAGACTTTGTGGAGTTGGCTCTTCGAACAGACCTTTTTGTTTTCGTAAGCTGTTATCATTTTTCCTTTATTACTACTGAGGGGAGAACATCTTCCTGATAATAAAGATCTCACATGAAGGAAGAATACATGCATTAAGGTGTATAAAGCAAATAAAATGTAAACTTAAAAGGGCTCAAGTCCTCGTATAATTATTATTAGTTAAAAATATACATATAATTTCCTGACATTAATTTCAGTTAATTTTCTGCCTCTCATCTATGGTATACATAATGTTATTATTTATTATTGATGTCTTCATTTGTATACATATATAATGGAGAATAGCAGCTATTAGCTCAGTAAAACGTCATGACAGCTCAAGCTGCTTCCCTCTCAACATTCATCAAATTGTCAGAGCGGCCAGGTAGATGATTTTCTCTTTCTTTGATTCTTACAAGCCCGATTTGCATATTATTTACATTCCTATCCATAGCCTTAATAAGAATAATCAAAATGGAAGCTAACGTTGTACTCCTAAGATAGGGCAAATACTTCCCAAGAAGTAAGTTTAGCCAATAGTTATATCAAACATTCAAACTTGTTCCTGGGTAAAGAAATGTCTTGAAAGATAGAAAAATATTTTTTCCACCCTATATTGTCAAAGAATTAAGTGTGATAATTTTAAAAATACATCGTACAAGATTAGGGCATGGTATATATTGGAGGTGTGGAAATTTAAACAAAAAAGTGCATTTGTTCAAGTTGAATAATAAAAATGTGGTTTTATTCCATTATTTAACCTACATCATTGTTTCCATGTATTCGATTAAGAAAGCAATAGTATAAAAAACATTTTTAAGACTCAACTGAGACACGCAAAATATATATTTCAAATATGTTAATACTTTTACATAGTGAGGCTAATAAATTAATTTTCTTTTGTAAAAATAGAATATTTTTATACAATTATCATGCAATGCTAATACCTTATTCCATCTGGAACAAAATTAGTTAATAAAATAACTCAATTTCATTGGGATTTTCATCACTTATTATATTATTTTTCATTTTTATCGTCATTTGATGAAGTTTCCCCAAGATTTTTTGAAAACTTGTCCATTTTCGCATATGATCCAATCTCTGACATCAGCTAAAATACACTATTATCCCATCTCTAGATTTGGGCTTCCCCTTACTTCTTGAATGATAATACTGAGTCTACTTTCTGATCTAAAGACTCATGCCCTTACATATATTTGATTAACTTATCTTTGCTAATATCTAATCTGTAGAGCTTTGGTTCTCAAACACAATGCACAAAGTTACTATAGTAAATTATGTTCTTTTGGAAAAAAATATAAAAAAAATTGGGAAATAATAATGGGAAATATGTAGCTACATGTACATATATTCAGAATGGAATTCATATATATCTACTCCATTAGTTTATTTTCTATGTATAAACTTTAGAACCCTGCATGGATTGACATCTCATAGAACATTGAACTGAACATAAACTACTTTTTGTTTCTCTCAAACCACTCGAACGTCTCAAAATACAGTTTTTGTTTCAAGTTAAGGTGAGTTTACAATACGATGCAAAAGCAAGGTGTTGCGTCATGAAGCTTCATGAGGCCTGCCAGATCCCCGGATCTGACCCCGCCTGATTTTTTTCTATGGGGAGTTCTAAAGAACGCGGTTACTCCTAAAAAGCCCAGAACAATTGATCAACTAAAACAAAGTATTCAGCACGAATGGAACCAAATTTCAGAGGAAAGTATTACCAGAAAGTATGTCGCAAAAGTATGTTGTCAAAAGATGTAGTGATTGTATTGAAGTTCAAGGTAAACATTTTGAACATTTGTAAATACTAAATATGTATACCTATTAAATTTGTTGTTTTTGATGTACAATTTTTATTTAAGTTTGCGGTTCGGTTACTTTTGGAACACCCTGTATTATTGTATCACTAAAAATACATTTCTTTATCTCGATGGAACACCCAAGAAGTTGATTTCCTATTACTGCCCCCCCCCCTCCCTTCTTCCTTCCTTCATTTAATAATAGAGCTCGGAGCCTTCATAAGCTCAAAGTTTTGTTTTCTAAAGAATCTTTATGACCAAGAAGTCCATGAATATGCAAATTTAAGACTCGTGCTCACCCCTCCAGATATAAATCACGGATTGCAACATCAGGGTCGTTTTAAAAGTGGATAATATTTAGATTAGATATCACTAAGCATATAATATCTTGAGCTCAATGGAGAGAAGATATTAACAAAGAAAAGTGTACGAGGGAATTAAAAACGGAATAAGCATCATTTAGAATAAAGCGGTTCATAAGTTAGTCTTATCAACATCATTTTTACATATCTTTTATTTTTATGTATATTTTATTCATCATATTTAAAGCCGATTTGTGCACTAAACAAAGCATCATATTTGTAAGGAAGGGAATCAAAACAAAGTACGGATTACACAATAGTATAGGGTGGGAGCACTCTCTGATATTTGTTCAATAAAACTGATTTTCCTATTTGAATGTTTATTAAATAAGTAAATCAACTCTTCCTATATTTAATATTTCATTATATGCGTTAGACCATACAAATATAAATAAATTTTTGACCCTCAGGTCATTTGAACATCTTCCTCCATTCATATAACACCTCTTTCCTGCAAATCTTCAGTTAGCTTAGTAACAATATACTTCCGGGGCATGACGTCTTCACCATCCATTACATCATTGTTCTTTATTTAAATCCCTCTTTGTGAATTCCCAGAGGAGCATAATTAACTCATCTTTAAGAACTTTTTTTATCATACTCAGATGTTACCTCGAGTGGCTTATATCCTCAAGGACGATATATTAACCCCTATTAACACTCAAGACAACTGAGGCAATATATAAGGCTCACACATTTGCGTGAAAATGGCTGGAATTTCAAGTTATTTCCCCGTCCCCTCCCCTTTAAAAAAAATAATAATTTCACACCCAACTAGAAGATGAGGAGCCCTTCATTCTATTTCATGCCTCTGAGTGATATCCGTAGTGTCACGACCCGTGTGGTGCATGACAGCAATCTCCAAACTTTTTTCAATATCGAGCAGCAATGACATAGTTAGGCTTTCAGTCCTGGGAATGGGATAATTATCTATTTAGATCCCTTGAGGTCTTGTCATTTACTGAAAAAATGATTAATAACGAAGAAAATGTTTAAATTCACATTATGAAATCTGAGTTTGTATGTAAAAATTGGTGTTAAAAAGTTCTATCAAAATTAGTAAACAATGTACACATTCGTGTCATATTTATAACTTTTTTTTTCCAATAAAGTATACTAAATTTGTGTGACTGTTAATAATAAAATTTGTTTTAATTTTGTTAAATTTTTCAACAATGAAAAACATTTTTTTTGGCACAAAATGGATCTTACAGAAATTACGGGGGAAAAAACCATTATTTGATCTCCTACTTCTAACATAGGTGGTTTTTTTTACAAATCAGATCATGCAGAATTTGTTTTGATCATCCATGAGTATAAACAAATTTCATCTGCAAAGATTTTTAACACAGGGACAAAAATTTCTTGGGTAGACATGTTCCCTTTAAAAAAGCTGGGGGCCCTCTAGAAAATTTGAGATCCATATAATATGAATTTTATTTTTTTAAAAGGAAGAACTATCTTTTATAAACATGAATCAAAATCGTCTTTTAAAAATAAAAAAAAAATCTACCCTGCTGATCTACCCATAGAATTATTTTCTAAAACTTTTACTATAATATACATATGTATTAAATCCCTTTTGCATTCATAAAATGCAGAGTCAACTGATAAAAACAGCTGAAGGGAGAATAAAGAGTGCGCAAGCTATGTGTGCCTCAAAAAGTATTTTTTTTAAACGCAATTTTCTCTCCAATCAGTTCTTAGATTTAAAAAATAAAAGCAAATTATGAAAGCTTGATAAATTCTTATTTATTTAATTTAATAAAATCACCTCCTTCATCAATTACAGGCTCTAAACGAGGCTCCAAGTGCGAGCAGGCCTTCACCACTTGGTTCAATGGCAAATATTGAAATTCCTTCTTGATTCAACTGATAAGGTCGTCTTTGGTGTTGTAGGGGGTTCGGTTGGTTCAGATCCGGTGAGTTTGGAGGCCTAAAGTCCGGTTAGATGAAATAGTCAAAATTGTCAAGCATTTGGGAGTGCTTTAAGCGCTTTTCCATTGCCTTTTCTGTCAGGATCTTGCCCTTCCTCATCTTGTATGAGTAGTAACGAAGGTTTTCGTGTGAATCGAAGCTGTATCAACAATTCTGACCTGCCAACTTTTCGAGAAAATTCTCCTGATGGGCTTCTCTGGGTACTCATTTACGATTTGCTGGATTTTGGCTACGAATTTGAGCGTCTGGACACAGTATCTTTGACCTTTAACGTCAGCCGTGTTGCCTCAAAATTACGTCTCATTGAGTCCCAGAGTTTGAACAATTGTTATGTTTCTGGTCCGAATTCCAGGGAGGGCTCCATGTCTTTTCCAAATATTTACGACAACAATATTTCCAACTGGTGCAAGTTTGAACAAGCGATCAAAAAATATTCAACTGCCTAATTAGTAATTGCCCATGTTGGCTTAAGAGAGCGCACCAAAGCACCCTGTACAAAGTATGTTTATTTTTTCCAAAAAGCACGTCGTGGGTATAGACAAGGAAAGTTGAATGCTACTAACGTTATGCTACCAGTGTATATTTGATGATGAACATCACGTGAAATTTTGATCGGAGTGTGTTTCTGCGAGACACACTCAAATTCAGGTATTTTTATTAATAGTTCAAGTCAGCAACAACAAAAAAAAACATAGGTTATAGGTTCAATTTATGACTATTTAAATAGCTGATTAAGAACATTCAATCAATTCTTCGTATTAGATAAATTTTATTCTGATAAAATTGTTAATTTCATTTTTTTGTTATTTTTTTTTTTACTTTATGTAGGTTTGAAATAATTTTTTAGAATGAAAAAAATATATTGAAATGGAACTTAAAAGAAAGGTTTTTTCCTACAGGCACTTTTTAGAATAATATTTTGCGAATAGACGTTCTTTATGTTTTATATTCAATTGCCTTAATTTGGTCTAGATACAATTTGCTCGAAGGTCAAAATATGAAGTCATTTTTGGAAATTGAGTCTTCATGATGAATTACATTAAATCAAAAAGATTCCACATACTGATACTTTCAAAAAGTATTATATGCGTATGGATTAGACCATTGATTTAGAAGAAGATATGGTTGGATAAAATTTGGTGTACACTAGGGATGTGATTTTCGAGACCTCTTGTCTTGGTCTGGGTTCGACAAAGTCTTGCTAAGATTATATAATGACTAGACATGGGCGAGAGTGTTGAGATTAAGGAAGGAAAGACGAATGTCAGTTGGTATACTCCCATCTTCATAATCAATTTCATTTTTATTTATTCAGTCTTCTCTTTATCATGTAGGCAGGAACTTGCTACAATTATAAATAATTTAATTTTTGATTATGAAGCCCCTTCTCTTGGATTTTGACTAATCAAATTCAAATCAATCCTCTTAGTTTCCAACAGTTATCGAGTATTATTTAATATTGTCAAGTAACAATCAGCCAATAAAAACCAGAGGAATCACATAGTAATTGCAAATCAACAAAATAACTATCCCTAGTCATAACTTGGGACTCGACTTATGTAAAGCACAAGGAGAAAGTGGGAGCGAGGTTTATGATACTATGGTACCCTTGTAAACTTCAGATGCATGTTATATGATTTTTTGGAGGAGAAAATGTATTTATTAGTATTACTGCCCAGGAAGGACCTTATATACTTATAAATAGCTCTAGGTGCAAGAAAAATATTAGATATATTATCATTTCATTTCATAAAATCTGAAAATTCTTTTACATATCTTCTTTTAAAGGGAGATGTTTACTCCACCGCGATCAATTAACGAATGAACAGAAATTCAAAAAAGAACAAAAATACCAAAATACTGTTTTTCTTTCTTTTAATAATCAAACAACAGTATTTTTATCTACAATTGTTGCTTCCTAGTTATTATGACTTATGTGCAGTATGAATGTACATATATAGATAATGACATCACGAGATGACGTCATTTTTCATGGGACGGCTATATCTGTACGGTCCAAATGTGTTCTTAGTTTTTAGACCAGGATGGGACATCAAAATCTTGGGACAAATACAAGCCTAAAATTTGACATATACATATATATATATATCCTTATTTTGAGAAGCTCGCACTCAATGAGAGGTCGATGAGGAGGTCATGTACCCATACCTTGAATATAAATATTGGATCTATGTCCATTAACGACTTCTAATAATAATTACCTTCATATTGGCTTCAAATAAGTACTTGAAGACTATAATTACTTTGATTGCAAATCTATTCCAAGTCATGTAGATCAAGTCCTCATCTCTGGTCCATGGGTACTTAATGTAAGTGAATAATTTATTCTAATACAAAGTAAGAGTATTTTAAACCAAATAGGTATATTCGAACATTAAGAATTTACCTTCGTTTTCCCAAAGGCACCTGACATATATGTTTAATGCAAATGTGCATTGCATTAAATTATATATATATATATATATGAATACTTCCAAATTAAATAATTTACTTCCAAATTAAATAATTTACTTTCAAATAGCCTTCAATACTATGTTAAAATATAAAACATCTGTAAAGCCAAAGGGGAAATATATATGTAATACTAGGCCTTCTATGGTTTTGCTCTTAACTTTTCACACTTGTTTCTTTGAATTAAAAGTGAGGAACAATAACTACATAGTTATAAATAAAGGGATTATTAAGTTATCACTTTCTAAAAATCTATATTGAGTCTATTGTTAGAATTGAAGTTATGAATCTGCAAACCATTATTATTATTCAATATTTATTCTTCAATTTCTGGATTGATCGATTTACATGGATGAATATGGTCTATACTTGAATTATGAGAGCATTTAATTTCGAACATTTGACATTGAAATCAATTATTTCTAGTGTTTACCTATAGACCAGCAAAGTATTAGGCCCAGTTTGCTTGAACTTAAGTAAACACTTAATATCCCTTTTGATTTCAAAGGTTTTGTGATTGTAGTAAGAGATGTTTTCATTCATCTATGTATTAATGGTACAGCCCTGTTTGTAAATTGGCGGAGTCATTAATTTTGTTTCAGTTTAAGATAAATAATAAAGATCCCTTTGTAGTGTGTAAATATTTGTTTCTGTATAATGACTTGAACATAACAATAATAATAATAATCGATTCTTAGTTATAAAGGTCATTGACTAGATCTTTCTATTTATTATGACAAGCTTTATTGAGTGGAAATTGAGGCTCAAAGAACCTTGAAGGATTTACTTAAATATACATAAAGTTCCATTCTTTATATATATTAGCGAATATTTAGTAATAACTTGTAAATTCCACATGCAATTATTTAGATCATTATTATTAACAATCTGATTAATTATTTGCAATTCTCGATCATATGACCGCAAATGGTTCATCTTAAACAAAGGTGTGTTAATTTATGTAGTGTCTGGTAGTGATGTGTTCAAGAAAATAAATACATAGTCTTTTGCATGAGAGAACATAAACAATTTTATGGGTATTTCAATGATTCCCCTTATATTTTCTTATTGCATAATAACTCAAATATGTATAAAGCTTCTTTCACTATGTTCCCAAGTTGGTGGTATAGGAACAACATGAATTCACTCGGTATCCCAGAATGCACTCAAATGAGTAGACTTGATCAGCTCAGAGCAATATACTGTCGAGTCAGGAAGCCAAGAGTATCCAAGGAGCCTTATCAATCTTCTGGACATTTTAAGAAAATAAATGAAATTAAATGAGACTCCTCATATTTTGTCTGAAGTTGCCTAATATATATATATATATATATATATTAAAATCCTGAATAAATTATGTACATATATCCCACCATCTTCTCTTGACACACTTAACTATGATAAAAACTTAGTGATATCTCTAAATATTTTTTGCAATATTATTTCGAAAATGAGTTAGTTATATGCTCATCTTAACATTACGTTAAAATAATACATTCAATTTTTGACTCAACCTTACCTATGTATGTATGTTCATTTGATACACTAAAAAGGTTGTGGGGATGAGCAAAACTCTTGAAACTTACTCCTATTTATGTACAACCATATACATGTATGTATGTAGTATAATTATACGTATTTTTTTGGGGTGCAATACCAACGTGTGCTCTCATAAGTTACTCAATATGTTGCAATTTTGTTTTGTGCCCTAGCCAAGTACGAAGAAGTAGGCCCTCACACCCTAGACTGTTCATATTATGTAATGGGCTATAAGCACTATTTATCTCTGTATGTATGATGATGGGGAGGAAACATTTTGAACTCGGAATTTGCAGCGTGGGACGATCTATCCCTTCAAATGAATGATCCTTACTCCCTCTCACACACACTCTTCTACTCTACATAAATACATACATATATTTAGGGTAGCTTAAGAGCCAAGTGATATATATATATATATATATGTACATGGGGGCATGCATGAGAAGAATAAAAAAGGTACATAGCATATGATATGTTATTTTTTCCTTCTCTCTCCCTTCTTTGAAATGAGTAATAATAGATATTAATATAATAATAATTTGTATAATATCCAACTCCTCTCTGTAGATAGATGGATCTACGTATGGTGTATCCTCAAAAAAGTAATTTTAACCTCTTCATTTCATATGAACAGATTCTTCTTCTTCTTCTTCTTCCTCTAGGATGTGATCATACATGCATACATAGTACCAACCAACTACCAAGTAGTAACTGGTACTCCATGCAGTATTTTTAAGCCATTTGAGCGTGCGATGAGACGCTTCTTCGTCTTCTTCTTCTTCACCATCATTCCTTTTGATTCTAAGAATTTTACTATGTATGTATATGATTGTATCTATTCACTTCATTCTTAAGTCAATGTTTGGCATTGAGTCCAGGTGGACAGTGTCAAGTGTTTGTGTATTCACATTTATTTAAGTGTTAAGTGTTGAAGTCATTTGCACCCAATTCTACTCCAAGTTTTCCCTCTCTTCCTCCTCCTCCTCCTCCTCCCGACAAATAATAAGATATTAATTTCAAGGTGGAAGAAGTTATCATTATTATTCCAAGCCTTCATACGTGAGTTCTGTTTTTTTTTACTTACCTATATGGTTATTTTATCCATGCTCATAGTACACCTCTTAATGCCATGCCATGCATCTATCAGCATTGACATTATTATTATTATTATTATTTGATATATTATAACAACAATTTCCAACAAACAAAAAACCAGCTTTTAAAACTACAAAGAGGTAAAGACAAGTTTGAAACTTGCTGCAAAGATCCTCTATTTGTATAGAGGGCAAGGTCACAAAAAAAAGTGATGAGAATCAGCCTTTATCACATTTTTTTTCTTCTCTTTTTCTTAAAGATGCCTATGCATTGAATTGTAGTATTTATCAAGGATATGAATTTCCCTCCATTTTTTTTTCTTCTTCTTCTTCTTTTTATACATCACACGTCTGCTGCATACACTGCTTCTCATTTGTTTCCCTATCCCTGGAATGACTTTTAAAATCAAAGAGCTGTCATTTTTTTTCACATATATATATATATATATATATATACCTATATGTGGTAAATTCAATACTTGATCATATTATGTCAAATGCGTATGCCCATAGATTTAAAAAAAAATAAGTCAGATTCATTTTGAATGTATTTAATGTATTATTTGCCGCTGGAAAATGGTTTGTCTATATCATACATATATATATCTACAATCTCCCAGAATACTGAGTGACCGTCTTCTGTGACCTTCATAATTACTTCTTTTTTCTTTTCTTTTCTTTTTCTTTATTACAAAATATCTATTTCGAAAAAAAATGTTTCTTTTAAAAAATAATAATAATAATAATAATAACAAAATGAAATAAAATAAAATAAAAACACTTCTAGGGTGGGGTTGCCCATCAAAAAAAAAAAAAAATAAGTAGAAAATCTATGCTTCAATCTCGTTCTTAGCAACAACATCCTTCTTAGCCGCCCTCAAGGACAGTTTTACTTTAATAATGGATACTCATGTTTTGAAGTGACTAATATTTTTCATGGTTCCTTCATTTATATCTTTGATATAAAAAAATAAAAAAAAATTATTATTTTAACGCTTCAATGATATTATAAGCACAGATATATATATATATATATGTACATATATGTAGACCAAGACAGATATACGAAAGGTATTATTTGGACGTCGCATGACCGACGCCTCTTTTAATAAGGAGTGGAGTGGCCACACCCTTTGGTCCCCCTCCTCCTATGTACGTACGTACGTGTGGATCTACACACACATACAAATGTAAGTTTGTATGTACATCAAACTCTCTGTGTCTGCGTTTTCAGATACGTATCTCTCTATCTCTCTCTCTCTATGTATCTATCTATCTATGTCTATGTAAAAGAATTCATGTCAAGAGGGCTCAAAGTCAATTCATTGAGCAGAGTCACGACTTGGAGGAAGAAAAAAAATTTCTTTTTTTCTTCGTCAGTAGATTGTATATTAGATTTTTATTAGCTCTTATTTTTGAGTGGATATTAGTATTCATGGATTATAATTTAATCCGTTAAACTGTCCAGGGCTGTGACCTTGGGTTTCTTCTTTAGTTTTTCCTCCAAGAGCCCCTCTTTTAATTAGTATGGAGGGGTAGGGGCTCTATGTTGTAAGTACATTGAAAAAACGCATGGATATGTTGAGAAGTAGTGATATTTACCAATGTAGGCACTCTACCCATTTTCAATATATACATACTGCTTAGAATGTATGTTTATCTACCTACCTAGATACATATAAATATAAGTATTTACAACATATCATACACGTAATGTTAGTGAGTTGTTAACGCTTCTCAATATTCCAGAAAGACAAGCTTCATCCACTCAAAATATAAATGTAAAATACGTACAATCATATATTACAAATAATAATTGTGATTTATATAATAATATTAATAATTTTAAAACTAAAGAAGAAGAAGAAGGAAAAAAAAAAAGCAAAAAACTTCATTTCCGTCTTCCAGCATATTTTAAAATCATTCAAAGGGCAACCACCCTCTAAATAAAGATGTTATAAGTCTTGACTCCTACCTTGGCTCTAAAAGGAAGAACCTGTAGTAGGAGTTATTCATGACCCAAATTTGAGTGGAAGGATTTTGTATATTTTTTTTTTTTTTTTTTCAGTTCCTTTGAGCTAGCTATACGTATACATACATATAATCGTATGAGAGGTAGTTTCTCTTTTTTTTCTCATAATGGACTCTGATATTTAAAAAAAAAAAAAAATTGTTTTTAAAGGTATACCTTATTTATTTTTGATCCATTCGATTGATGTCTTTCATATAGAAATTAATGCATAGATGTAGACTTATCTAAGTATCATAGTCATCATCGTTTCATTAGCCTCCAAAAGAAACAAATACTCCACCATGTCTTCGAACCATGGTCCAATTTCCTTTCTTTCTTCTTGAATAGACATTATACAGATACACTATTTTATACTATAAATAATACCCTGAGTCATTCCTATAAATAATTCATTTATTTTCTTCATTTTCAAATACTATATATTATTATGAATAAAAATAAGTATTTTTTACGAACCATTTATATCACTTTATAGGCGGAGGGGAAAGGAAGTGTGGTGTACCTATCCCAATTTTGAAGGGTGAATGCCCTTCAATATATATATGGTATAATATTTATTTGTAACATAAATTTGATTGATTTGAAGTCTAATTTAAAAAAATAAAGAATACAAAAAAAGAACAACAGAACACAGACCTGCAGTCTCATATGATAAAAAATATATATACATATATATAGCCAAGAAACTAAAAAAATACTCCATCGGAAGCCACTGAGAATAGAAAATATCTATTATATAAGTACATAATATACATATGTAATCATATATCAATGTGATTTAATTATAGAACATGTGATTTTTGTTGCCTATATGCCTATGTAGAGGTCCTACTCATTCACCATTTAATATCATGACATCTTGTGGCAGCAATAATAATAATTATAACAATATATAAAAACCTTGATCTGCATTTGAATTGAAACGTCATCAAATTCAAATCAATTTTTTTTTTTTTTGCATGTTTGTTTCATTGAACTCACTTGCCTTTGGAAATGGATTAAGGTCCTTACATAGACATACTATAATAAGTAGCAAACTATTTTTTTTAGGCTAATATTAATTAATTAATTAATTAATGTATTTGAAGCCTTATTTATTGACTCATGGAGGAATGGAATTTTCGTTTTACAAAATTGGTGTAGAATATACATATGCCATGAACAAATGTTGATTTGCTTCAATGACTACTAAATACAGAGTTATACATTTATTAAATAGGATTTATTTTGGATATATATACATAATATTTGATCACGCATCACTTGGTTTTACTTGATTCCTACTTTGGGATACTCGAATGGAAAATAAATAATTATAAACAAGGACATAATAGCATACGGATGAATGATTCCTAGCTCGAAATCAGAAGATTTATTCATGGTTAGGGGCTTTAAATGATGATAATTTGATGATTTTATATACAGAGAATGTATTTAAAAATTCACCAAATATTTTTGGAAGTTTTGTTATAAGTAATAGATGATTTTAGGGACTTCAGCCCTCTGCATATTAGATAAGTTTATGTACTTAAGAGAGAAATATTTATCTATTTATATACGACGGCCATTCGTCATCTCCTTGATAAAAAGTTTATTTGTAAACTCAGTTGTCCTCTATTTTTCAGCCCAAAATCCATAATTGCAAATAGCTGCAGATGTATAGTTCAGTCCTAAGAGGGATGCTGACCTATTCAAATCATAGAAATGCAGTTTTTCTATGTTCTCAAGAGATTCTTTTGGATCCTTCAACTCTCTCCTCAAAAGCCTTAAATATACATAAGTTAAACGCCGCTACAAGCGTTTGAGACCATGATTTGTTTAAAGGAGTGGTGTAATGTATCAAAAGAATCAAAGCCTAGATCGGATTTTGTCCCAGTCTCGACTCCTCAAAGTCTTGATCTTGGAACAGACGCGCCCTGGACGATAATATTGTCCAAGACTCCATTTAGACTTTTCCTCTCCCTCCTTTGTTCATTTTCATGTTTTTTTGTGTGGAATGAAATAAAGAAAACTGACTTGGACTTAGACTCTCTTCCCATGATAGGTTATCAGAGCCAAAGTTCAAATTGCTGTCCTCTTTTTAACTCTGAATGTCCTCTCACCACTATCTACACCCCTGTTTCTGTATGCATCCATGTATTTGGTCATTTATATATATGTATGTACGTATGTAGATAAACTCAATTCCCGGATGTTGACTCTACAATGTATTTACCTAATTACGTACGTACGTACGTACATACTTTCATTATACGTGTACATGCAGTTCCCATATCTATTGATAATAATTGTATTATAACATCTGCTAGTCAAAAAGTTGCATCTTTTCATAGATTTATGCACTATGCACGTTAATTATGACTCTCCATATTTCTAGAAGGGGGATTTGACGGGAGTTGAGTGTTTTTTAGTTATTACCTGGCTATTTTTCTCTTACAAAGTATGAAACATAGTAATTCTTAATTAATGTGCACAAAGGTCTTTTGAAATCATCAAACACTCCTTTGTGCTTACTTGTCAGCTGTCGATTTCCTACTTCTCTAGACCCTGATTAGATTTGTTCTTAACCTTGACTGCTTGCACAGAAATTAGCTTTGAATAATTCCCAAACATGAAATAAAAATTCGTCGTCCCTGCGGTGGGATGAATTGGCTAACGGTTACCACTTCATTTGGGGTCTTTCTCCTTTTGGAAGAAAGGTTGGGAGACACAGTGGGAGCTGCTATGATTTCGAAGGCTATTATTTAGATCAGACATGGGCAAACTAAGGCCCACGGGCCTTTTACGGCCCGTTAGACAATTTAATCCGTCCCGGGGAGCTTGCACACTACAAGCAACGCTTTATTATATTTGGCCCACAGGTCAATGTACTGCTGTGACCCCTTTTTCAAATTTTATAGCCCATAGTGGCCCGCAAGTCAAAAAGTTTGCCCATCCCTGATTTAGATCATTTGTGTAGTTGGCATTAGAGACACGGAGTTAGATTCAAAACATTTATAAAACATTATATATGTACATAGATATTTTTCCAGAATGGTTCAACCCCGCCCTGGTTTAAAAAGTCATATCTACGCCCCTGTTGCAGCGTTTTCCTCCTTAATTTAAAATGTAGTATGTATATTTTATGTATTTTTAGTCAGCTGTGGATCTCTTGCCCTTTCTCAAAGTTATGAAAATGTAAATTCCGTGAACTCGATTTAATTATTGCTAAATATTGAGTGTAATATTGACATTTATGTATCCTTAGAGCCATTATTAAATAAGGACTAGGCCACTTGTTGAAGGGACTAGCAGATAGCACTGGTCACATACTATATAATTCAAGGCCTATGTATATCTCAGAAGTTTTTACGTATAATAAAAAAATGTATGGCAAATTTTGGTCTCTTACAAAATCAACTGTTCATGGGATATGATTTACAGCAGAGTAGATGAGCCTCAATTGAGTCACAGATCCGGGTTACAATCATACAAAACATGCCTGAAAAGTGCAGTTTGCGTCTCTTAAATTCTGCATGGATTAGTTGCATTGTCAAAATTGATGTGTTCATATGACCTAGTTGTATTTGCAGATTGTACATAATTCTCACGGTTCATATATTTGAATAGAGTATGTTGTTCAAGGGTAGAATGTCTTTTCACTATTGTTGCTCCAAACAAAATTAATACTTTTTCTTTTTTTTTTTTTTCATAAAAAAATCCTATTTCTCATGGTTCCTTACTCGAAATTCAACTTCATTGGTCTTTAAATGACTAAATCTCTATTATGCTTCAATCAAACTTATTGGCATTTAATGGTTGTCATTTTTTTTTTTTTTTTAATTATAATACATAATATTATTATTTTATTCTGGCAATAACACGCTGTACATATGTGTGTACATATATTCTTACAAAAATAAGTTGCAGCAAAATATGTGAATATACACATATTTATGTGGCAAGACTCCGGATATTTTTTTAAACGTTTGTTGTTATAATATTATGTATGTATGTATGTATTTTGATTGTATACCATGAACATTCTACATATTTATGACATTACATTTATAAAATATATAATATGTAATATTATATAAATTATATGTATAACAATTTAGTGTGCGTACAACTGCTCTTTTCAACTGATTTACTTTGCAGATATCCAAAAGTTAGATGTAGAATAGATTACGTAAATGTATAATTCTATGTATGTACAACTTAGACTTAGATAGCTCTCCATAGATATAATTACATATCATCATCGTAATAATTGTAGGTATTTCCACAAGTGTTGTTGTTTGTCTTCCGCCATTTTTTTAATCCTTAATGGTGGGTCAGCTGCCCACTGCATGTACGATGTACCACGATAACTATGTTTTGTAAATAGCTAAGAATCCTTCCTGTGGCAGTAGATATGATTCATCTTGTTAAGGCTCAATGGAGTCAAATGAGCACACACTCCTTGTGTGTGTTCATTCGTACATATTATGTAAGAATGAACACGGATGGACCTTAGGGATTCATGATATCTTTGACTTTATGTAAGGGAAATCCGTCCCCTCTGATCTTTTACTATCATCAAGAAGAGCAAACGCTCTTTGCGTGTGTGTGTGTGTTGTCTAGGCAATATATTGAGCAGTGCATACATATTATATATGTTCTTCTTGTAATAATTTGTGAGGGGAATTATTCTCCAAGCATGCTTGAAATAATCAGTAGTCATGCTTA
The DNA here is from genome assembly GCA_963680855.1 of Lepeophtheirus nordmannii. Classification (NCBI taxonomy): domain Eukaryota; kingdom Metazoa; phylum Arthropoda; class Copepoda; order Siphonostomatoida; family Caligidae; genus Lepeophtheirus; species Lepeophtheirus nordmannii. The sequence goes on along the minus strand of OY804519.1, from coordinate 43,030,741 downwards.
TCTTTCATATAACTATCAGTACGAACATTAATTATTGTTATTATTATTATTATTATTTTAAATATCTAAAGAGTCTCCAGTGCTTTTATGCGTATACTTACATACATACATACATAGTTTGTGGATAAATGACAAAGGGTAACGGGCGGTTAATAGCAACATACGTCGTATATCTCACGTTTATTGTAAAAGATACGGAAACATAATAATAATAATAATAATAATAACAATAATAATACATAGATAAAAAGGTGTAAATTATTTACTTCTCTCCAGAGATTAGGATCTATCCTTTAGAGCCAGCCTGTCTGTTCAGCCTAAATGTGTGTGTTCAATCTATTTGTTTTATTCAGTTATGTTTTTTATTATTTATTTATTTATTTTAATATATATATATATATATATATATATATGTACACTTCATGTTTGCCATAAATTGACTCTGTAGATAGGAGTTGAGAAGTGGAGAAGTGGAGATATCTCTACCCTGTATGTACATAAAATGTAACAACACCTATTTTACACTTTTAAAGAGTAAGAAGCTCAAGGTTTGCATTCTACGAATCATTTCCTAATGTTCAGCTCCAATTCACAGGGATTCATATATGGGTATATAACCATATACATAGTACATACTATACTGCAGTTTATATCATGGTGAATTGCTATTGGATAGCCAATTCCCCGTTTTGCATTTAGTCATGAGGTATGACGAAACTTGCTGTACTCACTCTTAAAATAAGGGGCGGTTTCGTGGGGGAGGGGCTTCGTGTCTCTGATAATTTTGAAAGGGCCCCAAAATATAAGTATTTTACAAAATTGTATCAATAAACGAAGATAAAAACACATACATACACAGATCCTTCCCAGAAGAAGCTTCTTTTAAATAGACACGTTGATATAATCAATTATGATTTATAAATAACTGACATGGAATGTATATGGATTATTAAGGGTTACTCAGTTTTGTGCCACATAGTAGTGGATATGAACTCTATGTGGCACATAGGGGTCCCAAAACATTTATGGTAAAAAATATTTTGTTGCAGACTTTATTGAATTTAATAGCTGTTTGTACATACATGTGCAAATGGTGAAAAGAAAGATTCCTGGTGTGGGTGGGTGGGTATTTAAAAAATAGTGATGGAAGCAAACCCAAGCTTTAAAATACCAAGCCAAGCCCATAAAGTAACTTAACTTAACTTTTCTTACGAACGTGTATAGAAGTTCCAAATCACAAGCTTTTCAACAGAATGGACAATTCAAAACGAATTTCAATTATTTCTACCTAAACACTCAAGAGAGGGCAAATTTTGAAGCTGTCATTTTCCTGGTCTGTATACACGAGTATGTAATTATTAATTAATCATGTGGGTATTAAAATGATATGCACTTTGATAGAAATATTCTTAGTCTTGAGGAAAAGACTCTCACCTCCCCCCCCCCCCATAAACTAAATACAAATCCTTGAAATTGAATACATAGTTAAGACCTTAATTGAAAGGAAAGAAATCATTCAATTTTGACTTTTGCAGAATGTTTAAAATGTATATAAATATGTACATATACATATATATTATATGTAGAATGTAGAAACCCTCCTGTTCTTTTGAGCAATAGTGATATAATTAATTAATCCATTGTTTTAGACCTTGAAACATAAAATCAAGAGACTTGTTATAGACTTTTGCCATGGATTATGAATTGACCACACCTCCAACTCCATTAATATATTTGAGTAACATCCTTATATATATGTATGTACATAATATAAATGTTTCGACTATAACACATTTACATGTATACTTCTTGGCGGTCATAGTAAGCATATCTAGATCTTTATTTTATTTCTTTGAGTCATTGAAGGAGGAATATCATGACAATAATAGTTCAATATGTAGATATAATTTTTTTTAACAATTAAAAGTGTCATTCTAACAAAAGGCTTATAAAAAATTTTCATGAGTATGACGAACTTATTTACTTTTGAAATTCCTATCCTAATTAAGAAATTAACATGAAACAGACTTGGAATTAAATTTAGCAAGATTTGAGAGTACTCAAATATATGTATATTATCAACTTAGTTTTTCATCACTTGCGTTTGACACAATAATATGGAGATCTTCCAACTTTTTCTCCAAAAAGAGATAGAAATGAGGCCCTAGATCAGTTGATTGTGAGCAGTTGGAGAAATCCCAAGAAACAGAGATGGTTTTTTGGAGTTGTTGTAGCCCATAATTTCAGCTCCGGAAAGGGGGTTTATTCCCAATTCTCTCTCTCTCTCTCTCTGCAAATATTATTTTGTTTGATGGGGCAGCACATTTTATAAATCTGGGGCTATGATATTTGACGCATAGCCCTCCCTGTGACAGCTTAGCCATACGACCACTGAGCTCTTTGTACTACTTACATATATTTAAGTAGTAAAGATCAGAAGACATGCAAGGGCCAAATCCACAGCTGACAAAAAATATGTAACTAGTTAATATTGTGTACATACATTTTGATATCCTTGTACGTGTTGCATTTATGAGATTGAACTTCAAAAATCATAAGATGAATATAGGTGTTACGTCATTTCCGTCGTTTACTCACTCAACTTTTGTACATTTTATGTGTGTGTGTGGGGAGGAGGGCAAAATGGCAATATCATATCTTTATGTGTATAATATAACATAATATGAGTGAATTGGTATATTTATTGAAGTATAAAGACAAGAGCTGAAGGTGTGGTGAGGTAAGGTATCTATGTTCAATCATCATAATATTTATTATCTCCTACACTCACAAGAAGAAACATCACAAAATATGATGCAAAAGAAACATCACAAACTGAACGCTTGAACTTTAAAGTTTTCTTTGTTTGCATATTATATGTAGAGGCGAAAAACAGTTTTTTTCTTTTGTAAAGAATTATGATTACTGAGCTAGTGATGAGGAGTACAGCAAACAAACAAACAAACAACATAAATAAATATCATTGTCGCGGTTTAAAGAACATACATAAAGTCAGTCTAGTCATGATTAGGAATAAAGGATTCATTCTTCATTTTGCAGTTCATTTCTGCAGTTGTTAGTTATCTTCATTAGCCTTAGTTGTACGCATGTTGGACACTCGTAGGATTGTGCATGAAGGAAAAAAAATGAGTAGGAATTTTGAGTTAAGACATATCACGTGGGATTTAAACATGTCAGTTTGATATTATTCATTGAAATATCTAAATATGTAGAGTCATCAAGTAATTCCTTATTTGAAAAGGAGCTTGTATGGAAATGTCATGGTGAATTACACTGAAATCTTGTTTTTTTTTTTTGTTTGTTTTTTGTAATACTTTAGCATCTCACAAATAATAATAATTATTATTATTTATTACTAAAACCTTAGTAAATCCTGTAGCCATAAAAGTTCAATGATTTGTATAATAAACTAGGGGTAAATACTCCTTGAATTTGATTTGATTTCAAGCATTCACCTTCAAAATCGAGGATTTCTAGAATTTACATATTAATCAAAAAAGGATTAGGCCCAGTTAGTTTGTACTTTAGATCTAATTCTTTGCAAACTTTCCCGTAAATACTGGAAATTATTAATTTTGAAGTCAAGCGTTTGAAATTTAAGAACCATTTACCCTAATAATAATTAATTTAGTTTGTATTAGAAATTGTAGTTTAGCTTTTTTGTTATACTTGATTTACAGTTGAGTGATAAGCTCATATCAACATTTTTTTCCCCCTCTCTGTATTTAGTAAATAGGTCCTACATTTTTACCATCGACTGATGAATTGGTGTTGAAAATGGAGGTAAATTGCAAATTTTGTTACAATATATATTGAAGGCAAGGGCATTTTTTTTATATCTCAACAGTTATATTAAGAAAATCAAGTGTTTCAAGGGGTGATGGCAATTGATACAAATCAGGGGTATCTCGTAACCTTTCTTCTCTGACGAATAAGAAAAAGGAGCCCAAAATGAGTTGGTTGTAGTTAGGAATGTAAATAATATGCAAATCGGGCTTGTAAGAATCAAAGAAAGAGAAAATCATCAACCTGGCCACTCTGACAATTTGATGAATGTTGAGAGGGAAGCAGTAGCTTGAGCTGTCATGACGTTTGACTGAGCTAATAGCTGCTATTCTCCATTATATACATATACAAATGAAGACATCAATACGTAATAAATAATAACATCATGTATGTATACCATAGATGAGAGGCAGAAAATTAACTGAAATTAATGTAAGGAAATTATATGTATATTTTTAAACTAATAATAATAATTATACGAGGACTTGAGCCCTTTTTGTTTACATTTTATTTGCCTTATTAACCTTAATGCATGTATTCCTTCATGCAAGATCTGTACTATCAGGTAGATGTTCTTCCCTCAGTAGTAATAAAGGAAAAATGATAACAGCTTTAGAAAACAAAAAGTACTGTTAAAAATGCCAACTCCACAAAGTCTCGCACGCGGCATTTTGCATATTATTTACATTCCTAGTTGTAGTTATTCAATTCTGAGGAGTTATTTTTCATTTTGATCATTCACAGCTGCTGAACAAGAGCTAATTTTAGTTCAATCCGTCAACTTTCAGAGCACTACAGATAGGAAGAAGAAAAGTAGAAAGATCGAAAATATGTTACTTATTACATATGACTCAATTAAAAAGTACTAAACTTACCTCTCCTTATTTTCTTATTTTAATTTCAAACTGCAGAATTGCAGGAACAAATTTGACAAAACATGAAAATTTATCCCTCCTTTTGAATCTCTTTATTTTTTTTTTTAATACTAAAAGACATTTTCAATTAAATTCACACATTTTGAGTAGAAATATACCTTTTTTGACACACACAAAAAAAGATAATCTTACTTTGTAATATTATTCATTTATCTTTGGCCTTGTGAGGGCCACGGGTTGAAGAGCCCTGCTCTTATGTAATATATTACATGCAGATATTTTTGATAGCTACAATTACATGATTATGATATCCAAGATGGGTTCAATGAAAGTTCATACTCTCAAAATGTAACCTTCGCTCCGTGTTTCTTTATGGTAGTAAGTATGCACGTTAGGCCCATGTATCCATAGCATATATACGCTCAAAAACCCAGCCTATTTTAGAGTGGAATTTATTAACTTACGCTCTTTATGTAATAATGACCAAGCCTTTTTATATTGATCTTCATCAAAAAGGCAACCACAACTACTTTTAATATTAATATTATTATATCATTAGAGCCTTTCGATAGCTAGAGCCTTCGTATATCATTGTAGAGATACATAGAATCTACGAAGATTAAATTAAGAAGTAATAAGATCAAAGGATTAACCATTTTGAGTATTTTTAATTAATTAAACAATATCTTAATTAAGTTGAATACTCCAATAGCTGAATGTGTTGAATGAAAAAATAATATATGTTATTTTAATTATGAATTTATTTGACTGAATATATTTATTTAAATACATACTAATTACTGAGCATAGGTAATCCAAACTATGTACGTATTTATTGTTCAAAGCCAAGGTGAAATATAATGTACATACACAGTCGTACAAACAAACAAAACAAAACAAAAAAAAGAACCTCAGACCGTCCTTGGGAGGAGAAAAATATAATAACTTTATATATATATATATATATATATTTACATAGAAATAGAATTTGAATCCTATAAAGACTCACGACTACTTTTATTTCGATAATATTTTTTGAAATGATTTAAGTTTGAGTATAATTTTTTGTCTAGTTACCATATATTATGTGTAACTGCATAGTTAGTTCATACTTAAACTAGCATCATTTTGAATTAATGATAATTATTATTATGATATGTGGCCCTTATCAAGGGGAATTGTTCTTTGCGTCTAGTCAACTTGGTCAATGTACATTTATGATAGACGTTCATGATATGTATGTTCATTTCATATATCAACCTTACTATACATTAAAAATCATAGTTAATTAACTTTGTAGACCATCAATTTAATGAACTGAAATGGATTTACAGCACTTGGTAGTACTTGCCCCTCTATATACATGCATATATATATATATATATTTCTTTTTGGAAATTCCCATTTTACTCGTTAAAATAATTGCAAGTCATGTTCTTACAATTAAAAAAAAAAAGAAAGAATTTGCATTAAAGTTTTGGGCATTAAAGTACCATTACATATGCCTATCTATGTACAATTTGTATATTTAATAGCAGTATGGTTCGTTCTTTATTTAAATATTATACATAATAATTACTTAGGGTTCTGGGAAAATTATCCTCTGGTTCATTCATTTAATCTGTAGACAAAATTGAAAAATTCGGCAGTCAACGAAAGAGAAGAAAAATAGACGCCATGACTAAAGGCATTCAAGACCACTATTTTGTCAGCTGACACGCCTTTAAATTTTTTTACTTTCGTTTAGAATGCTTTATCACTCTATTTTTTTCTTATCACCACTATTTTATTCCCATTGAGGTATCCTCTTTCCTTTAGTACAAATTAAAAGACTCATTTTCCCTATATAAGCGACGTTACTCCATCCTAGGAACATAGATACATTAATGAACACTCAATATACAGATCCATAAAATTAGAGAAGAAATACACCGTTTTGTAAGAAGAAGAATGGAGAATTAATTATAATTTATGCAAGGAAGTCCTCATCAATAAAAGTAAATTTTGGAAACACGTTTGTGACGGTGCCTCCAAAATTTGCTTCTTTATTTCAAAAAAATATTGGAATTAATCAATTAATCGTCCTAAAAGTACGTACTAGATTATGATGATGAAAATGTCTGGTTTGTTTGTCGTCTTTCAAAAATTATCATGTGACGACTAAACAGGATTTTTGTCGTTAATTAATTCTTATTATTATCGAATATACTTCTTAGTGCTCCATTTATATTTTGACAATGGATCTTAGAGAGATAACATGTATGCTAGTAGGATTGATTCCTTTACACACATATATGATTCATACATTTTTGAATTTTTTGAGTTCCTCAGTCCTTCAATCTGCAATGCAATCTCATTGACTTAAACTCAATCCATCCCAGTTCAATTCTGTCCAAAGAGAGAGAGAGAGCTCCAATTCATACTCCTCGAAAATCTCGGGGAATCTTTGATAGAAAGCATTTTAAAATGGAACAAATCCTTCCCCTCTCGGCTACAAGTTCAGATCTTAGCCCCCTCAATCATTTTGTATAGGGTTATTCCGAGTCGTAGGTCAATTCTTAGTGGAATTTGGAATTTCCGTATCAAGACATAAGAACATTATGTCAGTATTTCAAAATCGTTTATCGAACGGCAATTATATTGAGTACTTAAGTTATTAATAAAAATAAACTTGGAAATAGAGCTATAGCTTTTATTATTAGTACTATTTTTTATTTTTGTCTTATTAATAATAATAATTATCTATCCTGTAAATGAATACTTTTAAAATGTATGAATAACCCTGTACATATATTTAACTATAATTTTTTAAATGGATATATGTATTTGAGGTTCATTTTACTCTTATTTCAATTAAATAAACCATTCTATTTATGGCTCCTCGCCTCACAAATGATTATAAATGAATAAATCCTTATAAAGGTAGGCGTTACACACGACTACGTGTACATACATACATATATTGAAAATGTGAGAAAGAACTTATAAGTAGGATACGTAGATAACGACGAGTTTCAAAAATAATGATCCCTTTTTCCTTGATTATAGGGCCTATGTAGACTTGATATGTATTTGTCATCTTCCCAGAGCTGTATCCACCTTTTCAAATGTGCAATTCAAGTTCGAGACGAGTATTTTATGTAGTACAACACGTCTGTCTTTTACATGCCCATTAGACAAGGGTACATTTGTGCGTATTCTCTATTTGGCAATCTGGACAGCAAAATAAAAGCCACGCCCAACTCAGACATACATATGCTATTTTTATTTTAATATTATGATTTTTATAGTATGTATGTTTTATAGTGGATTCTATCTATCTTGGTACATATAATAATTATTTTGCTAGCTGTGGGCCTCTCCGACTCTTTGTCATATTTTAGCATTGTTCAAAATGATTTATAGTTCCTTTTTTGAGATGTAGGAGGCCACACCCGGTCCGAGCAAATGTACTAATTTCTGGTGGACATTGAGTCTATGATATGTTACGTGTAAAGAAAAACAAAAACAAATGTCAATTGTGCTGATCGTAAACTGTGACACCCCCCCCCCCTTGTATGTCTACATAGAGCAATTTGTTTTAAAGTATGTATATACATACCTACACGAATATTTAGAGCTACAGAAATATCATTCCATTTAGATCCATGAATGGTCTTTAAATCTTAGCTGTTCTTTTTATTTTATGCTAGTTGCTGTACCTGTGTATTAGTGATGCATAGAATATATATAAAAATGTGGTCAAGCACCTATGTAAAATTGGATACGGTTTTTTCTAAAACTATCTGAGAATGCAAGTAATCACTAATGTAAAATACCTATTAGTAGGACCTGAAGGATTCAGTAGGTAGAGAGCTCTGCTACGGCGTGTTTGATTCAGCCCAAGTTGTATACTTATACCTATAAAGAATCGACCTTATTAAATGAAACAAAACAAAAAAGTGTTCTCTGAGTCTTCTAAGCAAAATTGAAATAAGTACATCTGATATTTACTCTATCATGAGACAGGATATAGGAGTATTTGAATACAAATAATTTTCTACATGCATGAGATGTAGTTTGATTATAAGACATATTTTCTTAGCCTATCCATACAAACTATAGTTAATGTCCCTTAAGACTACGGGGTAAAAAAATCACTTACACCTTAAGTGAATAATACTGAGCAAACATTGACTATATATGTATGCTTTTGATTACCCTTACCTATACTTGAACAAAAATGACCCAAACGTCAATTAATTATAATGATTTGTAAAAATGTAAAATGTTTTTATAAAACTAGTAGATTCTTCAAATTTACCTTATTATTAAAATTTAAAATAATCAAAATAAACATATACACATTATGTATTTGAAGGTGTGGCTTCAACCATACCTAGGGACAACATACAAACAATCATAACGTTTCGTAATACCAAAGTATTATATGTGACTCTGTACCTTTAGTGTAATAACTTTTAAGACTTTGTTAATTTCATTTTTATGTGACATGCTCCTAAAATATTATTTTTAAGGCGTGACAATGTCTTCGTGGATATGGGTTTTCATTTCCCAGAGATTTGTTGATACCTTGATATCTAGGAGAATATGTAGATTTATTTGGAAGTGTATCCAAAAAAACCCTATTCCTTTTTGCATTAGCTCTAATAATCAAAAATGGCCAATGGGTATTCAAAGATCCATCAACTCACATTAGGGTCGTTAGATGGTAAGTTGATAGTTGAATGTATTTAATACAATGTACATTGTAATTACATGTAAAGTCCGATTGATTCAAAGTAAAATGAGTCATTCTCCATGATTTGCATCAATTAACAATGGATGTATAATGAACAACAGTGGTGATATCATTTCCTTGCTTATTCAGAAAGAACCAATTTAGTAAATTCTAAAAATATCTTCGTTAGAATACTTAAAGGTCATATTATATACATATATATATATATGTAGTTATGTGTGTTCCAAGCCGAATTCGACTCGTTCATTCCGTGATTGTATTTAGATGAAGAGTAATAATATATCTATGCAGACATCTAAGGGCGTTGCTGTTTTAATTCAAATTTATTTCAAGAAGAATCTATGAATATATATATATATATATATATATGAATGTATATAATATAACAACAATAATTATTATTAATAATAATAATATATCTATGATTAGGAACATTGCATTTTGAATTTATTCTCTTTTGAAATAAATGCACTGTAATATATGTTTACTCAAAATATTGGCAAAACAAACAAACAAATTAAATCCCATTCCAAAAACAACCACTTAGTATTCATTTTTACAACCACTTTACAATGTATGTATTCATTATCAACTTATGTATACAAAACATATTTGCTTCACTTGTACGAGTGTGTCCTCACTTCAAAAAAGTTATAGCTATATATCATATTTTAAAAGAGTAAATTTGTACTTGAATATTTTGAGGGAATAAAAAGTCTGCCTCACTTCAGAAATGTGTAATTATTTGCAGCATTGATCGAAGATCGAAAATTGCTAAGTAGTTCTTTTATGAATGTCTGAACTGTTTATCTTGGTATATATATTGTGCTCAAGTATTAGTAATTTAGTATTAATTCCTTCCATTCAAAATAGACTGTGGGTATGATCATATAGCGTTTTATATTAATGAAAAACACGAGCCATTTGAACTGTCAACTATTCATAGATGCATTTATTTTATTTTGATTCATTAATATATATGTATTTAGTATCCATACATATAAATACAAGATGTTGAAATGTGGACCCTTGAATTGTTTGATGTGCAACAGAATATGGTCATATCAATGATTCCTTCATTATAAATTGCAAAAATTGATATTAATCATTAGAACACATTATCTGCTATTCATAGAATTGCTGTAAAATTATTCATTTAAAAATTTCTTATCTCAATTTTTCAAAATAGATTGAAATAGATTTAATATGAAGACATCCAAATCTTTTGTTTCCTTTTAAATTGTGCCACCAAAGGGCTCAATCAGCCCTTATATGTATATCTATTAATAAAATATTTTTACACCTAAAAAAAGACAAAGTTATGTATTAGTGTTGTGGTTTTCGAGATCCGTCTTGACTCCATCAAACTCTTGGTCTAGTTGTTAAGACCAAGAATGTATGTATCAAGATTCAAAATTCCCTTTGAACTAGTAAAAAAACAAAAACTATTTCCTTTCCATGGTCTGGGCCTAGTCTCAATCCCTTAAAGTCTTGGTATCACCTTGGTTTCGATCTCTCAAAGTCTTGGTCTGAGATGATGTGGTCTTGAGCACTACATAGGTATATAGGCATATAATTTATCCATCCAATCCTTTGGATAAGTATCAATATCATGGATATATTTTATTTCATAAAGTTTTATGTCAATTTATAAATGAAAAAAAAGAAGAAAAAAACACGAAATTACTTCATTGTTCTCTAAAAGCAAAGAGCAAATTTTAAGAAAACTATTTTTAGCAATGTAAGTAATTTGATAGCTGCTCTTATATAGCATCAAGAATTATGTTGATGTATTATTTTACAAATTGCAGTGCATATATTTACACTAGACTGTCCCACTTTCTGCACTTATTTATTTTTTCACTCCTCTCCTGGGGACAAGCAAAAAACTGACTCATAAAATTTGAGCAACCATAGATATTGTTATTTGAATCAATATATTCTTTGAAAGCTTCTATAACATCTTAGACTTTTATAAACAAAGTGCAATATATTTCATACTAATTTACCACATCCTAAAAAATATAAAAACTACAATTTTTGGACTCAATGTATCATCATAATTGGGACGGTACAAAAAGTTTTTTGATTGTCCTTGGTAGATCAAGTATTTGTACGATGAAAAAAAAATGGGACAGTTCTTAAATCTATATTTATATTTGTCTAAACATATGGAAGTATTGAGTACTATATATATACACAACTGAGTAGCCGGTGTTGTATATTTAGGACATTCCCTGTCTGCATGTTGACTATCAGGGCCTTCCACATATTTATTATTAAAGCATGCAATTTTTGCAAACATGTTCTATGCAAGTTAATTATATTGCTTAAAATGAAGAAAAACGAGGATTGAGCAGAATCCACGCTCGTGAAGAATTTAAGGGGAGTAACGATTTGAGCAATACCACAAACCTATATAACCATACTCGAGTGGAACCAATTATTATATATAACTCGAATATATATGAATATAATTAGTATGCAATTAACTGTATCTTATTTTGTGGACAAGGAGGATTGACTGGAAAGTCTTATGCATTTACATACATACTGTGTGATTATCTACCAAATACATCATATATACTTATCAATATCAAGGAGGTAATTAATCATATCATAGATATGCTAAAAGAGGTGAAAGAATTGAAAACAAAAAAAAAGTCATGCAAAAAGCTAAATGTTTGACTTGACAAATTGTATCATTCCTAAATTAAATAAAAAGCAGGCATTACACAGATATTATTGTACTAAAAAGTCTCTCCCAGGATTTTGTTTCCTCCCGTGTTATATATATATATATATTTTAATGAACATCTTTGAGTATTTCATACACTTATATGCATGCTGCTTCTAGTTGCATTCTACTAAAGGAACCCTATCATAGTATCATGTATCCTGCGACTAGGGATTAAATATATATCAGGGTCAAATCTGGGATTTTATATGTGAGATATTTTGTCAACTCAATTCTAATCATTCATTAATTGTGTATAAGAAAAGCGAGGAAACAAAAATAAAATGAGTCCTTTTTATAAGAGGAAAAAACTTTAAATTGTTAATTATTCTTCTTCAAAATTTTAACTGCATATCGTAAAATTATCTCACGCTATAAATTATTTTTGCAATTTTTGTATGTTACTGTAATTCATGTGTATTTATCAGGATATTTCCAAGTAAACAGTCCCCCTTTTCCAAGATACTGGTATCAGAGAAGGGGTCTTAATAATTTCTAATACATAAGTTTATATGTACGCTTAATGATACTTTATACAAATGGAGCAACGTATCCTGCTGCTATAAGGTAAATTCAAAATAATACATCCGATTAACATAATGATTGTAGAGCGAATTCTAAAATTGAGAGAGAATACTCTATAGTGAGTGATGTGTTGACTTCTATAATTATATAGGCAAATATGTATATATATATATGTGTGTATCGGCAGTATAAAAAGATCCTAAACATTAAACACTTAACAAAAAATTAAACTCAATCACTCAATTTAAACAAATCTGCAGTGACGGCACTATTTATTTTTGTATCTATATGGGTTATTGATTCAGTCGGAGACGTGTTCCAAGGAAAATAGTCGGATAATTCGTTATTAGCGTTCAAATGAGACCCAAAATAAGGGGGCTTCTAATTAATATATTACTCGAAAAATATCACTTATAGGATTAAAGGAAAAGTCTCGTATGGATTCAAAATTCAATTTCATAGAATAAGTTCTTCTCATAAAAAGTATTACCCGGATCTTATTATGCTGACACTACAGATATAACGACTCATAATAATTAAAACAAAGGTATATGTAGTCAAAATGAGGCATGTTAAGTTTTATTTATATAGTGTTGCATCGTTAAGTGTATCATAGATAAATATCGACCATAATGCTGGTATTAATTAGTATAAGAAGGTTGCGCTCCTTTGGCGTACCGCTATAGGTATATGAACATCACCACCATACATTGATTGAGTCAAAAAAGTATGCATTTTTAAAGGTTATAATTCAAGTGTTCTTTGGAGGAACATTCTCGGGTGTTGACGGGTCATGGATGTTGATCAATGCTTTAATACCAACCAACATTTTCAACAACAACCATTTTCGTGCAAATGCATTTTTGCTCAAATAATTAAGTGCTATTATCGTGTAGATTCAATGCCGTTCTGCCTTGTCACTTTTTTTTAATATAAAGAGACTAGGGCTGGAACAGCTCAGTATCGAACTGACTTATGTACAGTACAGAGCGTTAAGTTCAGCACAAGTGTTATATAAAGAGTTCATACTATGCATATATTGAACCTGTCTTTTGTAAAAACCTTTAGAAAATAGCCCTACATCAGAAAGGACACAAATAACTATGGAACTTGAAAGGCTCTACGATATCGCAAATAATTATTATCTGACCATACTATGCAATTTTATAGTTTGTACCTATCTAATTCATTTATAATCATTTCTTTATATACATGAGTATGAAAATGAGGAAGTCTGAATTATTTTTTGGGCTATTATTCTTCTCAAGTTTTTCAACAAACATTAAGGTTTAATTTCATTTGTTAATTCCTCTTTGATTACTTCTTATATTTTTGAGGCCGGAAGAGGTAGTACCCTGTACTCACACTTAGAATCTATTGAAAACGAGTTGTGCATGGATATTCCTTGTTTGATACTTTGGTGAAGCTTTTGGGATAGAGAGGAGGAGGAGGAGGAGTCTGACTATAAATATACAATGGGTAGCGTGAGGTCTAACTGGTTTATATCCAAAAATACTACAAATCTTATTTCACTCATCAAAGTTGGGCGAGGAAGGGAGATACCTAGAATATAGTTATGTATTTACTTAGTCATATGTACTCATACTGATTTGTATCATTTGATTAATAATAATTATTAAGGTGGTATGAAAGACATGCAATAATAAATTAATTATTCATATCTTCAAAGGAACATAATAGCCTATAAATAACTCTCATCAAGTCACTGATCATTGCTGCATCAATGTCAGTAGTTATGCTATAATCGCAACAAACTTGGGATAAATAAAAAAATATGCCTTTTACCTTCAGATCTTATCATCATCATCATCAGTAGACTCTTTTTTTGCTTATAGCAGCGGATTCTTCGTAGCATGAACTCCAATATTAATAATATTGTACCTTTTATTGATTTCTATATTAGTAAAATTTATCAATGTGGGTATTGATTTAACTCTTACTCAAAATTAACAGTTGGCAACTAGCAAATACAGAAGGCTAGCAAACATGTTTTTTCTCATTCCTCCTTTCCCTTTTTAGAGTCGAGATTGATTTTTTCATTAATATCGTTCTTCAAAAAGGTGAATCAATGGCTTCTTCAACCCCTCTCCTCAATGATCTCCATTATGGTGCTTCTTTAATCTTACGAGAGTTAAATATAGAGACGAGCATACTATGATTTCTTAATTTTATTACTTTGTTACCCATTTGGAAACTTTATATTCTGAATGATTGGTCAAACAATTATAAATTAGTTCTTTCTTGCTGATATTGAAATATTTGGCGTTAATATTTAGACGTGTGTAAGATACAGGCCTATACTTGAAAATGTGGTATATGAGTGATAAATTATCACTCATATACCCCTTTGCTAGTGTCCTCTTTTCTTTCTTTTTTTGCTTATGAAGAAATTGATGTTTTCAATATTCATTCGTGATTTATCAAATCATTACAAGAGAAAACGTTGATGATACATACATAAATACCCATATATTGTAGCAGGTAAAAACGTTGCAGAGTATTTTCATTGCGGACAATAACGTTGCAAGTGTAATTTCTTTGCGAGCAATTTCGTTGAAATTTAAGATATTGAACTACATATATTAATCGAGGAATGCAAGTCGATGGAAGAAGGGGAAGAGAGAGGGGAAGGAATGGCCTGAAGCTCCTTCAGAAATACACTTGCACCCAGCCCTGAGGTTTTGCCAGGTTGCTGTGAGACCTAAGGGTCCTAAAAGTTCCCCGTCAATACTTTGTATAAGCTAAAGGATCCCTTAGATATTGCCAAACATACTCCAGGGCCTTGAGTTCCACTGAATCACTGAGAAGGATAAAACAGGATGGTCAAAATCAACTCTCAATATTAATTGTCTACATATAGTCCTCATATAATCCTCACGTCATCCTAATTTCTATGAGTAGCTTTTCCTGTTAGCTGTGCATAAAAACTTTTGAGTTTTAAATCAAGAGTTTTGTTTTTATAATATATTTTTAATATATCATTTTGAGTTTTTAAACTATATTAATTATTATTGATTTAAGAATTAGGAGCAATTTTGATAAGCAAAGAGATTTTGTAGTAGACGACAAGTTGGCAAAAATATTTGAGAATAGCATTGACTTATTCAAAGTTAATGTGGCCCTTCATTTGAAAAAGATTTCTCACTCCGGGACTAAACTATTCAACGTCAATATAAATTATGGGAACAAGATATCTTTGTATTATTAGTATTACTGCCCAAGAAGGGCCTACTATATCCACGGAGAATATTGTTATTAAAGATATATTATTATTTTATTATGTATTTTTAATATTAGACCTACAACCAATATAGGCGATGGTTCTTTAATTCTTCATTTAGAGAGAAAGAGATGTTTCCTCCAGAAGGATCAATTAACAAATGAACAGAAATTCAAAAAAGAACAAAAATTCCAACCGTTTTTCTTTCTTTTAACTATAAAACTGTTATTTTTCTCTACAAAAGTTGCATCCCTATTAACTTTTTAAATGTCATCAATTACGACACACTCTAAAAAGACTCTCATTTTATATCTATTGTTAAATAAACATTGTCTTCCTTCATTTTTAAATCTTAATTTTTTATAAAAAGAATCTGAAAAATCTTTGTTTTTTAGGAACAAAGTCTACTGCATTCATGATGGTATATAAGATGTTAAATTATACATATAATAATGTATCTTTGGACAACAGTAAGCTCCTTACATGAAGCTCTTGAAATAAAGGTTATAGATTCTAACGATTGATAGTTATTAATTCTTTTTAGACTTTTAGTATTAAAAATTCAGTATTAAAAAGGAATAAGTTTTAAGAATGAATGTTATGAACGGAGTCTTATGAGATGTCAGTAGCTAATGAGAAAGAGCCAAAAAAAAAAATCTCAAAGTAACTTGACCCTTAAAATCCCAAACGTGGGAGTAGCAGCTATTATTTAAATTTCCCTATCCTCCTGTCTCAACCTTAATTAATATCATTGATCTACATAGATGGTCAACGAAATTTAAGAGAATAGGTGACATCAATTTTAACGATTTAATATTTTCTTTATAATATATATTTTATTGTCCAAAGACACAAAACTTGCTTACAATTCCTGACATATATACTCGTCATTTTATAAAATAAAAAAACTTTGTGCTCTATGCATCAATGAGTCCATAATTTAAAAATTACCAAAAGACAATTAATTAATGCAATTGTAATTACACAAAACCCTAGCGGATCTGCTTCTTTCTTTTAGTAATTTGTAAAATAATGGGACTCAGTGGTCAGGCTTGGGCGGCTTTTATACTATTATTGTGAGTTTTATAAGTTAGTTTTGAAGGGTTAATTTTAAAAAATCGGTCTTATCTTGATTCCCTATGCTCTATGCTTGATCTGTATATCTCATCCACTCTCACTTTGTAAAACTGTTAGGACTTCATAACTAGGGACGCCGGAACCAGTTCATAAGAGGGATGGCCAGTTTTTTTATAAATGACACGATATTTTCACAACTTTTCATTTTTATTGTTTTATCATGGCTCCTTCCTTCCCTGTTTTCGGGCCTAAGTTCATGATAAGGATTGTAGACTACAACTTAGTTGCCTACTACTGCGGGAAAAGGTAGAACAGGCTCTGTGATATCGGGATTGTTTCTATTACTAAACAACTCTTTTAGCATCACGGAACAAAAAGCTTTTTACATCCATGTGTGTGTTTTGCAGGAGTAGGTCATTGGAGGACACTATACGTGTGTTGAATGTATCCTACTTAAGCAGCCTCCTACAGAAGTTTGTCCAATACTATATATTCTGGCACTTGTCTTTTAACCTTTTTCAAAAGAAATCCTGATTTATATACAGAGAATTCAATCCGATTTTTTGTTAAGAAAAGACAACCTGTATGTACAAGACTCAATGTTCAGCTCTGGGCCATGACACCTTGGAGTAGATTTTAATATAAACTCTACATATGATCTAAAAGATCGTACTTCAACATGATCCCTCTACAAAGTGTATGTAAATATATTTATGGTTACGTTGAGTAAACTACGAGGAACATGAATCTCCAATGAGGAAGTGATGGTGAATTCTACATAACGGAAGCATCAAAAGCTATCTACAGTAATTGGAATTCTTACTTGTTCATGTATATAAGAAATAGAGCAAAAGGTAGATTATGGAGCTAATCATACGTACTCCCCCCCCCCCCAAAAAAAAAAAAAAAAAAAAGTTTTTGTTTATGCATATTATTGACATAAATTCTTTAAATCCATTTTAAATTCTACGTGATATTTAAATATTTTGTAATAACCCTGTAGTTATACATAAATTAAATTTTGTATTATAATAACTCTCTATTGAATATTTATTACTATCAAAACCTTTAGTAGAGACGATCATTGATCACGAAGGAATTTACGTGCAGACGGGATCACGGATAGAATTTATTGTTCTTTCATTTGAGTGGAGCAATGCAGTTTTGTACGTGATTTATGATTCTGACGATGCATTCTTATGTTTTCTTGTTTGATATTTTATCAATCTTATTATTATTACTATTATTATTATTATTATTGGGGGAAGGAGGTTAATTTTAATTAAGTTATTAAGTAGGGTGTTTCCATTTCAAATTGAATTAGTACTCTTCCAATACCCATTTTATGTAAATATATAACTCTTTAATATATGAACATAAATATATATTTTTTAAACATAGGTTCAATTAATAGCTACTAGGAATAACCTTAATTTGTATATAGTAGTAGATGATGCTATCGTGTTTATTTACAATTATCTCTTGTTTAATATTATTATTAAATATAAAAGTTATTGTATATACACGAGATGAAGGACATAGAAACAATTGAGGTTTAATTAATTAGTCTTGAGGAATGATGATTTACATCCATTATATTTAAGTATACAGTGGATCCATTTCCGAATGCTTTTCGTGAGCCAAAATTGCAAATAACCTTTTTTTTTTTAATTAAAGTAGTATAGGTTCGTATGTAGAGTTGAAAACTGGTTTTAAACCCGTTTTTAATATATGTATATGGTTGATATTGCAAATTAAATTTATTTATGTTCCTTTCACAAAGAGCGTTTTCATTTGATGTACTCATTGTGGAAGTTTGTCATCTTGGAGCTCATAGACATCAAATGCCAAATTGTACAAGAATAAATCCCCTGTTTCTTTTTGATTGTGGAAAAGAGTTAATTACTTTGAACGTTGCAATGGCACATACAAATAAAATCTGTCTTAAACCTTTACCGAATATCAAAAATATCTCTCTCCCTATTAATTATATGTGAGAGCCTAATTATATGCATTATCTAGTTATTTAAGAGGGATTTTTACCACTTATTAGTTATTAATTTGATTTGATTTTAATGAAGTTTCCTTAAGATTTATTAGACGTTGGTCAATTTTATTTTATAAATATGTCAACTATATGCCACAAAATGGCGTAGCTTTTGGTGTAAATTACATTTTGTGACGTTTATAACTAACGGGTTTTTTTAGCTTAAACTTCATAAAAAAATAATGTTCAACTCATCTTTAAATAGATTTTACTTACTTCATTTCCAGTCTATAAATAAGTAATAATTGCTCTGAATGGTTATTTTTATGAATAACACATGAATTTTCAATTTTAATAGCATAACTAAACTCAGCAGGGTTTTTTTTATTTATTTTGTTCGTCTTTGCTACAAAATTTTCATTGATTTGACTTCAAATATTTTATCAGCTGAGGTTTAACACAACCCGTTGTTGTTATGGGCCTGTATGGACGTCAACACATGTCTATAATTTTATTTTTCTTAATAATTTAGATTTAATTGAAATTAATTATTCTCTTTGAAATGTTGACCCTACATTTACAAACATTGGGTTTAGCCAATAAGGGATCTTACAACAAAAGGTAAAAGTATTAATGAATACGCGTTCCGCTTCATGATTAATTATAATAATATGAGGAAATAGTTTTTAGTTATAAAATTGTTTATTTTGATCACTCTACCACTTTAAATTATTATAGTATTAATTATTTATAAAGACCAGAAAAGACTAGGGTATGCTCCAATAGGAAAAGATACAGTGCTTTACATGAAACAAAATGAATCATTATAAATATGGTATGTGTATAGTTCTTTTACTTAGTGTCCATTAAAATCCATAAATTCCCAGGCTTCCTTCCTTACTAAATGAAATTAATATGTAGTATAATATTTTTAGTGACATAAAGGAAGGTAAAGTAAGAAGAACAAACAAATACATATATGTACTGTGTATAACGCGTGCTCTTTTCTTTGTATTTATTTCATTAGATACAGTAGTAATTCAGAATTGGAGATAATAAAACGCTATAGGTTTTGATTCTTCTTCTTCTTTGAAGACTTCTTCTTGTCTTATTTTATTATCAAAAATGTCTATTATTATATTTAAGACTTTGTTTTCCTTTCGAATCTAAAAGTTGTTGGTTTTTTTTTATTCGTCAATTTTACACTTGATAAATCCTCAACATATTATATTGTTTCTGAACGTACTATTTTTTTTTTCCTGTTGACTATTCAACTTAACCATTCAAAAGAAATGTTCATACAGGGAAGAGGAGCAATGAAATGAATTAGTTAGAATCATAGACCCTACACACTATCGAGGCCAGAGCACACCTGATTTTTAAAATGCTTACTTAGATATGCACATATGCATAGGTAGACATTTTGAATATACTTCCTTTTGATGATCAATTAAGATTAAAAGAGGGGTCTTTAGGGCATTGCATATTTGTTCTTTTAGAGCACACATACATACTTTGTTTGTACCAATTGAACCATTCTATAATACCCTTTTCTATTTCAACATTATTCAAACAATGACATATTATCAAAAATTGTCTTTGGTTACATATAAAAACTTTGCTCTGCAAAGTTTCTGTCTGTTAGAAAAGGATTTATAATAATTATTTATTAATAAGGCACTATGATCCAAAAATTCCGAATTTGTTCATAATTTCTCTAATGATAAATTGATAATTTAGACTAAAGCGATTCATCAAAATTGCTGGCATAGGTATAAATGTGATTCAGCTCTTTTTCTTCAAATAAAGTTTTTTTTTATACATATGTATGTATATGAAATACAGGTTTTAAATATCCTTTAAACTTATTTGAAACGTATCATGGGGGAGAGGGAGGGTTTTATTGGGTTTGGAGTTGATTTTTGGTGGTGAAATATCTTTATAAAAGGAATTAAAAATAATTACTGTGTGTGTGTCGAATCTCTAATTATAATTATTTAATTTGACTAAAATATGTTATGTGGCTATAAAGATAACATTAAGTAATGTAAATTTTTTTTGTTTTTTTGTATTTTACCATGTATTCCATTTTCTCAGACCTGATTGATTCATAATAAAATAGGTTTTTAATTTTTAGAGTCAACATAGAATTGTGAAAATGTTTTTGGCTTTTTTTTGTTTTTTGCTTTTCCTTCTTTAAAAATGGGCTCAATCCATTTTAAAAAGGTACAAATATTTTCTTTTAAAAAGGAATAAGTAAAATTTTGTTGACTAATGTTTGACGAGTGTTTGAATGCTCAACTATTCAGAGTTCTTACAGCTATTGAACATTTTGATCAATGTTCATTAAACAAGGAAATGGTAGAACAAGGAATATCTACATGACTATTATGGTACTACATATTTTCCTACTACCTCTTCTATGCATTTAATTCTACCTAAAAATGTTGTACAAACAGGTTATTGTGTCATTTTTTTTTTATTATTCTTTTTTAGTATTTGCTTAGGCATTTTAATATTAGTAAAAAAAAAATGTCCTTATTGTTAAAGTGTTTGTTGAATCCATCAGATAAGATGGATAGGGACTGGAATATGTATTAGTGCATAATCTCAGTGTATTTTTATTATTATTATTATTATTCATTGACTGTATTAATTTTTTTTTAGCTAGGAAATAATATCTACATTAATAAATGGCCTTGTTTTTAGGAGCTACATTAAAAAAAAATATTGTCATTTCACTCACGTCACAGATTGCATAATGAAGCGAGAGGTACGTCATTTTCTTGATAGAGCTATGATTAAAGAAATCAATGAACACATTATTTCCAAGAAAAAAATCATGGGGCTTTACAAATAAAAAAAACAATAAACGTTTTTAGGGTTTATATTCTAATAAAATGAAGTAGACTCCAAAATGGCCGAACTTAATAATACACTTTTTTCCTTCATTTTCTGAAAAGTTTAATTTTAAGTTCTCATTGTGTCAATTTTTTCCCCACTGTTTCGTTCATTTCTTCTGTTCAGTTATTCATTTTTAAAAAAATTAAAAAATTGTTACATACAATAATTATATATCAAAACAAAAGAAGAACGCATTGTGATACATTGAATCATCAATCAATTTAGAATCATTATTTCCATCCTACACCCTATAAATAATAATGACGAGAGATATCACTGCTAATAAGTAAACAACGATTAACATTCAACAGGTGCTTGTTCACGAACTATCTGTTAGGGCGAAGTTGTTTAGTTGTAGATCTTCAAAAAGAAGATCTTTTTGATTTTCATGTACTATGAGGTGAGCAATACACGTTGATCTTTTTTGTCCACTCGCAACCTCGACTGACAAAAGGGAAAGGAAATATAATTTGGAAAAGCAACTGGTAGCTGCTTCCCTTCTGTATTTTCCTTGTTGCCAACTTGGTAATATTATGCAGAATTTATTATTTGGATATACTATATATTTATTAATTCTATCAATATACAAACCAATCGTTACTACTTGTAATATATTCAAAATTCAAAAAAAGGGCGCGCAATCCTTGATTTAATATATTTTTTATACATCAAAATCATAAATAATAATAATACCTTTTTTGAGTTTATAACACGTGGAGTCAACTGATGAAAATCAGCTGAAGGGAGAATACAGTCTGGTGTTTTTGTTATTCCCAAAAAGCTCGTCATGATAAAGAAAGAAGGAAAAACGTATGAAAAAGGAACGAAAGTATGAGTTAGGCTAAATGTCCACCCCGCAATTAGTGTTTCCAATATTCTTTCAATATCTTTTGAGCAGTATGGTGCTCTTTTTACTTTTTTACTTTTATTAATTGTGTACCAAATTATTTTAGGGGGAGTGAGATTTCCATCAATTTATCTTTTACATGACTTAAGACAGAGTTATCATCAAGTCAGTGGTAAAAATCCCGAGGGGACAGGGGGCATTAAATTTCGTGCCTTTGTCTTAACATAGGGTTCGCATGTTGAAAACATTTATACACTTAAGATGTTAAATTAAAAAAAATCATTTGAGACAGATAAATGGGCAGAGCATAAAGAATAATTTGAGGATTAAAAAAAATGTTAAGTGCTCTTTTAAGTCTGCCTTTAATGAAAGGAAGGATTCAACACTTCTTATTGAATATTTATTGGAGTATTCACAATTTTTTGTCTGTTCGGGTAAATGGACCTTTGTCGCGTGGGCACCAACAGACATAAATTATCTTTCTCCAATCCATGGAAGAAAGATTGCAAGAATTCAGTGGAGCCAGAATCAACGGTTTCCAACCTTTACTGAAAAAATGGGGTTTCATGGTCTATAGTCGTTTTGGTCATAGATTAACTTGTGACGTCATGGTTATAGAATTTGCTCCCCCTCCCCCCCCCCATTCACAAATTCACTCCAGCACCACCTCTTTTGTGTCTCATACTTATAATTAACACTAAAACAGCTGATATGGCGTCTTTAACTATTTCTAAATTTGAAAATGTAATAACCACCTCGTTAAATGTTCTTTAATTAATATTTACTTTCTCTGTTTTTTTAATAAAATTCCACAAAAAGTTTCAAAAATATCATGTTTTTTACCCTTTTGGCCAAAATAAAGTCAATTAGGCCCAAATGCCTTATCATACCTTTAAAAATGTATATACAACATAGTATATAATTTTACTCTACTATGTGTGACTTGTACACTGTTGCATAACTAGAGAAAGACATTGCATTGTATATATTATGTAAGTTCTATTCTCGGGTCACAAAAATGTTTTGCAAATAATAATATTGCTTTTCATATAGCAAATTAGGAGCAAATCAAAAAATATATACATAGTTCTTTATCCTCCTCGTCTCGTTATTTCATGGGTTTATTTATATGTAAATTCATTAGCTTTGTAAGACTGGAATTTTCAGAGTTATTCTAACTTATTCTTTGTTTACATTGAACTAAATAACACATTTTTAGTATAAATATTCATATTTTAACTGCAGAACAATTGATTAAGTAACAGATGTTTTATTTGACCTTGATTTGTGTCTCAAATATTATGAAATTATTTTTTTAAATCTATTATTTGAGAGTATATAACTTATACTCTTACTTATAAGTAAGCTGCAATATTATTAGTGGAAATGGGTTGTAGTGTAAACAATGACATTTTTTGGTTAAAGTTAGACAGAAGTTTTTGGAGAATTTAGGATACTACATACTTAGATAATTAAATATATGCTTCCAGTATTGAATTTATATCATTTATTGATATTATTTGTCTTATTACTTATTTTAACTTGATGTTTATCTTGTATGTATTGCTATATGTACCTACAAAAATCAAATTTCAATACCTAAAACTCGTTACTTCAATTGAATCAATGAAATATTTAATTTTCCTTCAAAATTCTAGGGATTCTCCCAGAGCTATAGTACTACTAGAGTCATTTTTTCATGGACTCGGACCCATGTGGACTTGGACTTGACTTGGAACTATGTGTACTTGGAACAATATGGATTTGGGCTTGGAGTCATTTGGGCTCAGACTCGTCTTGGAATAGCTGTCATTTGGCCACAGAATGTATATACTCTTTTACTCTTCAATTATATTTTATAAGTTAGAGCCGATACAAAAAAAATTTGGAATAACTCATTAGATAAAAATTATATTTTGAAAATTTTCAGAAAACATTTCATGTTTTAGCTATGTGGTAAACCCAGGATGTATTTTAAGTGTGTTAGTTAATCACTTAAAAATATGTTTGTAACATACTGAAAAAGCCATACCGTGGGGCTATTTCGGTCTCACAAAACAATTTGAGCTATATATTTTACTTAATAAAGTCTTAGGGTATTGCTATGTAGAAAAACATTAAAACTTAAACATTTAATATCATCATCATCCATTGACTCCTAAAATAAAGGCACAAATTGACATTTTTATTATTTATATACCTAGTGGTGCTGATTGAACTCGCTTAGAAAAATATATCATAAGTAGAGATGTGAAAATTACTGAAATTCTGGCGAGTGTAGATTTCTCTTCCAGCATATCAGTTGGCAACAACCTGTAAATTGCTTGTGTTTTTATTTATTATTTCGTCCTATTTTGAAAATTTAATTGTGCTCCGCAAATACAGGCTTGCTTGTTACCCTACATACTTTCTACGACATCATCTCAGGCGTGGTTTTAGCACACATTATAATCAAAATATACAACGGTTGTTTAAAGGTTATGCAACAACTCATGCCCTTTGAGAATGGCACAACTCTGTAGGATTTGAAAACATAATAATATCCAATATTTAAATTCACGTCATTTTCCATAAAGTTTGACTTTACATAATTGTATGTGGATATACAAAAAGTTTCGAGTTCAATATTCAAGACCTGTTTTCACCAGAATCTTGGTTCTAAAAATATAGTTAAATCCATATGGTTACATATATGTACATACCAATATAAATATCTATACAAGTTTTGTGATAAAGACAACTATCTATTTACAGTAACTAAGATCCTATGTTAAGATAGCTTAGATAATTATCATTAAGTACATAGATATAATCATTCAACTATGGAGGATGCTAATTAGTTAATTAATAGAGATGCAAATTATATTTTTCATGCATATAGTATACCTATTTATTCCTTTCTTTCTTTCTTTCTTTCTTTCAGAAAGCTTTTAAACAATGGTGTTCGGGAAAGGAAGCCGTGAAGGATGTGGAAGATTTGTCAAGCTTAGTTTGATCGTAGTCAACTTTCTTATTCTGGTAAACATTTATTTTTAGACTTGATTCCCTAAAAATGATGAGGAGATATTATAATTACCCCACTCCTTTATAGTTTGGTGGATTATCAGTCATCGGAATTGGAATATGGACGCTTATCGACAAATTTTACATAGAAATTCTTTTGAGAAATCATTTGTATATGTTCTCAACCTATATAACAATGATTGTGGGAGTTGTGATCATCTTTGTGTCAATTCTAGGATGTTACGGAGCACAAAAAGACACCAAATATATTCTTTTGACCTATTTCATCACTGTATTTTTTCTTAGTGTGGTCTTGATCATTGGCGGTGTTTTATCCTATGTCTTCAGAGATCAAGTCAGACATAATTTAAAGCCAGAAATGCTACACACCATTAATATATATCGACCTAAGGATACAAGGAGTGACATAACGAAGGCATGGGACGCCACTCAGAAAAATGTAAAGCCTTTATTATCTACTATTTACATATTTTGTACAATGTACATCACTTCATTCCACATACTATTTATTCATTGTATCCATTTCTATTTTCCCTTGCGTCCTCATTTTAAATTATAAATTATTTATTCTTACTATAGTTGAAATGTTGTGGCTTAGCAAAAGACGGAATGGAGAACACGCCATGGTTAGCATGGAAAATGAATAAAATTTTAAACCCCATTGACGCTCCGGATAATTTCCAGGTAATTTATGCTCAAGTATTTCAGAATGTTACTTTCTCGATATTTGTTTCCACATTTTTATTAGTAATAAAAAGTCAGGTCAAAAGATTAGAAGATACATTATATTTTGGCAATCACAAACATGGCTCTGTTCATTTGAAGGCTCTCTTTACTCCCTCACCCTTACATAACATTTTTTACCCTGGTAATCAATGATGATTGTTTTAAAAATCCTTTGATTAATTATTATTGATTGTCAAAAAGCTGAAAATGTATACCATAAAATATCAGTTTCTCTATTTCGCTCATGTGTAATTACTAATGACATTAATTATAAATATTATTAAGATAAAATTTTTATTTATTGAGTGGAACGTTTGATCTATAAACCCCTGGTGCCTATGGCTATAGATTGATAATGATACTTGTTTCGGAATAAGAGCGAATATGTTGTTTTAATTCCGTTTCAAAACGATCAACTACTCTCACCTCAAAGAAACAGGGGCCACGCAACAGGAGAGACCCCATTTTTTTAAAATTTACTAACAATTTGAAACTAGCTTATGACTAAGAATACATTTATTGATTTCCATGGGCTACCCAAGATTTTATTTCTGGTCATCTCACTTTCAAAAAACGTAGAAGAAGCTTTTTGTTTTTTGCGCTAGACACACGTTCATGAATGAACAACAATTGATAGTACAAGACCTAGAATCCAAATGGGAGTTATATTTATTTTTAAGAAGCAAGGTTTTATGGGTCAGTTTTATTTAAGTGTATTTACCTATGTATCTGACGTGGAGTTTGCTCGTAATCAAGATGATTGATATAATAACCCATTCCCTTATCTTAGAATAAATTAAATTGGATTCAAAATATAAATATGTATAGTAGGTTCAACTTATATTTTATATTTAAATACATATAGGTATCTATTTTCAATCGACTATTGGTACTAAGGCAGCTAGTACATTATAATAAAATACCTCTTCTTTTTACATTACATAACATATTAGGTTCCTCTTAGCTGTTGTATTTCTGGATATGATTCGGGTAATTCAACTTGTAATGATGACTACCAAGTGAACTTGGACTTGATTCATAAGAATGATTGTTTTAAGGCAGCTTTGATATTTGTTCAGAGTCATGCTCTCGTAATTGGAGGAGTTGCTGTTGGAGTAGCCTCACTCATGGTAAGGAATTAATTTAGTGTGATTTTACCCCCTATTTTCTCTTCTAATGATAATATGTTTTAGCTTCTTGGAATGATTCTTTCAGTCATACTATTCAAGGTGATGGATTGATCAACATTTTTGGTTCAAAGACAATTTTTATGTTCGTTTCACATATGATAATAAAAAAAACTATTTCAGCTCCATACATATTATATGAATTTCTGAAGAAATTGTGGAGTCTCTCTCTCTCTCTCTATGTCTGTCTATATCTATCTATTTATCTATCTCACAAACACCACTGAAAACTACACAAATATATTTTATGAATAAAAAAAAAGACATTATTGCGGGTTTTTTCTGTAAATTCAATGGGGTATTTATTCTACGGCATGAATAATGAGTTCTATATAGATCAAATTTATACATATTTATATAACCAAAACCGCTTTAACTTTTTATTGTATCTGTGATGACTACAACAAATACTATCAATAATTAATTATCTTATCCGTCAAATTTATTATATTTATTGTAATTTCACATCAATTTATCGATTTATTTAAATGCATTCATGTCAAATTGAATAGTAAGGATGGATTACTATGATCATGGGACTCTTTTGGTTTGAAAATACATATATTTTGTATGTACAAGATAAAGTAAAAAAAAAAAAAAAAAAAAAAGGATTTATCTCTTTTGAATATGCGTTTTATTGTCAAATATGTAATATATCAACTAATTGCTCAACAAATCATAGTTAATTTTTATATTATAATTAAGTTTGTTTCAATATAACTTGTATTTTAATTATTATTATTGCCTATACATTTGTATTATTGTTGTATTCTTAATAAAAAAAATCATAAAACAAAATTTGACTGTCAATTGTGTATCCTTTTAACATGGTACTCCATTCATTCCATTGATATTAACAAGGACCTAATAAGTACCTAGGCAAAAAAGACATTAAATAATAGTATTACATGTATACATATCTATAAATAAAAATATTATAAATTGTTTTGGTCCTTTGTAAAACTTTTTAGAAGGATTTCCAAATCTTTGGATAACTGGGGCTTGAAATCACTTAATTCATGAGAATGTAAAATTTTGGTAAACTCATTGTGTATGCGTTCAAATTCGTAGATTGAAAAACCTGTTGTTCTATGTACCAAATCTTTCAGTATTTTATTGATGCCTCGTGAACGATTTCTATTCAGAGGTGAAATTTTGAAATTGGATGTAATAGAAAATATAGAACTGAAAAATAGCTCTCTTGCCTCTTCATTTGGAGACACAATGGTATATATTTCCTTTCGATTCGAAGAAAAAAGTTGTTGTATCTCTTCAGATTGGCTTATATAAGGTTCATCCGTCGTGGCCAAAATTAGCAATGGAGTTTTAGGATGAATGTCTGCTATCATAGACATAAAAATTGCACGCAAGGAATCATTCAAAATTTTCCAAAATTTAGAAATATGTGGAATGTACAAAACACCAGGAAGATTGTGCTTTGTATCATTCAGTAAATTTATTAATGCTTCTTCACTAGAAATGATACTATTTGAAAACAAATATGCAATGTCCATCCTAAGAATAGGTAAGTTTTCAAAATGATGTAATATAGCAGGTGCAAGATACAAAGTTTGTCCAAATCCTTCACCATCTGCACATATGAGTAGCCTAGGACGGAAGGAGTTAGAGGGAAAATTTTCGTCTAGGCTTTTACATATGTTTTCTAAATGTGATGAGAGTAAGGGTTTGATATAAAGTGGTAAAGGATTTCTTAATTGTTCTTGCATTCTATGAGTGGAGGGGATCATGGATTTCATAACTATGGAAAAATCATTTTCCACCACATGAATCTGATTATAGTCGAGACTTTGTTTCTCTGAAGATCGATATACTCCAGGGTATGTTCGCTTTAATGCATGTAATGCAGTATCTCCACAAAGTGCCTTCAAATCTGCTCCTGAGTATCCGACTGTTTTATCTGCTAACCAATTTAAAATATCATCACTTAATTGAGGATTCCACTTTTGAGAGTGCATGTTAATTATTTCTTTTCTGGTAGTATGAGATGGAAGTTCAAATTTTAATTCTTTATCAAATCTTCCAGGTCTACGAAAAGCCGGATCGATGGCATCGATCCTATTTGTAGCACCTATGATAACAACTTGCTCATTATCATCCACTCCATCCATCAGTGCCAATAAAGTTGAAACAACAGAGCAATATATCTGATCTTGACGTTTTGATCTAATAGGAGCAAGTCCATCTATTTCATCAAAAAATATTATTGAAGGTCTCATATCAAAAGCATCTTGAAAAAGAAGTCTTAATTGCTTCTCCGAATCTCCAGCCCATTTACTTAAACAATCTGCTCCTTTCCGACTAAAAAAGTTTACTTTAACTCCATTTTTGGAGAGTTCTGAGGCTATTACTTTCGGCAAAAGAGTTTTGCCTGTTCCTGGAGGGCCATGAAGAAGTATTCCACGCTGTGGAGTCACACCAAACTTTTTGAAAAAATCAGGATAGAATAAAGGAAATATTATCATTTCTTTCAAACGATTGATTTGTTCAGTCAAGCCTTTAACGCAATCAAATGTGAGGTTAAAATATAATTGCTTCCTCATGAATTTCTCTTTATTTTGATATCTGCAGTTTTTTTCATCCGATGAAGATGAAGTATCTGACTCAGATAATAAGAATGGAGTAGATCTACTTTCATTACTTATGGATTTAGCACGGTTCGAGAAATGAGAATTAGAGTATTCTAACCTTTGGACAGGCAATCGAGTCCTTCTTGGTCTTTCAGTAGTTGAACTCCTTGTTAGGCATTCCCTGGATGATGTTGCACCTTTTTCAAGAGAATATTCCATTTCTTTTTATTTAAAAATCATAATAATTTTTTTCCAGATTTTTCAAGCAAATTATGTATTAGATTGTTGTTTAAAAATACATCATTTATGTACAAATATATTTTTCATTTAGTATGTTGATGCATATTTTATCATAGATTCAAACAATTTTACATAATTTCCATTCATAATAAAAAATAAGCTTTTATACAAATCCTACTCAAAACCTTGTGAACAATATAAAAGCCAAGTTATTATTATAATATTATTCGCATCAATTTTGTAAAAGAAGTTTTTATGACATATAATTTTCTTGTGTATAATTCTTAATTAGATATTCGTTTCCAAGTAACTTTAGAACGAGATAATTTAAGCTTTTACGTATGCATAATTTCATCATTTTAATTGTAAAAGCATATAATGTAGTCTATAATTAATACATGATAATAATTAATTATTTACTCGTAATATGGTTTAAAAATGCATTTCATTGGTTTATTGAGTAAATTATTTTCATGATTCAATATGCACCGAAAACCGGGGTCTTGATTACGTCCAAATATGGATATAATTTATGTTCCACAGGGTTTTTTTAATGGTGAAAGTAAACCGGACCTGTGTACTAATATAAGGAATTCAAGAAATCTTTTCATCGCCACATCTCCACATGCAAGGAGAAGCATGTAAAAATAAAAAAATATCATATTTTTTCATAATTGATAAATAATATAAATCAATGAGATTATAATTTTGTATATATTTGATTTATTAATAGATAATCATTCATTAACTATTGTGCATAGTCTTCGATAAAAGTTCATTCAAAATCTCTTTCATGCGACAATCCAGGGATCTTACTAATAATATTTTTGAACCTTTGGGAACCGGTGTGGCATTCTAGATGTGAAGAAATTCATGGAGAATTTTAATGAGGTGTACCTCCAAGTGTTGATCATGTTTCAATGTTCATTGTTTACGATGTAATTTAAATAGTATGTAGTTCGAACTTATGAACAAGAAAACCGTTCCCATTTCTTATACATTCTCTCTTTTTGTCTAATTTCCATACGTTTGTCTTCTTTTTGTTTAAAAGAAGAGAAACCAAAACAAAATTCAAAAAATTAGTGAAAAAGGAAATATTTTGTTAAAAGGTCATCAACAAACAGTCGGAGCAATTGCATTTTATATTACCATAGTAATAATAAAAACAAAAAGGAAGGGAAAATGCAAAAGAAAATCGTGCGTAAGCACTTCAGAGAACCCACCTTAAAATCAAAGTTACGATAAACTTTATGTAGTAATTACATTAGTGCATATATATATATATATATATATATATATATATATATATATATATATATATATATATTGAATTGACTTTGTGCAATTAAGGAATAAAAAGCCGAAAAATACTCATTTCTACTGCAATCGTACAAATATGTATAAAACAGTTACATGGTTTCATTTTTGAGTTGATTTATTAGAATTAGTAAAATGTATACATATTATAAGCATCAGTATCCACTATAAATAAATATGTACATGGAACTCTCTCGATTAAAAGAAATTTATAAACCTGACAATAATATGAATGCAATATCCGCATTTAAGATTGATAATTAAGTTTATACCTAGTTAAATATTTTATATACATATAACAAGTACATAATTATATATGCGCTTGAATTATACAAATCTCTTTTAAGAAGTCGAAGTATAGAACTAAGGATTGATTCATTCAGATACATGCAACAGTGGACAATGAATCTTTTACATTAAAAATGTGCAATCTTTTTTCGAAATAGCCACTAGGCAGTCACAAAAGTGTTAATATAGAGGACCAGAAAAAACTTTAAAATTCATTACAAGTTATTTACTACGATTGGACACACCAAAGCTTATTTATTTTTAAGGGAAAGGGCCGCATAGAAAGCTTATAAGGGCCTCAGACTCATCACCTCTGTTCTTCATGATCCAATCTAAGTAAGACACATTTTTGGTCCATATGAACTGTATAGGGAGTCACAAAGAAATGTAACAGTTACATTCTGTATGTAAGTAGCTATACATTATTATTATTCTTCAAATTGTGATCAGTCTCACGTATTCTACAAAGTAATATTAATTGACACTGAGCAACTTACGAATAAGATCACAAAAATACAGGAAAATGCGGCTTTTCATAAATCTTAAAATAACGCACATCCTGGATTGAGCTCATGATGAATAATGATAGAAATAATATAAAATAACATAAATTGTACATAGTTGCTTTTGCTTTGTAAAGTGACAAAAGATGGAGCATCGTGTAGAGCCTCAGGTATTGAACGTAGTTGAAGGCAAAAAGACTTCTAGAATGTTCGAGATCTTTCTCTCTTATTATTTTATTTGAAAGCACCTACTCGCAAGATTGTAAGGTGAATACGTTCTTGCATTTAAGAGAGAGAAGACGTTAAGGGTACGTCATTGGAAGGATGGGTGTAGTTCTATTCCTTTCGGGCTACAAGGTTGAGTAAAGATAAGAGGTTATGTGAAATATTTGTTTATGTTGATATAGTCTTTGCTGGAATTCTTTCTTTGGTCTCTCAGTTTTTTCTTCTACAATATTCTTAGAATTCGATTTTTCATCTTAGGTTAGTAAGTGAGAGTTGAACCGTGCGGGAGGAGCTCTCGTCTGATTTATTTACAGTAGAAATTATATAATAGTGCAATGGTGTTCGATACAAAGTATTATGATATCCTTGGTGTGAACCCTAAAGCAACGGATGAGGAGCTGAAGAAGGCCTACCGTAAGATGGCTTTGAAGTACCATCCCGACAAGAATCCTAACGCAGGAGACAAGTTTAAGGAAATAAGTCAGGCCTACGAGGTGTTGTCGGATGGGAAGAAGAGGCGCACCTACGACGAATTTGGGGAGCAAGGAATTCAGGAGAGCGGTGGAGGTGGAAACTTCCGCTCCCCAAGAGATTTATTTGACATGTTCTTCGGTGGGGGTGGAGGAGGAAGTTACTTTGGTCAAAGGGTTCGGAAAGGGTAAGAACTGCGCAGCAGTGCCGCCGCCTTGTGTTGCCACTCTTTGTCTATTTCCCTTTGTTCACAGGAAGGCAATGACCTACAATCTCGGCGTTACACTTGAAGAGCTCTTTAACGGTAAAACACGGAAAATCGCTGCCAATCGTGACATTCTTTGTGATAAATGCGATGGAAAAGGAGGTTCCAAAGTGTCGTTTTGTGATACTTGTCACGGGTCTGGAATGGAGGTGAGAACCAAATCCATTGGCCCTGGATTTATTCAACAAATGCAAATTCAGTGCTCTAAATGTGGGGGAGGTGGTGAATACGTCGATCCTGCATACAAGTGTAAAACATGCAAGGGGAAGCGAACCATTAAAGACAAAAAAATACTTGAGGTGAGGATTTGAGTCAGTGAATATCTTTCTTTCATGTATGCCTTCACTAATACTTGCATCTCTTTCATTTTCTCTAGATTCCAATCGATAAAGGTATGCCATCAGATCATGTATTTACATTTGATGGAGAAGGTGACCATGAGCCTGGACTGGAACCTGCAGATATTATAGTTAAACTTCAAGAAAAAGATCACCCAAGATTTGCACGCCAGGGCCGCGATCTACATATGAAAAAAGATATCACACTCCACGAAGCACTTTGTGGGTTTAACTTCACTATTAAGACATTGGATGATAGAGACATCCTTATTCAGAACGCTCCTGGCCAAGTGATTAAACATGGAGAAATTAAATGTGTTGAGGAAGAGGGCTTCCCCACCTACAGAGATCCATTCGCTAAAGGGCGTCTTTTAATAGTTTTCAATATTATATTTCCTGATCAGTTATCCCTTGATGCCGTCAAAAATATTTCGAAAGGGCTACCCAAACCTACTCCTCAAAAGATTCCCAAAGATGTTGAAGAAGTTGAATTGAAACCTTATGATGGTAAAGGCAAATCTAGAGTTAGAGATCAGGACTTAGAAGAACCCATGGATGATGGCGATCAAGAACAAAAGATTAATTGTGCGCAACAATAAAATTCTAGCCTCATCTCAAAAATCACCATCTTAATTTTATATATAATGGAAATGTGAACAATAAGGAATAAAAAAAAAGAAATAAATGTGTAGTTATTTGTAAATCTCTTAATTGAAGAAAAGAAATTATTTTCTATAAATTTGTTGGAGCCTTAATGACTTAAAGTGTATTACTACCCTTAGAGAATGGATTCTGGAATATCCTCTTCTAATAAAATAATATTCAATCTTATGTATTGAAGGTTTTTTTATTTCATTTTTCAATTCTAAACTAGTCAACTCCCAAATAATATTTTTATTTTTTGCAATCCCTTACATCTGGTAGAGGCATGCGAGGAATGCTAGAAAGTTACAAAAGCTTTTTAAGGGATCAGTTGGGATGGATAGATGGGGTTGTTATAAACTTGAATGACATCATTTAGTTTACGCAAAGTCGTAGCGAATCTGTATAATTGTGAAATAAAAAGTATTTGGTAAAACTATGTTAAAATATTATTAAATAATTTAATATATTCATTGATACATAAACTCGATGTTTGAGTCGACAGTTAGAAGAGAGCATTGAGAATTATGAGAATGTTTAAAATATATATCAAATATTTTTTTTAAAAATTAGTGCGTATTTATCACAGAAGAGGAGGGCCTAGAAATAGCAGTCGCTTTACGAGCAGGAGGATCCGCTATGACGAAATGAGGAGTTCGTGTTTGCGCTCTATTTTCAGAGGATTGCATGGCAGGAGAAGGTTTAATGTTGTTTCCAACATTTTCATAGTTATGCTGTCGAAATACATTAGGCATCATTGTTCCAGGTGGTCTCAAGATGCCTTGTGTGAATCCTGTATTTATATCGTCATCGTCATCTGAAGCTTGAGATACCTGTTCGATAGTGGATAAAAGTCCATTTTGCTGTTGAATACTTGTTTGTTGTTGATGAAACTGATCAGGTAGACCTAAAATATTAGGAGGTAATCCAGCTGCAGAACAGGGGCGACTTCCACCGTTCAGTTTATTATTTGTTTGAATACGAACAAAGCTTGATCTCAATGACGAAGAGTTTGAGGAGCCCCCAGTTCTAAGTAGTAATAACTGTTCAGAAACTTGTCTTAATTTATTGGCATGACTTTTTACACTCTCAATATCTGATGTTGAAAGCTCTTCTGAGCTTCCTATAGGCCTTTTTAAAACTGTTTGTAAACTAGAGGGGGAAGTAGATGAACATTCAGATTCATCAGAAATATGGGATGTCGAAGATATGTTTTTCTCGAGTCGTTTAATTACGGTATGGTTTTCATAGTGATAAGGAACTTTTTTATCAACTTCATCATTAGATCGAATGAAATTGGATGCATGTTTGGACATTGCTGCTGCAATGTGATACGGAGGTGGACGTTTGTTTGAGTGACCATTCATTCGTGATTCTCCTAGTTCATGATTGAATTTGTTTGGAGTCGGTGCAAGAGGTAACGGATCGGAGGGTTTTCTAATACTAATATTATTTGGATGATCTTCAGAATCAGGAGATATTTCTTCGCTGACAATACCCGAATCACGGCCCCCATCAGGATCTACAAGAATACGTCTAGCTTCATTATTATCTTCTGTATCTTCAGATACTTTCTTATTTTTATTTGAATTTCCATTGCAGAAATCATTGCACTTAATCTTTGCTTCTTTGAGAAGATTTTTGGTTCGAAGGTTTTGTACCCTCTTAGCCATAGCTCGCATTTCCTTAGGGAAAGGAGTTGGCTCTCGTCTAAAGTTACCAGGTTTGTCTGATTCTGAATCTCCATTTACACTTGCCCACTTCACTGTCGATTTCTTTCGTCGTTCTTCTTCCCATATTGAAGCATGAAACGAACCATTTTCGGATATACTATCTTCATCATTAAGCTTGGACTGCAATGTAGAAACTTGAGGAAGAAGGAAATTGGTTAAAACTCGTCTACCAGAAGTAGGATCCGAATCTTGAATCAATTGTACTAGTGGCTTATTTTGATTTTCCGAAATCCAAAGGGCATTTATTTTTGTCAATTTCATGAAAGATACTGGCAAATAACGAATTGTGTTAGCAGTTATATTCATAACAGAGAGATTTGAGATGTGGCCCAATTCTGCTGGAAGATAGGTTAAATGATTTCCATGAACACTTAAGATTCTCAAACTAACACAAGAGCCAAGCTCTTTTGGTAAATATTCCAAGTCGTTGTCATCAGCATTCAGAGTATGAAGTTTTCGACAAAGTCCAATAGATGGAGGAATAGTGTTTAAATAGTTTTGATTACAGAATAGTTCTTCCAAAAGTTTGAGTTTACCGATATTCGTAGGAAGTTCTTTAAGTGCATTTTCATCTACTTTAAGTGTAATTAACTCATTACAATTACAAACTGAATCACTTAATGATTTTAACTCATTAGTCGACGCTGAGAGATCAATTAATTTTCTACAATTTCCTATGGAGTCAGATATACTTTCGATACGATTATTTGATATATCTAGATGAACCAATTCCGTCAAGTTTCCAATTAAATAAGGTATATTTTTTATTCTGTTCCCATCGAGCCATAGTTCTCTGAGAGTCCTAAGGGATCCTACCACCTCAGGTACATTTGTAACATCGTTTTGGCCTAAATCAAGTCTAATTAGAGACACTAAACGAGAAAGTGATTTTGGAAGTGTATTGAGAGAATTTTCTCTTAATTCTAAAATCTTTAACTTTGCTAATCGTCCAAAGTTTGCAGGAAGAAACTCAAGGAATGTGTCATTGAGATAGAGTTCGGAGAGATTCAATAGTTGAGTACAGCCTTCTGGTATTTTTTGAAGAGGGTTTACACTTAAATCCAAGGAAATTAGACTTTTACATTGTTTGATTGAGTCTGGAACATCAGATAGGATATTTTTACTCAGATTCAGTTCAATTAGTTGAGACAGATTAGAGAGAGCTTCTGGTAGAACGTGAAGATCATTGTCAGAAAGGGATAAAAGTTTTAATCCATGACAATGGAAAAGTGAGACTGGTAGTGTTCCGATATTATTGCATTCTAGTATAAGAGTTTCCAGAGTTCTTTCAAGAGCAAAAACAGTAGGAGGGACATCATCCAAGGAATGATGAGCCAGGTCCAACTCCGTTATTTCCTCCTCCTCATTTGGTTTTCTTTTTACACAAGTAACACAATTTAAAAATGCCATGGTCGCCTTTGTTAGTTTACTTTATTCCTCATCATCGTGATTATTCTCATCGTTATTCCGAAATATGGATATTGTTTTCTTGATGAGTAGATGAATAAGAGGAGGAGGACTGTGGAGGCAGAAGAAGAGAGCTGAGCTGAGACTCACTGCTACTACTACTACATAAAATAGTCAGAATCATTTTACCTGTCTATACGTTCTTCACCTGTGTAACTAATAATAGTCAATAGAATACATTATTTGATATTTACTTTTCGGTGAAAAAATCATTTTGATTACATTTTAATAGACAATAGTCAGTAGGCCTATGCTGGAAAAAGCTCCGACCTTTTGAGGCTCATAATTTCAATCAATATCATAATCATGCTAAATAGAAATTAGCCGATCTTCTTGAAAATATGGTAATAAATTGATCCCCAAATATATTAGTACAACTCTTCAGTATTTATTATTAGTGAAAAATATACTGAATTTACACTGATTTTTGTTTGTTTATTTTTTAAATAAAGAAATTTTTAATTTAAAGTGATGAAAAGTGAATTTGTAAGCATTGATTAATTAATTTAGTAAAATATGTTTGAAAACTATGGCAGATTTATTTAATAAATAATAGTGTGTGTGTATATATATACACACACACTATATTATATTGGATTATATATAGTTTGTCAGAAAATTAATTTCAGGTTCGAACTCATAGTTTTCTTTTGATCTTTTAAACAAAATTTTATTATTAATTTATGGGTAGAAAAAGTTAACTAAAGTAGGGAAAATTATAATTATTATTTAAACTGGTTTTCAAAATAAATATGGACCTGATATATTATTATTATTATTATGAAACAGTTTAAGTTAGATGTATTTAACTGATTATGATAGAACAGATTAAATTGTTATTCTTCCTTACATTTTTATCCTATTTTTTTAAAACTAGCTTCACTTATGTCAAAGATCAAAAAAAGATACATACTCTACGCCTCCACATACATACATGGATATAAATAAATCAAGTATGGTCACATTGCATGTGTCTACATAATATGTATAAGTTGATACTATTTATATCACTCTAATCTGTTTAACGAACGTGTACGGTTGGTGGTTATGGGGAGAAAGACATTTGGAGACAATGGGAAATCCTTGCAATGTAGTCCACTCACAACTTACAGAAGACTACTTGGAAAGAATGAGCGTAAAAAATTGCATCATTACCAGAAAGAAAATGTATTTAGAAGCAAAGAACTAATCAGGGATGCGAAATCCATAGGCTCAGTGCTAGTGAGTTGTAATGTCTTCATTGTAATTCAATCTTTAATAGGTTAAAAAAACCTTTCGCCTCTAAATAGTTATTCACTCTGGTCGTGGTATTGAGTGTACTTCTACTGATCCTTGGCTTTTTTAATTACTCTAAGGATAAGAAAAAAAACTGATTCGTAATAAACATTACTTGTGAGAAATTGTGTTTATATTATTTCCATAGAATTTGAGAAGAAAAAAATATATAATAATTTCCAAAACTACCTGTCATATTATATACAATTTGTGGCTTAATCCAAGTTAAGGCAATATATATATATATATTTATATAATTATTATTGAAAGACAATGTCTCAAAAATAAATTAATTATCAAAGAGGAAACGTAAATAAAGATATTTTTAACTAAAATTTAATGGTTTGTACATAGGTTTCTATGAAAATGAGTTAAATAATATTCAAATGATGTGGTGATATATACTAATATGTAACACGGATCATTTAAAGACTATCTGAGACAATTTAATACAACATTATTGCAATCATGAATAAATTTTTTATAAGGAAGGCAAGTATAATTAATATATGTAGTTTATAATTCGTCAAAGGGAAATAAAAAAATAAAAAAGCCTAAAGAAGGACTGACTTAGGACAATGGAGAATATTTTGACATTATCTTATATGAATTTATTTATTTATTGCAACGCGCTAGGTGAGCCCAATTAACTTCACAAATCGGCATGACTTGGATCCATTGCATACCTAATAAGGAATTTTCAATTCAAAAGCAAGAATTTCAAATTTTTAAATAATCTTGACAAGAGCACCAAATTTAGTTAAACAATTAAGTTATTTGTTAGTCTGGCATATCAAGAGTGTGACAGGGTACAACCGCAGCATCTGTTTTTCTTTTTTTATCGCAATTAGGCATAACGGCATCAACTGATATATCTGAGTTACTTGATTCTTCTTGCGAATTCGATGATTGACCGTTATCATCATGAAGGCTGTAGGATATATTTCCAAAAAGTTGTAAACAGGGACATATACCAAATAGAAAACTGCAAGGAGGCTTACGTAATCCAAACCAATATTGATTTCCTACAAAACAAGAAGATTGAAAATAATTATGTGGCAACTTCACAGCATTTTTGCATAAAAGATTCAGCCAATTTAAAAGCAATAATACTTGATACAATTTATTATGTATTTTGGTCTATTGATATTGTATACTGAATACACCAGGTACACCATTTTACTTGCAACTTTCATCGATAACTTTTAACTCAAAATTAATAGTTATGGGATAATTTTCATAATGAGGCCTTGTTTCATTACATACAAATAGTTCAATATATTCAATTCATATAATGAGATCAAAAATCCTGACCTATTAGATATTTTTTAAGAAGATTCACTTTGAAATTATAGTGATATACGCTACCTCCTTTAGATCCAAATGAAGTTATTAGAAGAGTAAAAAATGTTAAGAATAGTGGAGAGCAAGCTGCAAAAAATGAGACACGAATAGTTCCGTCCAACTTATTTGTCAACAAGACTAAAAATACTATCATTGGTATGACCATAAAACTGTAACCTAGAACAAATAAAAACATGGGTTTACATTTTAAACTATTCGAGGAAATCTCCTCGGATGTATTACATAAAGCTAAGTTAGTTGATGTTCTTCTCTGTTCATTATTGAATTCAGGCATTCTAAGAAGAATTCCGGCAAATATGATTGTATAAAGAACTCCAGCAAGAGATATACAGAGAACAATCCAAAGGGGAATAAATATAAATTCCCAAGGCCAAAGGATGAGCCTATGAGATAAGATAGCGTTATATTAGTAAACATAAGACAATAACTTCGTATGATCAATTGAACCTGTCTAATTTAAGTGCTAAAAATATAAACTGTAGAATATTGACTGCACAAAAGAGTTCTAGCTCAAAGGAACGGTCATTGCGAAGACTCCAAATAGAGATAGGGATGGAAACGAGACTGACAAAAACTAAAGGAACAAAAACAAGGATCCAAAGGTGTCTTCGAGATGTTAAATTATCTGCTGCGAGGAGTTCAAACATGAGGAGTAGAAGATGAGTAGCTAAAGAGATTAGCATAGCTTTGTATTGAAGATATTCTTCAGCATTTAACCTTCCCTGAGGTCTTAACCACCAAACATACGAACCAATACATGCTCCAAGTATGGCTAGTCCTTTCCATATCCAAAGAGGAATGAAAACACTCCACCACGAGAAAGACTGAAGGCCTCCATCTGCTTTGAGGGCAAAGAGTATGGAAAAATTCAAGAGACAAGAGAAAACGACAAATTTGGACGCATTGAAGTCTTGAAATAAACTCCTAAAGTTCATATTTCCTCCACCGGACCCAGTCCGATAATTCCAAGAGGGAGGCATTTTAAGAGACCCATGAAAGGGTCAGTCTATTAAATGTTTAAGAGAGACGGGTACGAATGTCTCGTGACAAAAACTAACAGTGACACTTTTATGTAACTTTACTACAATCATCAAAATAGAAAGAATGAAATTGAATGGATGAATCCTTTTTTCACCATTTTCTCTCAACAATGACTCGAGCGACATCTATACGTCAGTTACATGTATGTTGAGTTATGAGTTATGACGTTATGAACAAATATATGTATATGTATATCAATGTACGTATTACATGTACTATATTAATACAGTATAATATTATGCATGATATACATATCATTTTAACTAATTTGTTGACCACAGGCCTATACGCATAGTTGCAGACCCAAATAGGAA
The DNA here is from genome assembly GCA_963680855.1 of Lepeophtheirus nordmannii. Lineage (NCBI taxonomy): Eukaryota > Metazoa > Arthropoda > Copepoda > Siphonostomatoida > Caligidae > Lepeophtheirus > Lepeophtheirus nordmannii. Next base: position 42,988,991 of record OY804519.1, on the reverse strand, counting down.
TCATGAAGTGACAAAATCACCTATTATCAAGCAAATCTAAGACATAGTACTTGGACAACTCTAGGACCAAGATTCTCTTCGATAGTTAAAAAGCTAATTGTATTTTTAAACGCTTACTGCAAAATGAAAACTTGTTTCAATGAATAAATTTTGTAGAACGCAATAGTATGCAAGGTACGAGCACGCATATATGTATAATTATTGCATACAGTTATGACTTATGTTATGTCAGTATATACCTAGACAAACATAGTTATTCTTCCAGAGGTTTATTATTTTATAGGATAAATATATAAAAACTTTTCAAACAATATTACAAGAGAGTTATAACGAGAAGCATAAGACAATAATGTTTAAAAAAAAAAAAAAGGTCTGTAAATAAATATCAATCAAATATGAAATGATTTAATAAGTTCAAAGATACATTTTACGTAAAGAGGCAATGAAATGTAGCAGTCTCAAATATAATCACCATTAATATAATTAATTCTTCCAAGGAAGGAACGAGAAAAGACTGATGATCAATATACTATGTATGTATACTTCATTGGAATTAAAATAATAATTAATTAATAATTTGAGAATTGAGGATATATGAATATTATAAGTAACAAGAGAAATGTATCAAAACATAATGTTAACCAATGATAATTATCACAATTAATAATCATTTTTACATTCACTATATTCAATTATGCTATTTCAGTTGCCAGTTCTGGATCCGTTGGAACTATTATTAGTTCATTGCGGGGTTTTGGAACTAGATTATTCGAGCTCATAAAACTTAAAAACTGTTGAGGAATCTCAGATAAAACTTCCTTTGCCAATTCCTGTCGTACTTGATAGTGATTACCATAAGAGGTTCTCAAAAATTTGTTTAAAGGAACAAATTGAACGATATCTCGAGAGGCAAAAACTCTTCCATCATTTAAACGCTCATCGTCTCCATCCAATTCTTCCATGCTGTCAAAATTTGCATCTCCAACTCCAATGATTATTATGGATAATGGTAAATTTGATGCATTGATGATCGCCTAATTTTGCAAAAAAATTAAGTGACAAGAAGTTAATTTTATAATTATTATTATTTTACCCTCTTCGTTTGCGGCATATCTGTTATGACACCATCAGTAATAATCAAGAGGATGAAGTATTGGGATCCATCTCGGAAGTTTTTTGCATAAGCAGCAACATGTTCTATTGAGGGAGCAAAATTTGTTGGGCCAAAGAGCTGAATTCGTCTAATACAGGATTTGTAGGAAGCGACAACACCTTTATTAAAAATCATGAATATATATATATACATACATAATACGAATAAGGAATATATAAAATATTTAACGTAATTATATTTATATAAAGTATAATTATGGTTTATTTACAATAGTGAAAGGACGACAACTTCAGAAGTCACCAGTAAGTATATGTACAAAAAATGAAAGGAACAAAAAAAAGCTTGAGTCAAATCATAAAGCTTTTTATTTAATTATAATGTTCATAACTATGAATACTTCTACAAAAAAAAATCAAACATCACCTCAACTACAAAAAAAAAAAAAAAAAAAAATTACCATACAACCTCCACTCGTCTCTTACTTACTTTAAAGCAATCATGATGAAGATTGAAATTAAAAATAGATAAATAAATGACAATAATTTTGAAGTCTATGGCTTTTAACGCGTAGATCAACAACATCCATCCATTACAAAATAAGAACTCACCTTCAATTCCAAGACAGTAAGGATTATGTCCATCTCCGTTAACAAAAAATAAATGGGATACTCGCCCATCAGGAGGAAGACGAGCTCCGAATCCTAAAACTGGAAATAATTTATCAGAGTCATATTCTTCAATGATTTCACCAACAGATCTAAGAGCTGTTTCGTAGGCGTTCGGATTATTAGTTGGATCAACATAATGGAGTGATTCAATTTGTGAAGGATCTCCATTTGAACCAGTGAAGTCGATGGAAAAAGTACAAGCAAGCTCAGTCCCGCCTAAAAATGGAATCAAGATTCTCCTAATATTATAAGATTGCTAAGTTATTAAAAACTTATTATCTACCTCTTATGTAATCCAAGAACGAATGTACTTTTATCGTTCTAGAGTCCATTAAGTGGATCACTCCTGAGTTTTTATATTTCATTTTTTTGGCCTAAATGTAAAAATAATAGTAAATAGAAACTACGATTTTCAGAAATGACTATGATTGCTTTACTTTTTTAGGATTTATTAACTCAAATGTTCGTTCTCCGGAGATAGCCGGCTTCAATATTTGTCTGAGTGTGGTGTTGAATTGTCCAATTAGTGAATGATTTCCATTTTTATTATGATCAAAACACTTGACTAAGATATTTCTATCTTCATCAGCATTACATAAGAGTCGCTTGCGAATCCTAAATTCTTTCCATGAAGGATTCCTATTTCGACTTAAATACTCTGTTCGATGAACAATATCATAGGTTCCATCTTCAGATGATCTATGAAACTCTAAAAAGGGGTCTGAACTTCCAAAAAAGTCTTTTTTGTCCAATTTTTTCCCAATAAACTTAAGCAACACTTCATCCTTACAAGACACTAATTCTTCTGATCGAAGCAGAAGGGAACCTCCATTTACGCCTGTATGATTCATTAAAGATACTTTATACCCTGTCGGGGATGAAACAATTGAGGCTAAGGATGCACTCCCTTCTCCAATGAAATCCTGGTCTTCTAGGTCGGCACTGTTACTGTCTTCATCATAAACTCTAAAGTTCAATATCTGTCTTTGTTCAAAGAAATACATTATTTCAACTTTTGTAGTGAAATTTGGATTGAGATCATTGTATATAGTCTCTGTTCGAGCAATATTGACCCATTCCCTTGAACCAAAAGGTTGAATGTAAACCAAACACAATGGGTCGGACTTTGAAAAAACATCCATATCTCGCAATTTCCTGGAATACATACAAAGAAAAAGAATCATTGTCATCAATGAACTTGGCACGTTTCAAATAACATGTTTTGTTTTTTTTGTAAAGAAATTATGTACTTTGAACTTCGACTGAGAGAAATTTTGAAATAACGAATTCAAGAAATAAAGTACATATGTACTGTTAATTAAATATATATATATATTTATAAGTACATACCTTCCGCTTATGGTAATTTGTATTAAGGTTCCCGTATCCTTTGAGGAAGTTCCTGGTTGAAAAGACATGTTGACGTACTTGAACTACACTATAACTTTTAATAAATAGAAAAAATATGCAACAGTCGCAGATCCTACATTATTAAACTAAGTTTGATCGCTCATGTCTCTCTTTATATAGTTTTTTTGCGTTGTCTAATGACGTAATCTTCAAGTTTAAGAGGAGAGCGTGCATATTTATTAATATGAAGACGAACTAAGTTTGAAACAACTCTTAGAACTTATCAATCCAAAAGCCTTGCCAGTAATATTGTCAGAAAAATTACTTGAGCTTCACAAAAGGCCTGAAATTATAATTTTTTTGATGATTGAATATTTTAATAAAAGTCATTCGCATGTTCAATTAGCTCGCCTCTCTCTCCCTCTTGTATTGATTTAAATATTAATTATATTTTTTACATCAATAATAAACTTGTTCTGAGTGTGGTTCAAACATATTTATAATGCTTAAGCTAATGGCCTTGTTGTTGTGATAAAACCCGTCTTGAAGAAGAAACATGAATAATTGCTATTTCTTCTTATGCGTTTGTACAAAATATATACTCGTATAAAAAGATCTTAACACGAATGTATGAGTATAGACGTATACTAGACTACTATTAAGACAAAAGAAGCAAAGATGTTATTAATTATTATATATATCAGTATAATTCATTAATTATTATGAATCATGATTTATTATTTACGTCCTCATATGCATATGCAGTAGTGAAAGTCAGCTGGTCCTTGCATGTATTCAGCTGCAAACACTGAAAGCTGCATGAAACTTCGTACGTACTTTTGGTTGTAAATATATATGTAGTAGCAATAATAATAACGTGACGTCTGACAGGGGAGTTTTGTATATCAGGAATGATCACTTTTTGTACTCGTACGCTTTTTTTTTCCATAAATGAATAATATTAATAACAAACTTTTATGTGATGCACAAATAATAATTAATAAATTACTCAATAGTCATAGTGACATTCGTTTATTTTACATAATATTTATAAATTATTATGATTGTAATTAATATTATATGAATAATCAGTTTAGGGAAAATATTTAGTTCGATCCTTGACAGAGAGACACACCAAGGGATTACAGTATGTGAATGTGTGTTCAACTTAGAAAAGACCCATTTTAAATTTGATTTCCTTACTCTTTTAGCCAAATCAGCCGAAAAAATATATTCGGAGAGGGCTATTCTGACTTACCCTTTATTTTCCTCTATGCTAAAGTGATCACTCCTGCTTTATGAGTGACAAAGTATGATGAAATTATAACTAGGAATGTAAATCATATGCAATTCGGGCGTGTTATAAAAAAAGAAAGAGAAAATCAACCTGGCAACCCTGACAATTCAATGAATGTCGAGGGGGGAAGCAGCTTGAGCTGTCATGACGTTTTACTGAGCTACAAGCTGCTATTCTCCATTATATATATAACAATAAAAAATAACATAGATGAGAGGAAGAAAATTAACTCAAAATAATGTCAGGAAATTATATATTTTTAACTAATAATGATTATACGAGGTCTTGAGCCCTTTTTGTTTACATTTTATTTGCTTTATTAACCTTAATGCATGTATTCCTTCATGCGACATCTTTACTATCAGGTAGATGTTCTCCCCTCAGTAATATTGGAAAAATGATAACAGCTTCGGAAAACAAAAAGACATGTTTGAAGAGACAACTCCACTTTTTTATCACACGCCCGAATTGCATATGATTTTCATTCCTAATTATAACTGAAGTGTGGACGCCCCTCGCGCACTGTAAACCATCAATCGTAAACATTATGGTCATGTAATAATGATTGTATGGCTCGTATTATTTGTTACTAAGAAGTAAGAACTCGCTTAATTCATTGTGATTGTATTCACTCATTCTTATGGTCGCTTGGAGTAATGCTCCAATATATTAAATGAAAATATCCTTATTTAGATTAGAGAAATTAGAGTATAGATAGGTAATTACTGGTTAGTGATTACAGGAAGGTGTCCAACGTGAAGAGAACCAGCTTTTCGAAAACGATTTTTTAAATTAATTAAATGTGATTAAATATTTTATTTTATTTTTTAATATAAAAAACAAATAATTAATTATTTTCTATCCTAATTTTTATGGTAAAGAGTTAATTGAAACGAAACAAAAAAATTGATTAGATGTGATTTTTGAATTGATTTACGAATACTCGATTTGAATTTCAGAATGACCAACAAATTAGCGTGTTTTATGTCACCATTTTCCAAATGTTAGTTCCTCCTCACGGTGAAACATCCTCAAGGTGAACATTACTCACGTAAATAATGATAATAGGTATCAATGATTAATTATTTGCTTCTACTGGAATGCTGAAAATTGATGTCATCAGGATTATTTAGTATCTCAGGCTGATACAAATCAATAAGGAAATTATTTTATTACAGATAACAATTTTGTATATGTTTTTTTTTCAAACAAGAATAATTAATTAATTAATGTTTTTTTTATTGTTATCAAATAAAAAATAACCTGGATTGTTTCATTATTGTTAATTTTTATAGTGTTATTCTAAAATTATTCCGAAAAAACCTAAATTTTTAAAGATTTGTTACTTTTATTCATTTTTTTTTCTTGAATGAACAGTTTTCTCTAAAATATATTTAGAAAAACTAGATATTGATATGCTGGTCCTATTCCGTACCTCGAATCGTAACCTTACTTATTATTAACATACATATCCGTATTTTGTCATTATATTCTTGGGGCCCAGCAAACAGGGGAGGGGGGGGGGGAGGATTTCTTCCCAAAAGCAGTTCCTATTACGCCTTTGACTTTGCATTAAAGGTTTTCTTGCTTTTTATGAAAAGCGAAAAGTAAATGAATAGAATTTAGAAGAAAAAGCGTTCAGCTCTTTAATTCACATGAAAAGTTTCTTATTTAAAAGTATATAAAATATAATAACAAATTAATCTGTGACCACTCTGGTATCGATTTATTACTACGCTAATTTACATTCCTTATATACAAGAATATGATTATATATATCATCCATAAATATGACTAATTGTTATGTGATCATTGATCTACAATAGCTGAGCTAGTACTATGTATTTGAAAGAGAACAAAAGCATGTCTATAAACAAAGTGAAAGGCAAACTAGAAACGGAGAGGAATATTATCGTAATAAATAGTACTGAATCAATATATAATAATCAATCTGTCATAATTAGTTATTTAATTTCAAAATTTATCTCAAAATAGTTAAATCTTGGGCTTGACCATTGGGTCATTCGACACCATGGTGGAACCTACATTATTTAATACCGATAAAAGTGATGAGGGCTTATTCCAACTGGAAATGGCTGTGGCCATCGACCAGACAAATTATCCTATTGATGAGGTAAGATTACAATTAACAATTGCATATTTCACCCTTAAGTATTCCTGAATTTTAGGTTATAGAAGGTTATTCTATCGCTCTTAGACAAATAAAGAATCGAGGAGACTGGCCTGAGGCTGAGTTACAAATCAAATTTAGACTACGGGAATTGAAGAATGAAGCTATTCCAACACAAGTAAACGAGGATGTGATTTTACCTTCAAGTGCAAATATACTTTTTTCGATTGAAGAGCCTTTGTTATTGTTTTATGTGCAATCTAATCAAAATGTTTTTCGAGATCATCAAGTGTACGGTTTATATATTTATAAATTTAACGGTAAGATAATACTACTAAGTTTAAAGTCAATACGACAGATCATTTTAATCGTTCAATTCATTGCAATCACAAATTGTTTTATATTTAACTATTATTGAAAAACTCTGGCAACCCTTTTCCAATTATGCATCATTAAAGTCAAAAATAATAAACAGTATAATTAATATAATTTTTAATCCTTCAATAGCTAAAATTTAACCCTCAGCTATTTTCCGTATTTCATTGAGTGTATTCTTATAATTTTAGATAGCCTAGATGAAAACGATTCTCCTACATTTCTACAGATTTCATCATGGATATACCCTCTCGCTCGAGGTAAAAGTTCTATTTTCAGATCTCCCAATGGAAATTATTTGTTCCCTGATTTGGATAAAAGTAACTGGGGTACGATAATAATGAGTTATAATAAATTCATTATTTAATGTTACAATTTGTGTTTTCTTAGATAATGCTATTGGTCTCATATTTTCCAAAGCTGTGACAAATGATCAAAAATCTAAGTTTGATAACTTGCTGAATGAGCTTGTTAGACCTCCTGGAGCTATGGAGCAATATGAAGCATTTTCCTCGCAAATGTCTTTTGGACTTGTTAAAGGAGCTGAAGCTATCGGTGTTAGTATGGTGAACGGTGCAATTAATACTAGTGCAGCTCTTCATTCTTTGACAGATAATCTAAAAGATAAAATGTCTCCTCAAGAAGAACCTCTTAGAGTAAATCCATTTCTGAAGACTTCCCTGCAAGTTGCAAATTGGTGTACTGAAAAAGGCGTCAATACCACAGGATTTTTGTTATCAAAAGTGGGAACGGGTACATTGGCCCTAGGAAAAACGTTGGCTCCACATGTTCAAAAGCAATCAGTGAAAGCATTGTCTTACATGCAGAATCAACCGGAAGAGAAGAGTAAAAAACAATTTGATATCGTCTCAAATGTTGTGGATGGAACAGTCACGGCTGTATCTACTCTTTACACTGCGGTAGAAAATTCAGCTAAAGTTATAGCAAAAAATGCCGCTAATAGTACTGTCCAAGTTGTCACTCATAAATATGGTGTTGATGTTGGGGATGCTACTAACTCCGCTCTATCAACTGTCGGCAATGCATACTTAACTGCTTATAACGCTGGTGCCTTAACTGTAAAAGGCGTGGCCAAACGAACTGTCAAAGATACTAGTAAGCTCTCGTTGAATGTGTCAGAGGATTTAGTTGCTGGAAAAGTTGATCCCTTGAGGGTGATGGATAATCCCAGAACCGAGGACTCGAAACAAATTGAAGATTGACCCCTCGATGAAATGACCCATTATACTTATATAAATAAAAATTCTATTTATGTACTTTTAACAATTATACTGACAAGTAAATATATTATATAATAATCTCAATGTCTTGAGTTTCAACATCAAAAACTCAATATTTTTTTCAATATCAGGGTTACAGTTAACAAGTTAAGTTATGGTTATAATTAATTAAGGGGAGCTTGAATTTGTTTACATGTTTACGAATACAAAGATGTATTTAAGGGCGGAAATGAATTCCTCGAGGAACGAATCTCAACTGAAAGTTGATGTACTGTCTACTAATTAACTGTTATAGTCTATACATAGTAGATATAAATGAAGAAATGTCATAACACATTAGTCACATTATAAAACCATATATTTCAAATAGCATATAATCAAGTAATATTTTAACCGACGATAAAAGAAAGAAGAAGGTTTGTGAAAGTCATGTTTTTCACAATCATATAGTAAAAAATCCTTACTTCCTTACAATAATAGAAATAAAATTTATAATCGAAGGGATGTATAACATTAGAGTTCATCGGGAATTTGTATACTTTTTTTCAAAAAGTTCATTTTTTAGAATTATTTCTTATGAAAAAATATCATTTCTCTTCATCTGCGAATCTTTAGTTTATAGAATTCTCCATTTTGTTGTCAATTATATTGTCCATGTCTATGAGTTCCACTCAAAGAGGTTTTTCTCAATGACGTAGGTAAACGAGAACCACCACTACTAGGCTTTGGAATTCCACTGGATCTTGGAATTCCAGAAGGTGCTGGTATCCTGGATCCAGGTCGGGGTATTCCAGTCGATCGAATCACAGACGATGGTGGACCCATCAAGGGTCGCGGGGCAGCTACTGTTGATACAGATCGATTGCGTAAATTCTGTAATTGATAAAAAATAAATATTTAATTTAATTATGTAGTTGAATGTACAAATGTTCCAAATAATAACTAATTTGCTTTTATCTTAAACATACTAACTATAATTGAATATTTCTGCATTCTTCCAATATCTAGTGAGTTGCACATAGAGATTTATGATAAAACTAAGTTTACATAGATATCCAAAATAGGTCGGTCTAACTAATTAATATTACTCAAACTTACAGAATCAGATGCTGATTGATGAGTTGAAACACCTCCGCGTGTCATATAGGAACGCTGCTGCTGATACATTCCTGCAAGGCTCCGTCGATGTGTTAAAGCATGTCCAGAATCTGGACCATAATAAGCGGGCCGGCCCCCCATTGAAGGAGGAACAGGTAATCCCCGAGTTCCTCCTCTTCCTCTATTTTGTCGTATTTTGTTCAAATTCGGCATAGAACGTCTGAGACGATCTATAATAAAATTGAAGTCGATTTAATAAAGAGCAAAGACATTTAAGTAATTAATACTATTTGCTTTCACCTTGTCCAGAAGCTGGCTGGGAATCCAAACTTTGACTGCTGTATGGAGAATCAGGCAAGGAGTCTTGGCTGGAATACTGTTGGTATCTAACATTATTTGTGTTACTAGATGGACAATTCCCTACATTATCATTCACTAAGCTTCCATCTTCTGAAGGATCATATACTGGATTTGCTTCTTCAGTCAAAGGACTGTGTTCAGAACTAGGTGAAATTGTTGCAGATCTGGTGTATGGTTGTTGTTGACTTTGAACGATAGGCGACTCTTTTAAACCTGTAATATAAGAATAAAAATTTAAGAGATATACGTACTATTAGTCTAACTTTAAAAACATTCATGTTCACTCTTACTTTCTTCCTGAAGTTTAGCGATATGTTGTACATCTCCTACATCATTAAGTCTGTGAGAGACTGAACTGTCAGATGTTGTAGAGAGGGCATCATCTAATTCCCCGTGACTAGATGACTCTTCCCTCGATAAACACATATTTCCATCAGCTTGAGTAGGAGAGGAACTTAAACGATCCTCTGACATTTTTCTATTGCTATTAATAGAATCATTTCCTTTCAATTGAAAAGTAGTGTTAAGGTTATTGTTTTCATTTAGAACTGGGAGAGAATGCGAATTCGTCGCGTCATAGGTCAGATTTACAGGATTAGATTCATCAGCACAATAAGTTCGATTAAGACCTTTGTCAACTTTGGTAAATGCAGAATTGTTGGATTCAGAAGACGAGGAGGGGCCTTTGTCAAATGTATTATTTAAATCAAGCTTTTCAAATGTTAGATTCAACTTTTTGTCTAAAAGAAGACTGTCCGTTTCATCCGTTGAAAACGAAAGTAACTTTTTTTCGGCCTTTGCTCCAGCTTTGCGAGTAAATGTACGGGAGTCAAAAGCACGATGGGAACTCTTTTGAAAATCCGAACCTACATGTAAAAAAAAGAAGAAATTAATTAATCATTATCTCAAAGAGGCATACTTTATAACAAAATATGTACGTAGTGAGGACTTTTTTCTCTCAGCTTAAATACACACAACTTCACAATTTTTCATTGAGGAATAAAACTATCACGTTACTGCAAGGATTAAATCTTATGTTCTACAATAAGAGGTTTAAATGGACAAGCAAATAAAGAAAGCGTACGCAAAGGAATTTACTTAATTCATGCGTCAATTGTGTCTAAGCTCTGAGATGCCTTAGAATATTATTCCGTTTTATTCAACATAAATATATGTAGATAAAGAGTTAACCTTCATCAAAATATGTATAATTTGACATGAAATGCAAATCGCGAGTGCTCTGATAAAAATACGCAATTCCAAAGAAAAGCACTTGATAAATCCTTTTCTTAGCAGAAAAAGTCAAATTCATTGAAAATAATGTCACAGATGAATCAGTGATATAATAGATGTTACACAATGGCCAAATGCTACAGCAAACCAAAGTTATCAATAATATACTGTAGAAGCACTAGAGGATAAAAACTAGGAATTGAGTGGATTTGCGTGATTAGACAATTCAGCATATGATTAACAAACTATGCATATCACTCATTCAGCAAATGCCAAACATCAACTCCTTGAGAATAAAGACGTAAACTAACATTTTAAGTTAATTGGACTCGTATAGAGCTCCATTGGATTATTTCGCACGGGAGTACTGCACAATTGTCGACGTGGTGATGTGTAGCCATTGGAGTAATAATTGGATCGATTACTTATTTCGTCTATTTTTTGTAAAAGAGTCTTCCTTCGAAGAGTTGAGGAAGGAGGAAGAGGCGGAGAAATGTCTCTTGTAAAGTTAAAATCCTCTGTTGAGGTTGATGATGGAGCGGATACAAGCCTGGAAAATGAAAAGAATCAGGGAATGAGGAGAGTCAACACTAAATCCTGCTCAGTGATCTTTTTGTTTCCTTTACCATGACTCCTCATTATCAAACTCCAAGGAATCTAACTCAATAATGGGGATATCTTCCATTGCTCTAATACAATTAAAGCACTTGTAGAATGAAGATGAAGCACGATCACTCAATGCCACATCTTAAAGAATTATAATATGAAGAAATCACATTAACGAATCCAGAGCGAAATCACCATCAAAAGCTCCTTTTTCTTTTCTTTTTTTAACTCCTTTCCCTCCTCCCGCTTTACAGAGTACGTTAAGCAATCGCTCACTCCTCTTCCAAATCGTCTGTCTCTCTTTTTCTTTCTAGGTCTAGCAGCTCTTCTGCTCTACTCTACTATTCACTGTCTATTGACTATTCTTCCTAACATACAGAACACACACTCGCCTTACTTTTTTCACTTCTTCTCCCATAGGTAGCGCTACTAAACAATGGAATGAATGTATATACAGTATACTATATAAAAAATAGAAGTCACCATCCACATTTCACGAGATCCGCCCCACGATTTTCCTTCTTTATTCACATTATTATGAATTATGACTTACATGAGTGTCCACACAACGTAAACTAATTTATTTAATTGGCTCATCGGAAATGCTCACTAAATGGGGATTTCTTTGAATAAAAATAGGGTTTTTTTATAATAATAACAGGCAATGATTATTCAGATATTGAAAGAATTCACATATTATAACTTCCCTGCATAATAGACGTTCGTATCATGATAATAAATATGCAAGTGCTGTTAGCATGTGTAAAATGTTATATTTTCATGATTATTTGAAGGAAATCTGGGTAGCATATTTTATTAGGAGTAAACCTCTTACTCGGAAGCCAAGACTAATCATAGATTTTAGCGTATCCTTTTACTGTCTATACGTATGTATGACTTTAGAAGATGATTTTTGCATTTTAATTATGTGAGCTAATTATAAATACATCCTTGTTCATAAAACAAAAATGTATTATTGCAGACTTTGTGTCCAATAAGTCGATATGTTGGAGAAGAAATCATTCAATTAATGTAGGTACACATAAAATGGAGGTGAAAGTTATAGAAGTAGTTTAGCCTTAATGTAATTTTTTTTTTAGAGTTTTAATGATTTTGTTAATTATATAATACATATATCGAATGAGGGGACATCATCACAGCTCCTTCCTTTTTTTCATCTCACAAATGAAAAAAAAAAATTATAGTATCATCATATTTTATGCATTCAATGCTGCTAATTATACCAAGAGTATCTATCATCCGTTATCCAGTAATTGTAATCGATGTATAAACTATTTATATCTCTATATTATTAGTTTGTATGAAGAAGCAACAACGAAATTATTTGAAGCAGATGCAAAAAGCATTGCAAATAACGGTTGTACAAAAAATATCTTAAGCTAATTCATATGTTTCACTAAAAGGAATAAATATTCCAAATTTTGAAATCCTTACGAATACATGATTGATGAAAAAATTCCCCTACTAAATTCTAATTTATAAATGCATGATAAAAAATACAGATGTATCTATATATTCATTCTACATATATTTAGAGTTTGAAAGAGTAAGTTGGTTCAATTTATAATTTTCATATGAAGAGGTGAAATACATTTGGAATCAAAATAATGGGAAATTATCAAATACATTTATTTAAAACTTTATATTGAGTAATCGAGCAATTTTTAGAACCATAGTAAATGATTTTGTAGTTATTATCCTTATTTTACAACTAAGAAGACCATATTACTCAAATGATCATGTGGTTTAGTATATTATATTATGTCGGATATATTTTTTAAAAAATTGAGTCTAATATATTGTTGAAGGTCTAAACACAAATGCTCCAGGATTTGATTAGGTAATAATTATGTAAAACATGTCATTAAATTTAAATAAAATCAATTTAGAGGTTTTAAATAATTCAACCTTACATATAAATATAACATACTATGTATAATTCCTATACTTTTTTTCATTTTTTAGTAAAATGAAATATTCATTTTAGGTATGTAAGGTGAGGAATTAATTTGGCTGAGTTGATAACACTTTTTGACTACCGGACTTTCTTAAATTCTAAATTTTAAAACACACTACATACCTAATACTTTATTGTTTTTTTAATATTTATTTTGGTCATTTCCTTCTGAAAAACATAAGGGAACCGAACAAACGGATCTTTCCCCCATCTTTAATAAAGAAGAGAAGCAGAGTGGTCATTGGGGTCCTACTGGAAAGTACGGTTTACCAGGGAAAATAAATTTGTAGCTTCTCTAAATACCGCTCTCGACCCCTTTTAGTGACCTTCACTTGAGGAAAAATTAGTATAAAATATTGGTAAATAACAGCTAATACTCTGTTCCACCTGACACTACAAATGTAATGTTGACAATCCTAAATATCCAGCTAAAATTCATAGGGGTCCTTCATAAGTGAGTGTTTTTCAACTTTTTTTTTTGAGAAATGTCACATATTTTTCATTGAAGAAATTTCGAAGAACACCGGTTGAAAAACATTGCTATAAGATTAGTGGAAAAATAATCATGGGAAAGTCCAGAATTAGATTATTTGAGATCTTTTCATTTTTGTTTTAGAAAATTTAGAATGATTATAAAAGTTTGCTCCAGTCACTTACTTATCTGTGACCCCTGTTTAAAATATATCAATATATACATTTAATTTACTCTAATACCTTGCATCTGTATTGTATTCTCATAACTCCCAATGAATGAAAATAATACTCCCTCTGTTCCGAAATAATGTTTACATTTGGGATAAACCTTTCCGATTATGGCTCGGCAAAATATTGATGAGCATACCCTGTAAAATTGGAGACTCCTTATCTTAAATAAAATGTTGTTTTGTTTAATAAATATTAAAATTAGTTTCAATAGTATTTATTGTTTTTCAATTATGATATACATGTAAAAGTTTGGAAATGTAATTATTTTGGAACAAAAAGTTATTATAATATGTAAACATTAATTCGGAACAGAGGGAGTGTGTTATATTATCACTTATTAATGAGTTTGAATTGCTTACTATATTATGCAAATACATGTACACTATTTTGCTTCTATGGAATATGATTTATAATACATATTATACCTACTCAAGTGGACTTATCATATTACACTTTATGTAATTCCTTACTTCTACACTCGAATGTTTTCTAATGGCTAATAAGTAATTATTACTAATAATAATATATCTTTTCTTTTGCTATTTGTTGATATGAAAACAGAGAGGACGTTAAAATAAGGTGAAAGTACTGATGTCCATCTCTAGCTACAGACACAGCACTTTATAAAAAAGTAAATATTTAAATATTATTGAAAATACTTTTAAGTTCAACTTACAACTGTTGGGTTTCAATGGAATAGTTTCAACACTAGGATTCTGACAAAATATTTAAAAACGGTAAAATTGTAGATTGATTATAATTACTTCTACAATTATGAGTGTCTTTTAACTTCACTTTATTGCAAGGACGAGGTAGGGATAAAGGCATATAGCCTCTTTCCCTAATTCGTTGGGGCAAACCTATATGAGTCATATTGGTGTATCCCTCCTTTGTGAAATTTTCCGCTTTATTATTAAATCTAAAGAAGTAAATTATTCCACCTCCAATTTCTTTCGAACCTCAAAATTGCTCCTATTATCCTGAATGAGAATGCTTCTCGTTAAGTAGTGAGCATTGAGATATGCGGGTATGTTATCAACATAATTGCAAGCTGCAATTTACATTCAGTTCACTATTCTACGAATATTGGCTTCAAAAGTTCTACGTGCTAAATATTTTGACTAAACCTCTATAAACTCTATGAAATGACCTATTGACTTATGTTACAAAGGCTATTTGTATTTGCTTCAAGAAATTAGTATGTTTAGATACATGATCAATTCTAAATCGTAAAAAAAAATGTTAAATTATTCATTTAATCTTTGTTTTTATAATACAATAAATTAAATTGTGCTATTTAAGTCGTTGATCAAATTATAAAAATAGTAACTTGTGTATTCATTATTTTGATGGGAGGGGGAGAGAGAGGGACTGACAGAGTATTAAGTTATTGGTATAAACCAGGGAGTCTTTAATTACGACTAGTCTATACCTCTTCAAGTTGAATATGGGAATAAGCAAGTTCAAGTTCAGTTTAGTTATTCCCATATTGAACTTGAAAAGGTATAGATCTTGCTAGTATGTTTTAAACAATT
Source organism: Lepeophtheirus nordmannii (assembly GCA_963680855.1). Classification (NCBI taxonomy): domain Eukaryota; kingdom Metazoa; phylum Arthropoda; class Copepoda; order Siphonostomatoida; family Caligidae; genus Lepeophtheirus; species Lepeophtheirus nordmannii. The sequence goes on along the minus strand of OY804519.1, from coordinate 42,973,300 downwards.
GACATAATTCCATACAAAACACCTCATTTATTTAGTTTTATAGAGCGGAGAAAGCAATAAGGGTTTATGAGTAATTTGACTATTAGTTTCTATATTGGACAGCTTTTAAATCAAAATATCTTCAATTTTCACTTCTTCCTGGGTTTTTTTCTCTTTAATTTCTCTCGGTTAAAGTTAATTATTTTTATTGGATACAATTAAAGGTCTCCTGTCTCTTTTGTAAAATGAAAAACGTGCCTCACATAAATAACTTGAGAGGTCCAAAAATATTCTAGTTGGGTCGAGGGATTCCAATCATGGGAAGGTACATTTTTTTAGTTATTTTCTTTAAAAAAAATAAAATAATATGATATTTACTCCGAGGAAAGGGAGTGTGTTGGAGTGTACGGCTATCTGAGGGTCCAGTACAATATGGCTAAATTTTTAAACCCATTGACCACTCTAGACATTACATTTATATAAATTTACACACCCTAAACCATAAATATCACACATGGGCAAACTGCAGACCAAATTTGTTCCACATATAGATTTCATGCGGTCAGTTGAACTTTTTATTAATATTATAGTCATATATGGTTTTTTGTTTTTCCCCCAATATATGTCATTTGTCATCTTTACATTTAAAAAAAATATGTTGTACTGCACCCTCAGATAGTATATAAGCAGGACCATTGCCAATGGGAGCATATCCCCTCAAGTGTTTAAGGCTTTTTAAGTTTAAACAATTTTTATTTAAATAGAATGTTTGTTTATCTTTGTTTAATAAGAAATAAAATGTCACTTCTTCTTAGAATTATCTGAACAAACCTTGCTGGGTCCTCCTACGTGTTTCGAACTATATGCCCCTTCCCACATCAATCATGTCGGCGGCTCTGATAAGTAGCTATACATACCCCTAACTAATCACACCTCTCCTCCTCAGAGTTAATATCCAATTCTTATATTTTTATAGAAAATAACAAAATAATAAACCCTCTGTCCAAATTTAAATATTTTTGCACCTCCCCAGTTTGAAAACTCCTTATTGATATGATTTACGAACTTGCAAATTCCACATCTTTGTGTGAACTCGAGTCATATGACTTATGATTTAATTCGCTAAGATGTGAAAGGACTTGAGACTCGAAGTGGGCATCAATGACTCAACCTGAACTTAAGCCCTTTAACCTGAGAAGACCTGCAAGAAAAGTAATTTAAGTCTTAAAATATGTAACTATTTCCAAAACCGAATGAGAAACGTTTTTGGTACTGGATTTTTTGAAAATTGGAAAAATTTGTAACCCACTTCAGAAACACGTTTTATCTAATTTCCTAATAATAAATAAGCTATCTGTCATGGGGACTATATAATAAAAACAGAATGAGTTTGACTAATCTTAAAATCCTCTTTTCTTTTGAAGTATTCAAAATTTCACTCCAAAATTTTGGAATTCTGCATATTTTGCATAAACAAACATTTCATACAAATTTGTTCGAAATCTAATATGTTGGGTTTCAAGTCTATCCCGCATTTATTGGAGTCTCTATAGTATTTTGACTACATAATTTTAGAAATAAGGAGCCTTTATTATTTGGAATGAGACATATTGAATTTGATTTATTGACTTGAGGCTTAATGACTTAACTTGCGCTTTAACAACTCAAAACCTTCCCAGAGTTTGTGTCAAAGACCTGAGATTTATTTGAGAACTAGTTATTATATTCCATCTTAGGCTCTGTTAATCATAAAAATTGAAATTAAAAAATAGTTCAGGAATCATTTTTAGACCGTTTCTAAAGAAACGAGATATCTTTTAAGCGAGACAATTTGGTTAAACATCCATTAATTATTAAAGAATAATTGTCATCAATTGGGAAATTTTTTGTTCAATGATAACTATAATTATTCAAAGAAACAAAGTACAAACAAAATGAATTGTTGGATATAATATAAACTACTTCAGAATTAGTTGCAACTTGCAACTTTCAAAATTATTAGCTTTGTGATTCGAATTGCTTACCTATCAAGTCATCTTAAGCCAAAAGCCCCAATTTTGAGTCATGTTACCATTGACTTAGACTGGAACTCAATTCAAAACTAGTTGTATAAATACAGAGTCTGTTTTAGAAGGGATTTTTAGAAAGACAATTTTCATTGATCAATTTCCAAATACATCCCATTAAAAATTAGACAATTGCAATGAAAAACATATGAGCAAAGATTACGCAAATGCATTTGTTTTCTCAGAATCCAGAAAGTTGAGACACGTGTATCGTATCTCATCATTAGTACTAAATAGTATTAATAAATGGTAACAAACTAATATTGTATGTATTAGTTATTACTTATTACCAATTTTTCACAAATTGTACTTTTATGTATCTAATTCTTGCCTCATACTACCTAGTGTCTCGATTTTGGTGCTGCTGAAGTGAAATATTTCCTGCTAAATGCACATATAATCAATCATTATTCATTTATTTTGAAATGAATAACAAGTCAAATACTCCAATGTGTATATATTAATGTATACCTATACATATATATGTATATATTACTAATATAATATTAGCTAATCGTTACGAAAGATGACGTAACTGGCTTTTTCTACTTATTTAAAATGGAAAAGTTGAGCAGCTGTGTTGATATACACCAACCATTAAAATAATAAAAATCTCCTAGCTAGCTCCTAACAATAAGTTATATTATAAATAATACATCTGGAGAATCACCAGCTAAATTCACGCAACCTATTGTGAACATAATTTTTGATGAAAAATTCTTCTTGGCAATTTAATATGACGCTTGTACAATTCTACACCAATAATATTTTGTCGTTGCTGTCATAATAAAATACAGTTAACCTTCTTTTATTTACAAAAACATCTATATCAATGCATGACATTGATTACATATTTACATATTCTTCTACATAAAAGAACCTCAAAATGGAATGACTGTTTAGAATAATCAAGTGGTATTGATATTATATGACAAAAACGACAAAATATCATTGATTTATATTAGTACAAACGTCATATTTAATTCTCACCGATAATTTTTCATCAAAAATGATGTTTTCCACTACAATATGTTGCGTGAGTTAAGCTTCTTCTTCTCGAGATGTAATAAACTTTTAACGTCAGCCTTGTGTGATCAACTATTCCGTTGGAACAACACATATTTTGATTGGCGAAATTATGGACGCATGATAAAAAGGTCCATTAGTGATGTTGCTTATTTAATACGTTATTTTATATATATCCATATTTATTTCAATATACACCCTATTATACTTTCATATTAATAAAAAAAGAAAGAAAGAAAACTTAATTGTAAAAACAAAATATATTACTGTTGTATTTTATTCCTCTGGAGGTCGATTTTCTTCAACCTACCACTAATATTTCAATATATAACCTCACTGTTATTTAAAGAGATCTACGCAATTTAAAAGGAATGATGAAAAGATAAGATAAGGTGAGGAATGAGCATGAATGGAGTACATTGATATTATTTGTAAATAATGAGTCAAATAGAATCCTCATTGACACCTGGAATAGTTTCTAAAATCTTAAAAGATGGGGATGTGGATGGAGTGTTAAGTTCTGAAGAAGTTTATGTGCAAGTTATTGGAACAAAGGTGATCAGTTTAGAGGAAAAAAAGTTTCGCCTTTGCATATCCGATGGAGTACATCGTACAAGTACCGTACTTTTCCGTCCACAAAGGTTTTTTAAAATTGTTTTTAATATATCTGATCCTAAACATTTAATTTTCATTAATCATTCATTTATGAATTATGTAAATTATATTAAAGTTTTACTTTTTTTAGTCTGACTCAAACGACTCCTCCTGAAAACAACTCGATAATTAATATTGGGAACAAGCGTAGCTATGTTGAAGTTATTAGAGGAAGATGTGCTTGGTTCGTCAACTCGTATAAAGTTATTCCTTCTCCCGGTGTACTCATTGGTGATCCCATCAACTTTTCACAAACCACTGCAACTCCAGAATCATCTGGTACTAAAAGAACAGCCTCTATTCCTAATACCCCCGTTAAAAGACCTCTAAGCGATAAAGAAGATGGAGAAATAGCTAAAAGGAAATTGAATTTTAATTCTACTGCATCTCTTTCAACACATGAAATCAGAAATCTGAATCCTTTTACAAATAAGTACAAGATCGTTTGTCGTGTGACATCTAAAGGGACCCTGAGAAAATGGAGCAATTCTAGGGGTGAAGGTGTTGTTTTTAATGTAACACTTCAAGATGTATCTGGAGAAATATTAGCAACTGGATTTAATGATGTTGCAAAGAAGCTGTTTCCCATATTAGTCGAAGGAAAGGCATTTTGTGTGTCTGGAGCCCAAATTAAACCTGTAAAGGATCGTCGCTACAATTGTACAGACCATAATTATGAAATGGGTCTGACTGAACACACTGTTATCGTACCTATGGAAGACTCGTCTTCTCATTCTTTAAATTTGCCACAATTGAAATTAGACATAACCCAATTATCAGATATTGCGAATAAAGCTTCAAATGACGTAGTGAATGTAGTTGGAATTGTCGTATCTTTGGGTAGTATCCAAGAAATTTCAGTCAGTAAAGGAGCTAGAACTGCGTTGAAACGAGAAATGACATTAAGGGATAATTCTGGTGAATACACTGGTGGATCAACTGTCAATGTTACGTTATGGGATGCAAAGACCAATATCGACAACGAAAGAATTGAAGTGGAGCAAAGTATTGTAGCTTTACGAAATGCAAAAGTGAGTGATTGGAAAGGAAAAAGTTTAAATGCAGGATCTGGCTCAACACTTATATTTGATCCAAACATACCCCAAGCTAAATCGTTGTACCATTGGTGGAATTCTTCTCAAAAAAGCGATTTAAATAATTCTTTTAACTCTCTCTCTCAAGAATCGAAAAAATCGAGTAGCTCAACCGATAAATATGCTTGCCTATCTGAAATCACAGATGAATTCAAAAATAATGTAGATGATGGAAAAGTTGGCTACTATGTTCTAGGATCAGCCTATCTAACAGAAATAAAAAGAGATAATTTAATGTTCAAAGCTTGTGAAACATGCCACAAAAAAGTATCAGAGGCTAAAAAAAATAAGAGTAATGGAGATGAAGAAATCCCTGAAGAAGTTTATATCTGTAAATCATGTAATACTCATTCAAGTCACTTTATCTGGCGATACGTTTTAAATGTTGGATTAGCCGACTTCAGTGGTCATCATTGGGCAACAGTATTTGACCCCGTTGCATGCGAAATGCTTGGAGGTATGCATGCTAATGACCTCAACAACATCATGGAAAACAATTTCAGAGAGTTTAATGAACAAATACATTCTTGTCAATATAATCGATGGCGTCTCAAAATCAAGGCCAAAGTGGAGACATGGCAGAAAGCAACACGACTTAAGCTCATAGTCATTGAATGTGAAAAAGTGAATTCAAAACTGGAAAATGAAAGACTACAAAATGATATCGAAGCTTTACAGTCTAAACACTCACTTTCATCGTGATACTTTGATTTGTTACTAACTTTTATAATGTTTAAAATGTGTTTCGTTGATTTATGTTGCTATTTAATGAATTTTATGAAAAATTACCTCCCGGTGTATATTTGCATGGTTTTTTACCTTTAAAGTAATTATGCTTAATAATAAATCCCATTCCACATTCACATAAGTCATTTCAATTTAAAAATATAAATTATGTAGCCTTATCTGGTTGGGCTTCGGAGTACCTACTCCGCTAATTCGCTGTCATAAGTGGCGTTTAAATTATTCATCTTTGAACATTAATATTTATATAATAATGTTCTTATATTTAAAATAGCTTTTATTTAATTATGAAATCACATTTAAATTGATTTTTGTATAGTTCATGTATACATTTATATTCAAAAAATGTACGACTCCAACTTATCGAATGATGCTGTTTTTAACCATATCCTAATATAGAAATAAAAATAATATCAAAATCCATCTACATTAAAAAAAGTGTCAGGCACAACATTACCTTATTCATTTGGATAGTTTCAGACCACTCTTCCTTTGATAATGCTGAAATGCACTTTTGAAATAAGGCTTTAACATTGACGGAGTTTTTCTCCATAACTATGAACAGAATATTAATTATACTTTTATAAAAATGTTTTATCAAACACACCTTTAATAACAGCTTGCGCATTGACTACCTCTTCTGACTCTCTCCAACAATCATAGTCAGTCACCATAGCGACAGAAACATATGATATACCCGCTTCTTTTGCCAGAACAACCTTTCGAGAAAAAATTATTTATCAGATTTGTAAAGAAAACTAATTCGGTTACCTCTGGAACTGTTGTCATATTGATGACATCAGCATTCCACGATTTAAACAATAAAGATTCAGCTCTAGAAGAAAATCTTGGACCTTCTATTGTAACAATAGTTCCTTTAGAATGAATTTTTAGACCCATTTTTACCCCTACATCATACACAATCTCACAACTCTTCTTACAAAAACTGGGACACATTGGAATAAAGGCGCAAGAATGATCATCAGGATTGGATAGATCATAAAAAGTTTGCTTCCTCTTTGTGGTCCTGAAATATTTTATCTTTTGGTAGAAATAATTGACTCATTAAAAAATACGAATACCTATCTATAAATGAATCTAAAATAACAAATTCCCCAGGTTTTTTATCCTCCTTAAGAGATCCACAAGCCGTTGCTGCAAGGATATGGGTCACTCCAGCTTGTCTTAAGGCATCAATATTTGCTTTATAGTTGATTTCTGTTGGATTGAATCGTTTGTCATGCGAATGTCTTGGAGAGAATTAAAAGTTAAGGTTGAATATAAAAACACATTAATTGTAAGGAAATTAATTGTGCAACGAATAATTACATTTTAAAATTTTTAAAATTAATTAAATCCAAAAATAATTGAATTACACATATCAAAATATTTCAATGAAATATCCAATTCGAGCCAGTGTCATAAGCCCCTTTAAGGATAATATTATATATATATATATATAAAATATATTATCATTTTTATTTGATCTATGTTAATGTACGATCAATAAGTTATATTACATCTGGAGGGGCACCAGATATAATAGAACTTATTGGTATGATCTTTTTTCAAAATGATAAAAAGAACCACCTGGATAAAAAGACAACATCAACTCCATCTATCTTTCCCGACACGAGTTTATCAGAGGGAGCTCCATATGGTGTGGTATAGGATTCTTCCTTTTCATGTTTAAATTCATCCCATGAATAAAATCCACTTCCACCAATGATACCAATCTGAAGATTCAAATAAAATATAGAAATGCCACATTAGTATTTCACGTTTACAAAACAAATAATATTCCTGTAATTCAGTCAAAATTATTGTCTATTGACTCCAAACATTGTATCAACTACTCCAATGAGTAGTAATCACTCTTTTGCAAGCAAAAAATTATTCTGAATTAAAAGATTTTTTTAATTCAGAGAGTGTTAATTATATGTATAGCATTTAAAACTCACTTTGATCCCCACCATGTCTCCAGCCTCACTCTAGATTTACAACTAATAACATTTTATGCTAACTGAGTGTGTTTGTTGTCGAGAAAAGAATTTATTATGGATATGATTTCAGGTTTTTTATGTTTGTGAGCCATAGTAACAGATTCAAATGTTGCTTATTTGTACTAACACAAGGTAATATCTATTTAAAATTCATAAATTTAATAATTAATCTTTACTGCTATTAAATTATTTCAACTTTAGATAAGCAGTACCTTTTGAATAATTTTCATACAGGTCGACGTGAATTTAGAATACTAAACATGGACTTTGATTCTTATTAGAGAAAATATGCATATGTTTGAACTTTAGAAAAAAATGTGCCCATGTGGGTTGCTATTTATAAATATATGTAAATATTTTAAATTCCTGTCCATATTAAAAGTACAATTAGGTATTAACTTTCGACTTCCATCAACATCTATAAACGACGACCGTATGTTGCAATAATACAATGTGCATAATTAGAAATAATATCTATAATTAATATATATATATATGAGTATATATATTTAAATGCCTGTATTCAGTATTTGAATGAACGCGACAAAATAAGGATTCTTTCTCAATATAATTTTTATTATGCAAAGAATGAGTTTTCAAGGATGTATGAAGTTCCAACTCACAACTAAAAATTAACTTAATGTGATCGCTGATGATATTATCCATTATCCATAGTCATATGAATTTGGCTACTTAATTTACTGTAATGGGACTTAGCTAAACATACAATTGAAAATTGTTAAGTAGAATCATTGTAATGCATGAAGAACCTAGCCATAGAAATCTGGTTCCCTTGAAGAAGGGAGAGAGAGAAAATATTTATGAGATAGCCGATAGGAAAGGATTTATACACCATTTGTTTCTCTCTCTCTCTCTTTCTTCCTCTCTCTCTGTCTCTCTCTCTCCCCCTTCTCTTGCGCCTTTGATTCTAACTCACTCCCGTTTTTACTTCTTTTTCGGTATACAGAATTGCCGACCAAGTAAGTTTTGATAGTTTAAAGTAGAAAAGAGAAGAAAGAAGCCCCTTTTCTAATTTTTAATATATTGTCAATTTTTCTTCTTCCTCTTCTTCTTCTGAAACCCCCTTCATCAGGAACCTTCACGTGATTACCACCTTCCATCCAATTTTAATTCAACTCAGCTTTTGTTTTCATTGGTGAGAATCTTTACTCTTATGAGGCAGAGAGAGAAAGACTGAGAGAGAGGGAGAGAGAGAGAGAGACAGGAAAGTCGAAAAGGATCTCCATTCCCATTTTTTTGTGGGGGGAGTTATTATTTTGGGGACTCCATTCATAGTATTTATGTGTATTGCTTATCATCATGCACTTTTCATGATTCGTAGGAATCCTTTTCAAGCTCCCTTTTTCACTTTTTGTAACATCTCCCGGATGATGAGTCATTTTTGAAGATTTCATCTCCCCAGGAATAGGAAGCTCATTTAGGAATATATATATATATATATATACATAATAGCCAAATTGCACAGGAGATAAACACAAGAAATGAAATTTATATGCTTCATATAATCTTTCAATATCTTGTTATTTTATTGTGACAAATAAATTAATTAATTGCTATTTGTGTGCAGATATATATTGATTAAACTTTGATACACTATGTTTTTTGCATTTCTTCTGAACATTTACTTCAGCAGGATCTCTTAATGGTGTTTGAAAATGTGATGATCCTATGTCACAATTTAAAAAGAGACGATGAACAATAATATGAAAGGCTATGAGAATAAAAGCAGTCAAATTCTTAGAATCAAATTTTATATACAAATGTAGCAACCCACAGTTTTTGCAATTACCAGTTCCTTCAATGAACGTGCCGTAGCGTCACAATTTATTCTTTTGACAAAAGAATTTATCAATTTATTATTATAAGTTGGAACTGGAAATCGTTGATTTATAATACTTTGTATTTTTATTATCGGAATGATTCATACATACATATACGTACATCTTTTATTTGCTTATGAGCAGACATTTTAATCCAATTACTTGAATTATACACATATTAATTATAGTTGGATACACTGTTATAGTTATTAGTCAAGCGTCAGTACCATCTACACATAATTTATAGGACTTCTTTGAATATTTCTCTTGCCTAATTCACTCATGTCTTAAAACTAATATGTATCAGATTTCTTTTTGTGGAAGTGCCAATAGCCGCTTATATTGTTATTTATTATTAATTGTATCGTTTGTCATGAATAAAGGATTTGTTGTTTCATGGTGTGGCTTATTCAAATTGTTATAATTACAATTTTAAAAAAAAGGAGTCGTCGTGAAATTTCATAGTTTCAATTAAGACAGACTATTTCATTTTTTAGATTTCATTTTGTTATCTGATATAAAGTAACAGTGCATTAATGTGCTCACATATATATGTTAGAAGTAAATCTCTTAAGGTTACTCAAGAAACAATTCTATCCCAGTGCAATTATTGATCACAAGTGTTATTGATTTTCTCTTTTTTCCCCTTTATGTAGGCATTTTTGAAAAGCTTTTTTATGTAAAGATTCTTTTATTTGAAATACGTACATTTTTTTGACAAACTATATATTTAGTTTGTTTCTATATGTATTCGAAACCTTATTTCACAAATGTATAGTCAATACAATTGTTTACTATTCGTTGGAGTTGTTTGTTTTTAAGTATTGTAGTTACAATTGATTGAAAATGTTCATGACTAAGAATGGATAATTTTCAGAGTAACACATGTTTAAATAGTGATATGATTGGTGGTTTTTAAAGCTTTGATATTTAAATAATAATATTAATAATTCATACCAAACAATTGTTCAAGAAAGGGCTCTCCATCATACAACTAGATCGTAACTTTGAAGCAAAAGTCAAGTTTTATTAATGTATCTTCTTTTTCAGCCTTTTTCGGATTCGAGATGTTGATAAAGGAGTTTAGAGTCACTTTACCCATGACTGTGGATGAGTATCAAGTTGCTCAATTGTATTCTGTTGCAGAGGCAAGTAAGAATGAAACAGGAGGGGGAGAAGGTGTCGAGGTGATCAAGAATGAACCTTATGATAATGTTCCACTACTTGGGGGAAAGTTTACGAAAGGACAATACACCTATAAAATATATCACATGGCGAGCAAGGTCCCATCTATCATAAGATATATTGTGCCCAAAGGAGCTTTGGAAGTTCATGAAGAGGCTTGGAATGCGTATCCTTACTGTAAAACAGTTCTCACGAATCCAGGGTATATGGAAGATAAGTTTTATATAAAAGTGGAAACATATCATATAGCTGATAGAGGAGATTCAGAAAACGTACATGAACTAGAGGCTGATAAGCTCAAAATGAGGGAAGTGGTAAAAATTGACATTGCAAATGACGAGGTGTCTCGAGGAGATTACAAAGAGGACGAGGATCCTGTCAAATACAAGTCTCAAAAGACAGGGAGAGGCCCTCTAAGTGATCCCCAATGGATTAAATCTGTCGAACCAGTCATGACAGCCTATAAGTTAGTTACTGTTCAATTCAAATGGTTTGGTCTTCAAGGGAAAGTCGAGAATTTTATTCAACAAACAGAGCGGCGTTTGTTTCTTAATTTTCATCGACAAGTATTTTGCTGGACTGACAAGTGGCATGGACTCACCATGGAGGATATCCGTGCTATTGAGGATAAAACTAAAGAAGAATTAGAAGAACAACGCAAGCATGGAGAAGTTCGTGGAACAAAGCCCATCTAAATACACACATTTACATACATGGGATTATTACTTCCTGTGGTACTTCATAATATAAATTATTTTTAAAGAAAGAACAAAGATCATGTATTATTATTATTATCATCATAGTTTTGTCTTCATTGATATCATTATTATTTTTCTCCAATTGAATTTTTCATAATTTTTAGTCAATATCTCTATGTTTTTAATAATCATTTATTTCATTCAAAATTGTTCAATACTTTATAATTATAATTATTTATCTATATATAAAAGAGAAATGTACCTTAGATTTTGAAATTCTTGTTTCTTACATAAATCACTATATATTTGTGACGATTTTATATTTTTGTTTTTTTCTTCCTTTTTTTTAAATGATCGTATCCATGGAGCCAACTATCTAAGAATTTTTAAAAAAGAAGAAAATATTGAAGTATGAATCATTATTATATTCGAATTATATTCTTTGTTTACATTTTTTTTTTTTTTGTAATACTTCATTCAACTCGTATTTATTTAAAGCTTTTTTTTTTTGTTTCATTTTCAATGCTGCCATCAAAAAGTCATCTATTATTTTGTTCTATTGTTGTTAAATTAATTAATTACTTTTTGTTTCGAAAAACGAAAGAAAAGAAGATAGTAACTTGGACCAAAGAGCACGGTTTTTCCTTAAACGGTTGTGTACATTGTATGCACTCAAGTATTTTATTGCAATGCGTTTTATTATTTTGTTTGTATAGGCCTTGATATACATAATTCATCCATGATTGGTTTGATCATCAGTATGAAAAAGGAAAGTTTGAATGATATAACTCCTTTTTTTTTAGTTTAGATAAATATTATATTTTTGTTATATTTCTAGAGAAATGAATCCATTTTCCGACAAAAAAAATAATATCTGAAATAATTTTGAGACTTTTCAGACGTGAAATACTGACTCATAGTATTATTACGAATAATATTATACAAAATTGTTATTAATCCATACATATTTAAATGATATCTAATAGTCATATTACTTGGAATAATTCATAAATTAATTATATTAGTATACGGTATTATATCATTAATATATATGTACAACACCTTTATGAGACACCTTCAATGGGCTATTAAAAAAATAGATAGTTGTACTATATATTAATCATTATTAAAAGCTTTGTTACAATAAATTAATGCCTAATATTTTTCATCTAAATTGTTTTCTTGAAATCTACTAATTATCCAGCTTGCCAAGGAGGATATTTTATTTTTGTATAAGCATATTTGCCTTCGGTACTCCAGGAAATTTGTATTTAATATTAATTAATGGACGTTAATAGCACATATTTTGATTTTGTGCTGTGAAGATGTTCATTTTTCAAGTGTTATATCACAGAGTATAGTCAATGTATTCATTATAATCAGTCCTGTGACGATAGAAAAATTTATGAAGAGGTGAGGAATGCAAAATTTGACAAAAAATATGATAAGTGCAATTGAACTCAGGGTTGTTTCGAAACAGTGTTTACAAGAATGTTTAATCTTGTTACTTGTTACATTTCGACAAAATGATATATTCTTGCTTTTTATGACATTTTTTCAAGTATAAAACATCAATTTTTAAGCAAATTTTTCTATATTTTGACGATTTTTTTTTTTGCATGTTTAGCTAAATATTCATATACTTAATATCAAATATTTTGTCACGTCTCCTCGTCAACACGGTGTTGGTCATAATTAGTAAAGATTAGATTTCCAATATTTTGAATGATAGTTGAACGTTGCAACTTATGAATATGGATTTTTTTGTGCTTGTGATGTGGTTTTCTAAACCAATTTGGAAGCGCTTGTATCAGTCTTGATTGCTCAAAGTCTTGGTTTTCGATCCCAATACCAAGACCAAAGCAACTAGATTAAAAATATTCTTTTTTAAAATAAAAGCAAAATCTTTTTTTTTCTCTCCCTATATATATATATCGGGTTTATCAATAGGGATGACGCATTTTTATTTCATTAGGGTCGACGAACTATGTTTTATATATATATATATTTTATTTTGTTTGCATTTCTACTCACAAATAGCTTACAAATCATCATGGGGCAGTAAAAACTTGATCTGTGTTTGCAAATTATCCAAATTTACTACCAAAATTCACTTTCAGTCGTGGCAACTTTAAGAGGCTTGCGGCAAAAAAATCATCTTCAGCAACAAAGTTCATTTTTGGCTTAATGGATTTATCAATAACTTATTGACAATAAGAAAAATATGCATTATTGGTCAGGTAAAAACACACATATGCTTCATCAGACTGCATTGCATCCCAGAAATCTTACTGTTTGGTGTGGATTTCATGCCGGTGGTGTTATTGGGCCATACTTTTTTGTTAATAGTAATAAATTATTACCATTAATTATTACTAATAATTAATCACCACATTACTGTGAATGAAAATCGATGTCGAGCCATGATAACGGATTATTTTTGTCCCCAATTGGATAGTATAGACTGAAATGACATGTGGTCTAGACAAAACGGTGCTATTTTCCACAGAGCAAACAATACTATCGATTTATTGAAGATTAAATTCGGTGAACGTGTTATTTCCAGAAATGGACCAGTCAATTGACCGCCTCGCTCATGCGATTTGACGCCTTTGGACTATTTTCTATGATACCACGTAAAGTCATTGGTCTACACTAACAAGCCGCAACACTAAAGGAGCACAAAACAAACATTGAATGCAAAATTCCTCCGATTTCGGTCGATTTATGCGAAAAAGTGGTAGAAAACTGGGTTCAATGATTGGATTTCTGTAAACGCCCCCGTGGTGGTCATGCAAAAGAAATTGAATTCCATACTTAATTGTAACTGAATGTACTTTAACACTAAAAAACAAATTCGTTTATATATATCTCAAACACTTAAAATTTTATTTAAAAAAGAAAAAGAATCGCTCTTATTGAAAAACCCTTTATAAACATCTCTCTCTATGTTTTTCTCTTTTATCAATAAATTGATCTATTCCTCTTTAAAAAAAACCGAACTAACTATTGGGAATGTAATTTATGTATTAATAATATATTTTTAATTAACGATTTACATATTTTCTTGTACATAAAATAATTAAAATCGATAACTAATATCAAAGAACAAACTCATCAGTTTAAGAAATAAATTCAAATACTTTTTTTAGATATTTTTATGATAAAAGTCTTAAAAGAAAGTTGACTTGGGTTTTTTAGCTGAAAATATCCGGTGAGCATATTTTTATTAGCCTTGAAATAAATTTTGAGCATATTAAAGACTATCAGACCCTAATAATATGAATTAAAAATATGTTAATTAAACATTATAACTTTTGAACTGTTGGTATTATTTGACATAACAATTTATTTCTGATTGCAATTCTAGACTAACTGTGTTGCAACATTGAGGCACGCTGCTCCCCTCATGTAAATTTATAATATCAGTATTTTTACATTTCATATAATTACTCAGATGTGATTAAATAATTTGTTCTCATTATTAAATTTAGATTTTACGCATAGATGAACATAATAATTTCTAAATTAATCTATTAATTAATGTATTCATAATTTCTGACACTCTAAAAAATAATAATGGGGTGCTGCAGTTTTGCAATTCCACTCACAAGCCTTCTGTTAGTTATCAATAAAAGTCTGCAATTAAGTACATTGTAACTCGTTAAAAAATATGATTAGTTTAAGAACTTAAAATTCTATAATCAATCTTATAAATCTGTAATTGGAAATTTTGTAACTGCATCGTTATAAAAATCATAAAACACAATATTGTTTTGGTAGAACCTGCATTCTTGTATCCGTGAAGTCATTTTTTTTTTTGGAGCATAATGTATGTACATTGTTGATGATAGTATATAATTAATCGATATGATTTTATCAGGCCGTTTCACAAAATTGAAAAAACGTCTTTTATTCTGTATTAAGTACTTCTAAATTAAGCTAATAAATTTTTGTTTCCGTACATAAAATGTTTAATGACCGTTTCAAATGTTACTCACTACTCAGTAGAAAAATTATATTTGATGCTATAGAAGTTATGAATATAAAGTTTTTGCGACAATAGTGATATTTCTAGAGTAGGAGTTGAATATTTTCTTGCATTTGAAAACTGTTCTTATATATATTCGAGGTAATTATTATTATTTTCGCTGGGAGTCAGTTAGGCTTTCAAAAGTTATAAATGATCCCTCATCTCTTTAAAAGTCACTCAAGTATGAGAAAATATAGCTTCATCTGAAGATCAAGGGATTTTGGAGTAAATATTTTTTTTTGATAATTTCCTTCGAAGGTATATGATTTAGTATCAAAATATCATATAAAAAATGACCTTTGCACACTTCTTCGATGTCTATATGTACAAAATAATCATTACTAAATTTCAAATGATCACATCTTCAGAAGAGATGGTTCAATGACCAATCAGAGCAAGCACCGTATTTTCTGAGCAATAAGTCCTACTTTTTTAAAAATCATTTTAGTTAATACGATACAGAGTTCGGAAAACATCTTCTTTAAATTTAAGGTTCTTTCTCATTTAAGCTCACTCAACTTTGAATTTGACCACGAATAATCAAATGAATCCAGCTTAAAATGGACCTCAATATTATATTAGGATATAGTCAGCCCCGTCCTTGGGGTAAAAATTGACAATGCTTTTCGGACACTCTTCTATCTAAACTATTGTATGCCCCATGAAGAATGTTGTTTGTCCCCAGCACATTGATATTTATTAGAAATCCTATAAAAAAAAGTTTAAATAGTATACGACTAATTATGAAACAAGATTTAAAGAAGAAAAAAACGAATTTTAGCGTGTCTGGTGAGCCCTGTTGCTCAAGAGCAAAAACACGCTCTAGGTCCAAGCCTGGGATAAATTAAGGTATATAACTTTATAAGTAACATATTGCCAGTATTGGCAATACATACCAATGTTACTGTGTTTTACGAGTCCTACATGGAAACGGAGATTATTATCAATTTTATTATGACCATATTATACATAGATTATTATTTATAAAATTTAAAAAAAATCCAAATAAATAAAACTTAGATTACTATACATGTATAGAAGTTAAAGTTTCATTAGTAGACAACACATGAGGGTATAAAAATAAAGTTTTTTCTTCTTCTTCTAAATAATGCACCCATGGATAACAAAATAGGGTAGCTACTTGATTTATAAAATCACAGGTTTATGTATAAATATATATAAATGCATATATATATATATAAAAGTATTCGTAAAAGTACTGTTAGGAAAATTCAGGTATTTCTATGATCTAAATGTTTTAATAACATCTATAATTGGTTGCCTGCACATAGGACAGAATCCCCCTCCTCTACCTTTCCATTGCTGAACAGCACATTCAAAACACATACAAATATGCCCACAAGTATAAATAACGCTGTTGGCAGATTTTTCATAGCAAATAGTACAGTCACTACTACATTGTGAGGAAGGTGGAACGGAGGATCCAGCGTTAAATTCGGAGGGAACCACAGTTCGAGATTCGGGAACATTTCCTCGAATTTGAATCTTGGAAGTATGTCCGTAAATATCCCAAAAAGCCCATAATTTCTTTGACGTATCTATTTTCATAATAACGTGGGAGGGTCCATTATTGAATGAAAGAGTCACAACTCCATCTCTTAAGATGTCGAATTTTAGCTCTTCTCCAATCGAAGGAGAATTTGCAATATCTTTGCACACAACCCAATATTCAGAATTTCTTTCTAATAAGTCATTAGAGTCTTCAGGTAGAGTATGAGGATCAATGTTTACTGGATTAACGTCAGTAAATCCAACCGCAAGAGATCCAATGTATGAGGGCTCAACGCCTAAAACTTTAACAATTATGGAGCAAGACCTTAAGGGGATAGAAGAAAATACATATCCTTGGGCGAACTCATCTTCATGCCGCCATGCAACATTTAGAGTAGGAGATAAATGCACATTTTGCCCAGTAACGCTATGAAATAAAAGAGATTTTTTGGAATATATTGTTCTTGTTTGATCAGTGAGATTAAGTTCTTCTTGAGGAGGGAGTTGAGAGCGAGGAACGTTATGTGATATGGGTGTTACTGGTGGCTGTTGTAATGGTACTACGGTTGGAGGAGGTTGAAGTGGCCTTGGGTTGAGATTATTGTGAATTTGTCTTCTTATATCTACTAGCTCAATTGTAGTGCAGTTTCCATAGAGATCAATCATGGCCCAAAGAGGTTTTTTGGTATCCACACCGTTGAAAAAGTGTCCCAAATCCTCTTCATTTCCACCGATATAAACTGATCCATTATGAGTTACAAAATAGTGAACAACAGCCTCATCAGTGGCAAAGCGACTACTAAAATATGAAAAAGGAATCCAATTCTCAAACCATGAGTACAAATTTGAATCACAGATGCAATCCTTACCTTAGAGCCTTGGCCCAAAATCCCGGCTTTGTAGTGAGATCTGGACAAGCATATCTAGGAAGGGAGGTGAGAGTGGATGGATCAACATTCGTGAATCCAACTCGAAGAACACCAGTCCACTGACTACAAAGACCAGAGAGTCTTATTACGATTCTCTCTCCGATTCGAATCGGTCTTTGACTAAACACAATTCCCTTACAAAAGCTTTCCACTCTTTTTGCAATGAAACCCTCGGAAAAGAGTCCGATATTCTCTCCTCGAGTTTCGTGAAATCGTAAAGGAGGCAAATCCAGGGGAGCAGGATCATATTCTTGCAAGCGACGAGCTTCTCGTTTTAAACCACTTTGACCCTGACCCATGACATCCCAAATTCAGTGGCACATAAACCTAGACTCTACAATTCAATAAAGAAAAGAGGAGAATTTAGCTGCTAACAAACGCAGACTATCAATTATCATTCATAACTAACGGAACCTACAATAACAAACTCCTTCCTTTCTTCTTTTTTAACTCAAAAACGCGGAGTACTACAATATTTTAAGCTATTTTTATAATACTATTTCTCGTTTCCCAATGTAAGTTAGTATCATTTTTGGATATACATCCCAGGGAAGCTGGAGGAAGTCCTTTATGTTTATATATAAAGTTAGACATATATATTTTTTATTGTTTACCTGGTCTTTAAAAATGTCCATCGTTCATATCATATTTATAATATATTATATCAGTATACGGTCAATTTTTGTTATTTTCTCAAATATTAAATACAGATGACAAAAAGGGGATACAGTTTTGAAATGTTATTTATCAATTGATACAAATTACAGTCCTAATTAATGTACGTTCATACATAATTATGATAGTATAATGTAACAATAATTATAATTATAATTATTTGACACTTAGGGACAAGTTTACTTGAGACAGATCAATATTATATTTAAAGTTGGAGACATTTTAATGGAGAAAGTTAATAAGGCTTACTTGGATCCGATTTATTATTTATTAAAGAAGTACATTGTAAAAAAAAAAAAATGATGAAATAATATAATACGAAAACTTTGGATCCTATGGTTGTATTTACTTCGAGGAAGGGAATAGCATACATATAGTTATTGATATTTCGAGTGATTTTATATTAATCACAGAATAATATAGAGAAAATTAATTTCCTTATTTCATAATTTGTTTTTTATCCTAACGTAAACTTTCTAGCTGATTTTAAATCGTTTATTTCATAATACTAATACACAGGGTAAACATAATTTGATTAGCAACAAAGAGGAAAAATATATTTCCAAAGTTGACAAGTACCGACTCTATAATATTTTGACTATTGTATGTATATGCAATACATTATTAAAGTACTATGCGAAATTTCCTTTTCTGAAGCTGAGGAGGATTGCATCAAATAGTGAGTGTGTAAAGACACAGCTTTCTTTCTTTGAAGGTGACCCCTCCTCAATCTTATACTCTTCTCTTCTCTGTTAGCTTTTAGTTTAAGAGATCGACAGGCTCTGTGTGCACCCCTTACAACTTGAATTTGAGAAGGAATTGATTGTCATATTAATATCATAAGAATGGGTCTTGAAGGAATTGTTCCACCTGGTGTCATTACTGGAGACAACCTTATTAAATTGTTCGAATATTGCAGAGACCATAAAGTTGCCTTGCCTGCTTTCAACTGCACTTCTTCGTCAACCATCAATGCAATTTTGCAAGCAGCACGGGACATTAAATCCCCTGTGATTATTCAAGTAAGTCCTAGTATATTATTAATTATGTAAAAATGTTATTTTCTATATTTCAGTTTTCTAATGGTGGAGCTGCCTTTATGGCTGGCAAGGGCATCAAAAATGATGGTCAAAAAGCTAGCATTCTTGGCTCCATTGCTGGGGCTCAGCACGTCCGTTTAATGGCCAAGCACTATGGTGTTCCTGTAGTTCTTCACTCTGATCACTGTGCAAAAAAGCTTCTTCCATGGTTCGATGGAATGCTTGAAGCTGATGAAGAATATTTCAAACAAAATGGTGAGCCCCTTTTCTCCAGTCACATGCTTGATCTATCTGAGGAGTTTGATGAAGAAAATATTTCCACTTGTGCAAAATATTTCACTCGCATGGCTAAAATGAAATTGTGGTTGGAAATGGAAATCGGAATCACTGGGGGTGAAGAGGATGGTGTGGACAATACCAATGTGAAAGCGGAATCTCTTTACACCAAGCCAGAACAGGTACGCAAATATTCTGATTCTTTAATAGTTAATTAATAGTTCATGCATTTGTAATGGTATAAGGTTTACAACGTGTACAAAACACTAAGCAAAATTGGTCCAATGTTTTCCATTGCTGCTGCTTTTGGAAATGTTCATGGTGTATACAAGGCCGGTAACGTTGTTCTTTCCCCACACTTGTTGGCTGGTCATCAAAAATACATCAAGGAGCAAATTAAATCTCCTCTTGATAAACCCGCTTTCCTTGTCATGCATGGAGGCTCAGGTTCTACAAAAGAGGAAATTGCTGAAGCAGTAAGCAATGGTGTGATCAAAATGAATATTGATACAGATACTCAATGGGCTTACTGGGATGGTCTCAGAAAGTTTTACGAAGAAAAGAAGGATTATCTTCAAGGACAGGTTGGAAATCCTGAGGGCGCTGACAAGCCAAACAAAAAGTTTTATGATCCTCGTGTTTGGGTTCGTTCTGCTGAGGAATCTATGATTAAAAGAGCCAATGAATCCTTTGAATCTTTAAACGCTGTTAATGTTCTGGGTGACTCCTGGAAATGCTAAATTATATTTAAGATTGTATTAATTTCCTTTTTGGAACTGCGAACTTAGTAATTTATTTCAACTTAAAAATAAATTAGTATATTTATTCTGTTTATAAGATTAATTATATTTATTGTTCATTTTCTTGAATATATTAACCAAAAATTATAAATTATAAAAGATTGTCATCAGTCAAAAATTCATTATGAATCTTTTTAAAATTTTGATGCTAATAAATCTTGATTTATGTCATAAATAAATGTAGAATAGATTTGCGTTCATGAATATAATCGAACTTATTTATGGACACAAATAACATATACCTTTAAAGAAACAAGCTCAAAAGTCATTAAATTACAATTTAAAATAAGGAAAACGTTGAGAATATTAACTTAGAAATACATAGCTATAGTTGCTTTCGCTTTATCAAATTTTAAAAAATTATTGTATTTGCTAAAAAAGTTATTTGAACCATTCAGTTAAATGTATAAAAAAGAATATTCTTCGTGTATCTTATAAAAAGTATTGTTTTTATCAAATCAAAATATTACTTAATTTTTAATCAGCTGATCAATATAAATTTTAATTAAAGGAAAAAGAAGATTTTTCGAATCTCTTATTTATAGGACAATGGTATCATGATCACATATTAACAACTCCTATGTATATTCTCCTCTGCTGTCTATTACAGTAAAACATCGATGAAGTGCAATAATCAGTTGGGCAAGATGGGGTCTTAGGCCTCAAATTATATATATATATATAATAAAATCGACATAAGGCGCAATCAGGTACAATGGGGTCGATTTTTTTGGATCCCAACTATCGCTTTATATTGATGTTTTACTGTATCTACTTCTCTAGTAGATCCTTAAACGCAGTGACTAAATAGTAATTAGCTCATTAATGTTATGTACGTAGATTATTTGCACCCGAATTAGGCGTTGTTATGCTATAAATAATTCCCTAGTATTACATAAATGAAGATTAGTACCAGATTTAGGAAGAATTGCCTAACTACCTGCTAATTTTGGGGCTTTTTCTTTCTCTTTTTGGAAGAAAGGTTGAGAAATAGAATGAAGATTGCTATATGATAGTAAAAAACACGGACGTTTCAATGATTTTATAAAATTGTGTGTAAAAAAATCGATTACCTTGTCCAATTATTTTCTAATATGGATGAAGAATTCTTTTTCTTTTTTTTTTCCTTTTATGATACTGTTTTTCATATTGGAGGAATTAGCCCATTTTTTAAAATTTAAGTTGGTTCAAAGGACCCCATGATATATTACATAAATAATTAAAATTTTATTATTTAAATACTTTTTCAGGCATTTCCAAATTTTTTTTTCGTCTAGAATCACACGTTGTTTTGTATTGGCCAAATTTGAGATCCCAAATTACATCAATTTATTTATATTAGACTGATAACATACTTCTTACATCCCCCTTACTCCCCGATTCATTTACGTCTGGCGCCGAGCCTGAATGCACTCCTGTACTTAGATATATACATCAAAGGCATAGAATAGGTAGCTAAGTGATAATATTTATGAGTAATGTTGTTCGAGATAACAATACAATGTCATATATAGCAATATGACAACTTTGGTCAGAGAAGTTTTTCATGGGAATACACAAAGGTGCGGAGTTAGTTATTCTTACGCAAGGGTAAAAATCAGTAATCAGAAACTCCACCATTTCACTATAAAGCTTCTTAACATAATTTTTCCTCTTGCTGAAATGCAGCCCTTTCCCACAAAATATAGTGTTTTCACTGACTTTACAGATTGCATGATAAACTGAAACTCATTTTCGGGGTATATAGCTAATATATTTATCAAATAAAAGGAACAAATTTCCCAAAAAAATCTTACGGAAACTTGCGGATCAAATGGCTTTAAAAATTGAATATTTTTTTGAGAAAGATTGTTCTACTCAGCAATATGAACAATTATGTACTTTTAATCCTTGCAAAAGTAATAGTTAATTTATGGACTACACTATGTTAATGTATAATATATTTTTAGGCTCTGATATACCGTAGTATATATAAAACAGTAGACAAAAAACTGCCACGCATATTTTCTCTAATTTTTACTAATAAACACAAAAGTATAGTATATTTTTGGAACCCTCAGATACATACACGAAATTAAAATATTTTAACCCTATTTTGTAACA
Source organism: Lepeophtheirus nordmannii (assembly GCA_963680855.1). Classification (NCBI taxonomy): domain Eukaryota; kingdom Metazoa; phylum Arthropoda; class Copepoda; order Siphonostomatoida; family Caligidae; genus Lepeophtheirus; species Lepeophtheirus nordmannii. The sequence goes on along the minus strand of OY804519.1, from coordinate 42,950,642 downwards.
CTTTTTTTGGCATCAATTTCTGAGTATATGTTTCATCTCACAAAAAAGTGTATGAAGCAAATGTGCTTAAAATTTTATTCAAATGCGGTGTCTAATCAAAGGAAAATTTCAATTCTTAACTTTTCACTTTAAAAACCCAAATAGTTAAAATTTAATTTAATTTGTTTATAATTACTCTATATTTTTGGACATCAAAGGATATCTTTAACTACATACAATAGTCCTAATAAAAATGAGGCTTCCTGCCTGTAGGTCTTAGTCACCAATCATCATATACTAACTTTTACACCTATCTATTTAAAAGTTTCTATTGTTGCTTTCCATTGAAAAGTTATTCAAGTGTTTTTTCTTTAAAAAAACAACAACATTATTTTCAACCAGGACATTAATTTTCAACCTCAAGTTCACGTGCGAAGAACAGGTGTTCTTCTAGTAATTAATAAAGAGAAGGATATTTTTGATGGACGGTAAAGGTAAATATATATATATATATATATATTTGTCAGACCTCATGTAATATCCAAATACACGGCTATAAATGAAGTATTTTTCCTGTATCAAGTTTTTATTCTTATAAAATTTGGATGTTTATGCACCCGAGATGACCAACTTCCACACTAAAGACTTAACTTGAAAACGTTGTAAAATTTTAAATACTTTAACCACTATAGCATATTTAGCTATAGAAATTTGCATGGTTCTTTTACTTCAAATTATAAGAGAGCATAATTATCATAGCATGCCATTTTACATTTTTTATATACAAACCAGAAAAAATATTATTAGTCTTTAAAAGTACCCCCAAAATGCCTAAATAATATATGTTTTGTTAAATATAAACTTTCTCTGCCTCCCATAAAAGGGTTTAGAAGAGAACCTGACGTTCCTTAGCTGGAATAAAGTGTAGAGGAATGGATATTATAAAAGATGGAGAGTACATAATGTAACTCATCTTAAAATTTTTTTAGAATGTGTACCTTTTATGTGCTTTAATTCAAAAAATTATTAGGGAGGGGGAGCTCTGAAAATCGGCATCGCAGTGTTTATATTATTTAAGACATCAGAACCTTCGATAATAATTTAACCGAGGGTTACAACCAGTGATGAACACTTTACTTGAGAAAAGTAATGAAGGTCTTGTTACTTATTCGAAAAAGTAACTAGTCATAGTTACGTTACTTTAGTACGTGTGTCATTTTATTTTTTATTCAATAAAAAGCAAAGTAAAACAGAAAAATTAATTTGAATCTAGACCAGGGATGGGCAAACTTTTTGACTTTCGGGCCACTATGGGTTATAAAATTTGAAAAAGGGGCCACAGCAGTACATTGACCTGTGGGTCAAATATAATAAAGCGTTGCTTGTAGTGTGCAAGCTCGGCGGGCCGGATTAAATAGTCTAACGGGCCGTATAAGGCCTCCGGGCTTTAGTTTACCCATGTCTGATCTAGGCTAACTAATAATAATTAATTAAAGTTGCATTTTAAATATTAACAGGGTATATGTTCATTTTTTCATAATGGCGTTGCAACAGAGGGGCAAGTAATCAAATATTAGTTAATAAGTTATACACTTTTTGAAAAGCAATAACAAATAAAATTGGCTTCCCCATTTATGAACTGGTGTCGGTGCCCCTGATTGAGATACAAGTAAAACAATAAATAAGCTTTTTGAGATGTGAGCTTACATTCAAAGAATATGTATTTTTATTAGCCTTGAGAACTGTTCTTCTTATCGAACAAGTTTAGTTAAAATTCCTTTTTTCGAAAGTGGGAAATTCAATAGGAAAATGAGAGAAACTCTTATTTCAAGGCACAACTATATTAAGCCCACTCAAATATTTTGAAGTCATTTTACGCTCATGTACAAGGATAAGAAGAATTAAAATAATTAGTGACTCAAAAATTAAAACTGTTTATATTCTAAGAAAACACGATATAAAGAATAAAATATTGTTGTTATTGTAATGATGAATAATTATCCTTAAAATTTTGATTAAAATAGAATAAGGATATATAAAATTATTTTTACTAAGGAATAAATATTTTCCTCTCACGTATTTTTGATTTTTATTAATATGTAGTTACGATTTTTATTTAATCGTAGGTATTATATAATATTGAATTTTAAACGTTAAAAAAGATCCATTTTCTTTAAAATAAGTCAAAGACTCAGAAAATACAAATTCTCACGTAAGAGGAAAAATATAAAAAATAAATAACCGCTTTTGCGATTAAAAAATTAAAACGAAATAAGTTAAAATCAATAAATAATTTAAAAAAGTGAAGCGTAAGGTTGCAATTATAGTTTTGATCCAGATTTTTTTTCACGCCAAGATAAGTATATGTATATGAAGACTTATAAACTATTTTTTTTAAATCTTTAATCTATCAAACCCATATTTAAAGGCAAGTAATTTTCAATATAAAATACATCCTGTATTGACTTTTTCTTCTTGGCACATAGGGAATTTGTTGAAAAATATATTCAAATTACCATTGTTAATTCCTCTTTTTGATGCATTCTGAAAAGTATTAAAGATTAATGTTTAAAGGATGTATTATTTTGTTCAATGTTTTATGTTTTTTTAGAATTAATTTAAATTGTTTTTTCATATCATCATCTATGTACTTGTAAAACACATAAAAGTTTAATCAAAATAATATAAATATTATACTCTTACCTATTTAACTTCATGTCCTCCTTTAAGCAAAAATGAAGACAAAGATAAAAATTTCTTAAGAAATTATAAACAAACAAATCAACTGGTTATGGGAGAGCTGTTAAAAAGTTAATAAGAAAGACATAACGTGAAAATAATGAACTTTAAACATCCAAAACATCTTCAAATGCAAAATCATCTTCTAACTTCAAAATTCTAGGGTCGTCACTAGTGGACTCTTTCTTATTAATATTAGGGGACCTTCCGGAATCTGTAGTTCCAGGAGATGACAATGTTGTGGCAGTAGCTTGATTAGGTGGAACACTATTTCGAGGTAAAGAGTTTCCTTTCCTTCTAACATTTTCATATTGATTCGAGGATGAAGAAGAAGTACCTGATTCAACTTTATTCATGTTATTAATTAAGTCACGGACAGAATTCTTTTTGGGTATTGATGTTGAATAAGAACGTCCTTGAGTCGAACAAGGTTCCTCATTTTTTTCAAGTGAATCAGAATCTTTAGTTCCTGATGTAACTGATGTAAGTTCACCAGATTTTCGATCAACTCCAACAATGGACCAGGGACGAGGCTTGGGCAATGGCTTAGGTTTTGGTGCGACACCATCGTTTGATAGAATATTATTGTTATTGTTGATTATATTGGTAGGAGTAGATGTAAGAAGAGCACAGGATGTAGCAGTGGGAGGAGATGCAGAGAATTTGGAAGCTCTTAAGCCAACAATTGAACCTCCTCCTCCTCCCATAACAGGAGGAGAAGATGAAGGAATGCACTTTAAGTCTTTTAGTTTTTCTTCTTGATCGTCATTTGAAGCTTTATCCGACACAAATTCAGAAGTAGGGGATGTCAAACTACCAGCAAGCCCCGTCGTTCTTTAAAATAGTTATAAACAATTAATCAATAAAGGAGAAAACTAAAGTTAGATAAAATAGATCAAGGAATTACAGCAAACAATTAAATCAAACAAAACAAATTTGAAGTAAATAATAATAATATGAAAATTTGCATTTAAGGATTGTTATTCTTGTTTAAGATTTGAAACATAGAGGGAAAACCGTAAATTAGTGTCTAAGCAATATATTTAGAATGTATGTACGTATATATATATATATATATTCTCTAATCTCTTACCGAAGTTTAACTTTTCCAAATACGCAATTGCCGTTTTTTTCTTCGTTACAAGGCTCTTTCGAGGATGACGAACTAGATGATGATACTACAGGTGGGACAATAACCGAAGAACGTTTTTCTTGTTTTGCTTTCATTTCTGCCAACATATTCCCTCCAAGACCAACTCCATGACGTCGAGCGACTTCCTCAGGAGTCTTTTTACCAATTTCATAATCAGCTGGAGGAACAGGAGGTGGTGGAGATGATGGAGCAGATTTAAATTCATCAATGGGCTCCTCACTAACCAAGGAAGACTTTGGACGCTTAGAGGGTAGGGAAGAGGAGTCAGGATCAAGCCTTGGAGAGGAAGGTGATTCAGTTGATTTTTTCTTTGAACGTGCAAATATATCAGTTATGCTATGTACAGATGGAGAGCTCCCCGAGGATTTTTTCTCGGGGGAATTCTTAGATTGTGTTGGTGAGTAGTCTTCATCTAAGGTTGAGCTTGCCAAACAAGACAATTTAGAGGAATGAGTAGGTGTCGGACTTTTGTGCAGAGGAAGAGGCGACTTGCTTGAATTTGATTCATCCATATGTTCCTTAATAAGAGAGGAAGATCCTGCTGATGAAAATGATCCTCCATGTCTTGGAACATCTTCCAACATTGGACTTCCACTTGGAGATGATGATGGTGACAAGTTAGTTAAAACATTAACCGATGAAGAATAAAAAAATTTGTCAAATCCATCATTGAACGATTCGTCATTAGAACCAAAAGCATTGACAGAAGATGTAGATGAATGATGAGTTACAATGGCTCCACGACTAGGGGCATGTTTTTTAGGTCTCTTTGGCCTTGCTTTTCCTAAATGCTGAAGAGCAGATACGGAAGGTAGTTCAGGAACAGAATCTTCCTCTTGAATTGTGTTTGAACTAAGGATGTCCGGAGTATGCCGGAGAATATTATTTTCATCAGTAACTGATTTAGGTCGGAGTTTGCGATCTTGTAATGATTTACGTTTATTCGTTTGAGGAGTATGGATCGGTGAAGACTCAGATTTGGTACTTGCAATATCTGTAATACTTCCCCCTCCATGACTACTGTTTGTAGGTGCATCAGACAAATTATCATTAGAACCATCTACAGAAGATGAGGGTCTGGTTGAAGTCAAGCCTGATGACATTCCATGATTAACACCTTGCTTTAAAACATCAGGTGTCAAGGAGCGTTTTTTCTTTCGAGACCCAATTTCAGATAATATCTTTTTAGATATTCCATTCATAGATTCTATCACTTCGTCTATTACACGATCAGATATGTTATTGGCTATAATCAAATTTAGTTCGTTTATCTTATTATGAATTTCTAATCCCACCTGATCAGATATTATATTGGATACAAAATCTGAGGAAATTACACACTTTTTAGCACAGGTTGCTCGGATAGAAGTTCTAAGGTCTGAATTAGACATAACTTGAGAGCACTGCTTTTCCGCGCATGTTATCATATTTTCTAAATTTTTACGAACATAATCTTCAACAAATGAGGATAGGTCCTCAGATACACGTCTCATTTTTGCATCAATTTCGTCTCTAGCAGATGAAACCTCATGCAGGGCTGACAATAGGTGTTTCGACTTTTCTGCATCATTGAGATAACCTCTTGCTCTTGAGACAATTATTTCAGACTCAGTATCACTTTCTTCATTTGCAACTAGAGTTTTCCTGAATACTTCAACATTGTCTTGAGTAGCTGCTGATACCCGATCAAGTATCTGTTGTGTAGAACTAAGAATGAATCCTTGGGTAAGTCTAAATGCTTGACCTGCATTTCTAAATTGATGTGGACTAGAATTTCGTTGTAGAAGTTCTTGAAGACGATGAAGAATGGAGTCAACTTTCTCTGGATGAGTTTTCATGAACGGAATCATATCATATGTTGGAAATGGAATATGTCTCATGGCATAATTTGATTGTAATGCGTATGTTATATCTGAATATCCTTGAAGAGAGATATTATTTCTATCTAGATGAATGACTTTAAGACGAGTATTTATTTGAAGCGCTTTAGCAAGCAGACGAGCGCCAACATCTCCCATACTATTTCCTTGGATATCTAAATGTTGAAGACATTGATTCGAACCCAAGGCATTGATGACATTATTAATTTCTGTTTTTAATTTGCAATCAGAAATGTTTAACTTTGTAAGCGTAGCATCCTCATCTTGTAGAAGATGAACTATAGACTCCATTACTGCAGACAAGTACTTGGGTTTAACATTGGTCATATTTCGACTTATATTCAGACTTAAAATCGACTTATTTCGTGCAAGTCCGTTCATAACACCTGCCATTTCAGCTTCAATATTATTTTCACTCAAATCAAGCCTGGAAAGGCAACGAACACCGCCTATACAGTTTTCAAGAACAGCAGCACCATTTGACCCCAAGTTATTATTGCTTAGATTCAGCTCTACATTAGTTGTAGCTTCGTTGCAGACCAGTCCTAACAAAAGGTTCTTTAAAGCCTCTGCTGGTAATTTACAGTGGCTGAGGTTCACATATTGTAAACTAAGTGTTGTAGCAAAAAATTGTTTGAACGCCTCTGGTACATCTTTTGCTTTCTTAGAGCTAAAAGGGTTTCGACTTAAATTCAAGTGTGTAAGAGAAGAAGTACAACCACGGACAAGAGCATTGAAAAGAATATCAAGAGGTGTATCCGTGGATGAAATGTCTAAGATAGCAACAGCATTTGGTTGAGCAAGAAAGGAGCAAAGAGCGTGACTAGCTTCTGCTTCTTTCATAGAATTTCCACAGAGATTTAGGTAGGTTAGAGTACTTGCAGTGAACCGATGATTGGCAAGAGATGATGCAAAAGCAGTAATACCCTTTGACGAAAGAGAACAGTGACTTAAATTAACATGATGAAGACCTCTTGGTAATTTTGATACACTTTGTGAAAGTGCGATAACTCCTTTATCTTCAAGAAAGTTGCATGAGAGATCAAATGACATAAATGCAGATCTGGGATTGGTAGTTATGGCACCACTTAATTTTTGAGCAAAGTCATATCGTGCGCCAATTCCTGAAATGTATAGTTCTTGTAATGATGAAGATTTTCCTACGACGCTTAGAATTCTTTCCGCAATATCTCCAGCAAGCTTGGTCCCAGAAGTGGATGAATTAGAAGACGATGAAGATGCTGTACCAGGGGACAAAGAAGCGCGTAGTTTCGTAAACCAAGTATTATGTTCAAGGGCAGAAAGTATACAAACAAGATCACGATGATCTAAATGTTCAAAGTCCTGTAGTCGAAGTTCTCTGGAATCATGGGAGAAATAAATAGTGTCTACGTCCCATGCCACTTCCTCCCTAAAAGGTAATCCAAAGTAGTCACACATGCAGGCATATTGTGAAGAAAAGCCCCCACAAGGTCCCAGAGTCTTAGGATCCGGTGGTTTGAACTCAAGTGTATCACGAAGTCGATCTGAAGGAGAGAGGAGAATAGGACCGAGGACATGTTCCACGGGTACGCCTGGGAATACATTTCTGACAGCATTGAATAGAGTACGCAAAAGGGGATCAGCATCCTCCAAAATAAAGTGATGAGATTTGTTAGTCGACTCAGAGGTCCAGCGCATGGAATTACGGCGACGAGACTCAATATGCCGCAACTCTAAATAATGGAAATGTTGATCAATCCGAGTTGGCACTTTAGTTGTCATCACAAAGATCCGATGGGCGGAGAGAACCAATACTCGATTCTCCACCTTATCTCCACCCTTCAATTCATATTTGGCGTGGGCCTTGTGAAGGATCTTTATGTGCTTGCCCAACACAAGACGGATGGATTCGTTTATGTCACGAGTCATGCTACGACGACCAGAATTCATTTCATCATCGATTACAATCTACTTTTCACTTTCCAAGTAATGGAGAAGGAAACACAAGTCCAAACTCTCACTTCCACGTTCGTAGTATAAAGGATTCTGAGGACCACTCCAATGATAGGAGATTAAAAAAGAGTGGGTAATGTTTGTATAATAAACGCCTGAGAAGCTCAGGAGTAGTTGGTTCCTGAGCTCAGCTCTCTCTTTCTTTCTCTCTCTCTCTCTCTCTCACTCACTCACTCTACACCTCCTCCTCCTCCTCCTCCAGTTCCTCTCCCTTTTTTTTTTTCCTTCTTCTCTCAGCAGCTCCTTCTTTCCTTTCTTCCCTTTTACAACTCCATATTATCTTTCGTCGCACGCCCATCCCAATAATATTATCATTGAATCCAAACACCAACACCAGAGACCTCTTCTTTTTATATTACACCACCTCATTTCTCATAGGTGTCATTCTCCTTTTTATTTTTCTACATAAACCGGGAGGTGTCGATGCAAGCTCTTACTTCACTCCTCCTTTAGCTCCCTCTCTCTTATTTTATCTCAACTATTCTCTACGTAAGTAATATTAGTAACATATATAAGTTATGTTACTACAACAATAACATAATTCATAAACATAAATGCAGTTGAGTGTGACTAACATTATCGCCATCGAGATTATTTGTGGGTACACCTCCCATAATTTTTAGGGGACAATGATTCATATCAGGTTTAATTCTTTTAAATATATCCTACCCTTATAGAAAATTTAGTAGATTAGCTGTAAGGCTTAAAAATCGGGGTTTTTTCTCATGTAGAATTAATAATAGAAACAAAGATTTTACTAGTTATGCGCTGGGTTAGAGACTTGGGCTACAGTCTGTATTTTGAAGACTTGACTTGGACTCAAAAGCTAAAACTCGAGACTTTATTGGATTTGGGACCTCTATCTAACAAATTTTCTCTCAATATTTTGAATTTGAAATACTCTTCAAAATACATATCTTTTTGAGGAAAAAAACACAATTCGAGTCGGATTTTTTATGCTTCATCATGGCTGATATGGTACATAATAATTAATAGATGGAATACTCACTAGTACATCATTTTGTACCAAAGTAGTCTACACACAAAAATGAGAAATCCTGACTTCCGTTCTAGTTTTAAGCATTCCCTGGCTCTGGGCTATACCATATATGTAGAATTAGGTAGATATTCACAAATACTTGATTTGAAATCAGCTCCAAATTAATATGATGGCTCGATAAAAATATTTGAGGACTTGTACTTTTAAACAAAGGCTTAAATGTCGAGTCGATAACATAGACTTTGAACTTAAACATTCTTTCCCCTCTGATCGATGTTATAAATTCAAATTATAAAATTACTGAACAAAACTCATAATATTAAATGATTTTATCTAGATACATTTATTTTTATGTGTCCCATTGGGGCTTAAGGTATTTAAAGCTTTGATTTTTAGAATATATTTTTAATATATCACGACCCGTAATATATGGCAATAGAATATCTAAATCTAATAGTGCTTAATCACGAATCTCTAATTAGTTTTTTCTTATCAAATTAAGTTTTTGAACATTAATAATAATTACTCGAAAAATTAATTTAATAGCGGAAATTTAACCATAAGTAGATCTATACAGAGTTCCATGAAGTCCCTAGTACAATATTTAGAACAACATACAGAGGCAACCTGTAACCAAATATTGATTAATTTTTCGGCCTTTTCCCAACTAAGGTTAACTTTGGCTGAAAAATTGGAAGTGAATTGTTTGACACATGCAAAAAGCAAACTCGGGGCCTTTATATTCTTCATAATGTAATATGCTGAAGAGCATTGTGGTCCCTCATTCTTTGTGAATTAACTATGATTTAAGTAATCACGTTTGAAATTTCTTTAATGTGAATTAATAGTAGTCAAGGAGGTCGACAACTGGCAATGGGTCGGTCTCACATGCAATACAATATAATCTTATATATTTCACTTTGATACCTCTGGTCGATCCCAAATGGTACTAGTATATATACATATATATATATATGTCGTATAATATTATGATATATAGTAACCACTTTATTCATTGTTCAATTTCGCTTCGAAAATCATTCACATTAAAGGATGAACAATTATGACTAATAGCTAGTTAATAATATAGCAAAGGGACACTCCACTTCCATGTATAACATTATTGACACTTGTTACATATGTCAGTGTTATTACAAGTAATTAGATTTGAATGAGGGATATCATTATATAATGCAAAGTAAGTGTAGACACGTATAAATAAATTAATAATCGTGTGAACCCATTCCTTGAACGTTCATCTACGCCCACAAAGAAAAATCCCGGGGCTAATGATATTGCACGAAACATAATCCTCCCAGGAGTGATTATGGCGTCAAGATTCATCAACCTTGATAGGTACAATACAAGAATGAAGATAGAGTTGAAATACATTTCATAATATGATAATTATATCAATTCTTCTCATTTTGAGTCCATGACTCGACTCTGAGTCTCTTTAATACTTGATAGAGACAATATGACCACCTCCTTATGATAATGTGTCCTTTCAACAATATTATAATCTAGCATTCTGAAACTCGAGACATAACATTTGTTTATTCATTTCTTTATTTTTCAAGAGGTTATAAATTATAATAGTCGAGAATTTAAATCCTCTGTTACCAAATTCAAAGAAGTAGACATGACTGGGATCGAAGGAAAAAGTGTGACGTACGGGCCAAAATAGCGTACCCTCAGATAATTATTATTTATTATTCGGGAAGGGGGAGGCAATAGCTAGGAAGAAAAAGTTTGAGAGTTACCAACTGTTAGCAAAGTAGGAGGAAGATTGTTTTGTAGTGGAGGAAACGGCTGGTAGCTCTGTTCAAAAGACTAATGAATCGTTTTCTCTTTCTTTTCTCTCAATCCTACTCTTGTCTTTTGTTTCTGAGCTCCAAGTGACTATCTCCCTTTCTGTTTTTTTTTTGTGTGTTTGGTAACAGACTTGAGATTACTCTCTGTGTGGAGATTCTGGCTGATCTCATCAATACCTCCTCAGATCCGTGATTTCATTTTTTAAAGTTTGAGGTATTTGAGTCCTGGAGGAATTGTGCATTTGGGAGGGAACTCAGATCTAGCTGTTAATTGAATTTGAATGGAATTTGAATTGAGTTTTTAAAGAAATGTGGTCGTTGGAGGAGAGTCAAAGTGATGTCTACGCTTCAGGAACAAGAGTCTCTAAAGCATATGATTCTGACTTTTAGAGTCTCTGAATTGCAGATGCTATTAGGTAAAGTCTGAGACCCGCCTTGACGGAGTGACCTCCACCTTCAAGTATAAAAAGTAGTAAAAATATTGAGACGGGAAAGGTACGTGAATTACCCATTGGGCTACTAAACTCCGGGAGGAAAAGGATCTCACCTCTTTCCTCCGTCTTTCTTTCATCTTTCCTCTCCTCAATAGACACTCATTAGTACTAGTGAATAGCCTCTTTGATTCCTTTCCACTTAGTCCTCATCAGGCACTTCAAAGGCACTCATTGACTTTGATTTCTTTTCCTTCCCTTTGGATAGGTTTTGCTGGTAGAAACAAGAATGGGAAGAAACACGAACTACAGGCTCGTGCCCTGGAATTAGTTAAAATACGTTCGTCTCCTATGCAAGCCAAGATTCGAGAATTATATAAAGCCTCTCAAGCGCAGCAAGCAGCTTCCATTGCTTCCATGATGAGTCAAAGTGGACAAGGACATTCCCTTTATTCCATGGGCTATAGCAATATGAATGCCGCTGCCGCTGCTGCCGCCGCTGCAATGATGGGTCTGACGACTCCACATTCTTATCCCACAGCCCAATCCTTATCCTTACAAGGTAGGAATCCCTACACAACTGGATACCCACATCCTCAACAACAACAGCAGCAGCAGCAACAACAACAAATGTATAACTCACACTATGGTGTTCAGCAGGCACAGCAGCAACAACAACAACAACAGCAACAGCAGCAGCAACAACAACAACAACACACTCATGTTCCTCCACAAATTAGATCCAGTTCTGCTGTTCCTCTACAGCCAGATGTCAAACTCGTAAAATTGCCATTTTACGATGTCATTGCTGAGCTACTAAGGCCTTCCTCTCTCGTTACTCAAGGTAACAATAGACATCAAGAAGCTCACTTCCAATTCTTTATGACACCAAGTCAGGCAACGGATATTGCTTCGCACAGGGATATTCGGATTAGCAGTAAATTGGACTATCTTTATCAAGTAATTGCAGATACAATCCGAAGGTTCTTAAAATTTAACAAAAGTGAAATTTTTCTTATTCAGATTCAATTGAGATTTTGTCCTCTCTCTTTGGATTCAAGTAAAGAAATGGCGGATGAATTTCCACCCGGGATCATACTTCAGGTCAATGGAAAGGGTGTAGTTCTCCCTAATCCTATTCCAACCAACAGAACTGGTGTAGAACCCAAAAGGCCGCCTAAGCCAGTTAATATCACATCTTGCTGTAAGCTCAGTCCAATTCTTCCTAATGTTGTTAATGTTAAATGGGCAGGAGAATATGGGAAATGGTAGGGAGTGTTTCTCTTACAACTTTGTCCTTTTGACTCATTATTTTCTTACAGGTGGGTAGTTGGAATCTGGTTAGTAATGAAATGCACATCAGAAGATTTATTGGAAAGACTTAAGAAAAAAGGTACGAGAAACTCCGAGTATACTAAGAAAACTATCATTGCCAAGATGTGCGACGATGATGACGTTGAAACAGAGTGCTTGCGAGTTTCTGTTGCATGCCCACTTGGAAAGATGAGAATGACAGTAAGGAGATACATTTTATTTAGAGAATCGATTCAGTTTTTTTTTCTTCTTTCAAACAGCTTCCTTGCAGACCTTCCACTTGTGGACATTTACAATGCTTTGATGCTAGCCTTTTCTTGCAAATGAATGAAAGAAAACCAACGTGGAATTGCCCAGTGTGTGACTCTAAAGCTTTGTTTGACGATCTAATGATTGATGGCTATTTTATGGATGTTATCAATTCAAAAGATTTACCAAAGGATGAAAATGACATTATATTAAATCGAGTAAATTATTTAATGGGTTATTCCTATTTTAATAGTGAATTTAATATTATTTTGTTTGTATTATTAGGATGGGTCCTGGATGCCTGTACCTAAAGAAGAGGAATCTAGTAAATCATGTTCGTCTAAAGATAAAAAAAGTAGCTCAAATTCTGATGATATTGTCAATGGGTCCAATGGAAACAGCTCCACCAACGGAAAAAAGAATGACAATGATGTAGATCTTATTGATCTTTCAGATGACGAATGCGCACCTCCTCCTCCTCCTCCACATCCACCTTCAAATGGCCAATATTTTGGTGCCCCTCTTTTGCCACCACTTCCAACGTCTGATCCAGTTCCCCCACCTCCTCCACCTCCGGAGATCGAATGTATTGATTTGGAATAAAAATTTTATGCATCTCTCTTCTTTTTTTTTTTTTTTTCTTTTTTTTTTTTGGTCTATTGTATTATTTATGAATAAAAAAAAAATCATGGTTGATTTTCATTTAATTCGTCAGTTTATTAGTTTTAAGGTTATAAGATGAATATCATAGGGTTAATTTTATTTGAATGTGTTCAAGAAAATATTTCTGAAAGAGATGAATAATTTATCTGGATAGCTCCTTTGGATATAACGAATATGTATATCACTGGGCCTATGTGCACTAAGGTGGGTAATAGGCAGTGATGGATAAAAAGGGTCCAGCTGACATGCAAAAAATACGCGGTTGTTGGCAACATTTGTCTTTTCAAACTTCTTCTTCTTTCTTCTTCTTCTTTTATGACTCAGTTCTATTCCATTCAAAAACGACAAGTGTCATTTTTAAATTAAGTTAAAAAATGCCTGAGGATTTGACTCAGGAACTTTGGTCGCCGACAATGGAGGTAGCAACGCTTAAAAATTTGTCCAGGATACGAGTGTGATGGCATTCCGGCCATGCTATTTCTCGACTTCTTGAAGAAATTCCCGATCATGAGACTTTCAAATCGCTGATGTCACAAGAAAAATCCACTTTCAGTCGGAGGACATCAAAATTGCATCCAATATATGAAGAAATACGCCGGTAAATCCGTCTCTTCTTGTTTTTTTCGTAACCCAATCATTGGAGCTCTTAAGTAGAGTCAGTATTTTCAAAATGAAACGGGAAACTGACGAAAATTATAGATTTATAACAATGGACGAGACTAAGGACTTCAAGTGTGACAATGGTCGAAAAGATATTCCACTTGAAACATTCAAAAGTGGATACTATAAAGAATGCCTGATACATCCAGTTGAAGAATATTGTTGCCGTGATAAGCATGGACTTGAAGAATTTTTGCTTGTACTAAAATACTCCGATCGTCAATTGTGAATCTGAGAGAGGCTTTAGCATGATGAGGGGATGTACTTTTATCTAATGTCATAATTAAAGTTTGGCTCATCTCGTGTATATTGGTCTTTATTATTCCATTTTTATGGAATATTTTTTTATTTATTTCTTTTTTATGTTTATTTTTTGAGAACATATTCAATCGATTCAGTGACTTGTTATAGTCACTGTATCGATTTCAATGCAATTAATTGCCTGACAATTATTACTTTTTTACTTTTAAATTATATCTGAAATATTCAAAATTGTAATTATAACGTACATTTTCATCGTATTATCAATTTAATCTATTTTTTTGTGTTTATTTATGAAAACTTAAATTGGAGTCGCATTGGTTTTACGAATCAATGTTCAGTTTTTCTTATATAACTATATATATATATATATTTGAGATAATCATTATGAAATTTCATCTTATTTTATTTTTTTATGGAAAAATTTAAGTGATTACAAAATGTGTTACTTTTGACTGTTTGAAGTTTTTATAATAGTTTTAAATGATAATTAAATTGTTGAATAAAAAAAAGTAGCCACTACATGGTTAAATAAAATCATTTCATTTAATTGTACATATGTGTTTCTTAAATATGTAATATGAATTATAGGATTCACTTATGTGTAAAAGTGTTATAATTATGAGGTGCAATTCCGTCAAAGACATATTGAGGTTTATACTATATTAGTATTGATTAAATAATAATTAATATTCGAGTCAAGTCCAAGTTCATTTCAAAATGACTTAGATCTCATGCTATGGCATTAGTTGCTACAAATTTAGTGTTCCATCCTTTACAAATTTTTAATGCCACTCAATGATAATAATAATCTATTCCTAAGTAAAACATCAAAATAATAAGTTACATTCCGCCCCTTCAAATGTGATCGGCTGAAATTCTGCCTTACTTCAAGGGTACCATATTCATTTATGACATCATCTCGGGCGTGCGTGTCAGCTGGACCCTTTTTATCCATCACTGGTAATAGGATTTGTATACATAGTACTATTATTATTAATATGTTACATTACATTACATACATACGTATTATATATATATATATGTATAACTAAACTAAGTATATGTATATCAATGATATACTCTATGATAGATTCTATGAATTACATGAATGTAGTAATAAGTAATATGTATATTTATATATATATATATATATACATAATTGTGGAAGAGAAAGAAACTAGCCTTGTGTGGTGCGCTCTCTTTTCTTCTTACAGGAGGTAGTGTAGGAAGAGAAATTTATAGTTAAAGACTAGAACTACACAACATACGCACGATCGGACTCCAGTTCAACTACTAATTCAATTGTCCTTAGTTTTAAGTGGGAAGATGAGGATAGGATGGTGGATCAATTAGGTAATCATAGTATTTTGAAGTTTCCTTTCGTCTGAATGGGGATGTGATATAGGCAGTCATCTTTATGAGGCTGTCTACATTCAATTTCTATCATGTTTTGACTTTTCTCTTCTGTGGGTATATCTTCAAAGATGATATTTTCCTCCACGAATTTCGAAAGAACAATCCATCGCTGCCCCAGAGTCTTGTAAATTCTTTTTGTATTATTCAAGAGAGCGTCCTTTAATTCCAACGACTCAAGAAGACAAATAAATATTTTTTGTTGGAAACTCCTCTCTCCCCTTTTGTATTTATGCATAGCCTTTAATAAGGGATGGATTTGCTCCATTGTTATAGCACATTTGAATGCAGGTATTATTGACCTTCTCTCTCTCAAAAAATCATTCTCCTTACCCAACTTTTTTGTTGAGTTACTAAATCTTAAAGAATTTTCCATTAAGAGATAGACATCTAATTCATTTCCTTCATAATAAATTCTTCCTCTATTCGATAAGGATAAAAATGATTCATTCAAATATCGGTATTGCTTCTTCTTTTCCATAATTTCCTTCATCAATTTATTTTTGGTCTCTTTCACTTCAAGAATGTCATCTTTAACTTCTTCAATATCAGTTTTTACTTTCTCTATGTTGAGCTTCAAATTGAAGGAACTTGGTCTTTCGATACCTTCATCCATCGAAGAAATATCATCGTCCCCCCCTTGCTTGTTAGATAGGAGTATTTCAGAATCTTTGGCCATATTATTGATTCTCTCTTTAAGAACTTCTACTTCTCTCGTTATCATTCTGGAACAAATGAGTATAGGTATAATTAAAATGTAGAATGTATAACATAGCATGTGAAAATTTTTATTTGAGCCAGTACTCACTTATTTAATTGATTGAGGGACTCTGTAACCTTTTCTTCGCCCTCTTCATGAGTACTCTTTTCTTGAATGAACCAATTATTCCTTTGAAGTTGAATCAAAGTATTCAGATGCATTTCAGATATTTCTCGTTCCTTTTGAATTTCATTTTTAAACTTATTTATTCGAAGTTCCCGAGTGATCAGTTCTTTGTGTAAAGTGGAGTCTGTTTGTTGATTATCCATGATTATTTTCGCTTTCTAGCAATCGACTACGTATGTATACTTAGTTATACTACATATATATTCTGTCACTGACACATGTATGTTACCTATGATGAATACCTCCCTTTTTTATTCCTACTTTAGTAGCAGATGTTTTATAATTGTATTTGCTCTCAAATATATTACAATTCGTTTTGGTGTTTGTACATGCGGAATCTTCTCTTGGCAATTTATACATATTGTATCTAACTAAGTACAATAATTTTAAGAATATAATACTAATGAACTCCCCTTCATCCTTAGTCAATACCGAAATCAATAAAAGAAGAATAGCCTTTGTGGAGAGCTGTTTCGGAAGTGGAGGCCTCCCTCTTGCTATTAAAGGCCGTGTGCTTGTAGGAGAAGGGATTTTAACGAAAGCTTGCCGTAAGAAACCCAAACCAAGACAATTTTTCCTTTTCAATGATATTGTGGTGTATGGAAATATACTTATAAATAAAAAGAAATACAATAAGCAGAGGATCATACCCTTAGAGGAGGTCAAACTTCAATCCCTTGAAGATGAAGGCCAATTTCGCAATGGTTGGTTAATTTGTACAAGAGGAAAGTCGTTTGCAGTATATGCAGCAACTGCTAAGGAAAAAGATGATTGGATGTCTCATATCCAGAGATGTATTGATGATCTTCTCTCAACTAGTGGGAAGAAACCACCTGATGAGCATGCAGCTGTATGGGTACCTGATTCGGAGGCCCAATTATGCATGATATGTAATAAGTCTCATTTCACGGTCATAAATAGACGGGTATGGAAATAGGTCTAATAACTATGGTTAATTAATATTTCTATTCTGTATTCAGCATCATTGTCGACAATGTGGTGCTGTTGTGTGTGGAAGCTGTTCAACAAACCGATTTCTCATTCCTTCTCAATCTTCAAAACCTATTCGTGTTTGTGACACATGCTATGGATCATTGAATACTAACAAATCTACAAAAAATAGTTCGATAAACGGTGAGTTTATATAATTTCACGAATCTATTTTTATTATTCTTATTAATTTTAAAAAACGCTCGTAATTGAGGACCACACATAACAAAGAAATGTACCATTTTTTCTATACCAAACTGTGTATGTTTTTCCATAAGATTCGCCAAGGATTCAATCTGAGACTTCTCTGTTCAATGAGGCTCTAAATATCCCGGAACTTGAAGATCTTCCACCTATTCCTCAAGATAATTTGGAAATAAATATTCCAAGACAAAACCTTCAGTTATATGAATTGGTTAATATCACTGAGACATCCCCTTGTTGGTTCTATGATGATAATACTAGCAATGATAGAACTGAATCAGTTTTTGATAATTTTGAACAACTAAGTCTTCAATATGATGATGAATTTGAGTGTTTTCATGGTAACCTCTTCTTTCTTTTTGCTTTGTTTTGACCTATAGGATTTGTTCGAGTTTATTTATGGTTTGGTTTCGAATGTTTGAATTTTATTTCTTAAATTGATAAATGTGTTTAAAGGGAGTTTTAAATATTTTTTTGTCACAAAGTAGTTGATTTGTGTTATTAGTTTCATCACGTGATTTTAAAAGCACATACTTGACTATATTATATGAATGTTTAGACTCTTGTTATCATTGGTCTACTTTTTTTCTTTTCAGAACATAAAAACGTCTATTCATCTGGGGAAGACGAATCCGACGATGACGAACAAAATGATGTGAGTTTTTCTTTTTTTCAAGATTAATAAGAAAAATAATGTTAATACTTTAATATAATTAGTCACGAAGGAACGATAAGGAGTCTCATGAAAGTTACTGGTATGACTCATCGACAAAAATAGCTTCGGGTGTTGCAACGCTTCCTGCAATCACTGCGCACGATTTAAATCTTTCACCGCTATCTCAAATCAGTCCATTACCTAGAGCTGCTTCCAGCAAAAAATAGATTTTATTACCGTAGGCGTTCATAATTATCTAGGAATATCCTTTTATTTGCATATACCACAAATGAAAGAGATTTAATGCTCTTTCTATTGTACTTATATATATATATTTAATGTGAAGCTTCTTCATACCCAAGGACGGTATACCCTATGTATTTCATCTAAAGTTGTTAAGTAGATATAAAAATGACAATCAAGTGTATCTATTTTTGTTACTATATTTTTATTTATTAAAAAAATAAATAAAATTTAGATTTTAATCAACGTCTCTATCATTATTCAATCCTCCGAATACTTCAGATGGAATAACTTGTTCTTCGACCTTCCCTATATTCACTTTATCATTTAAGTTCGTATCCTCATCTTCTTCTTCCTCCTCCTCATCGATATCAATTTCATCAGGATTTGTGTTTTCAACTCCTTTTTCAAGGGATTCTGATTGACCCTCACCCCGAATAAATGCAATGCTAGATGATTTAGGTAGTGAGATGATCTCTTTCGCTGAAGCATTATCCACAATTACTTTTTTTTCCAATATTTTCATTTCATCTTTGGATTCTGAAATAGTGCTAACGGCTGTCATCTGAGCTGACATCATGTTTACTTGAGTATTGTACGTATGCTGTACAGATCTCTTGATCCTTAACATCTCTCTCAATGTATCCTCATTACCATGCTTAACTTCAAAGTCCTTCCATTTACTCCAAAACTCTGTTGACGTCCTTGGATCACACATTTGAGAGCAATGACTAAAAATGACACGTGCTCTATCAACTTCACCAAGTTTAGTTTCGAGTTCAGCAAATCGAACACACATTTCACGAGATTCTTTATCCTCAAGTACTTCAATTGCCTTTTCATAAATTTGCCTTGTCCGTGTTACACCGTAAATTTCTGAAGCCTTCTTGAGATATATGTTATAAAGTGAGAACCTTTCGTTCTTTGTAACGGATTGAATAGCTCTATCATATACAGCCATTGCATGTCGTGCCATTCCATGTTGCTCTTCTAACTTGGCATATAAAATGTAGATATTTTTTGCATAATCTTGAGGGCAACTTTCGAGACACTGCTCAAACAAATCTCGGGTGCGCTCTAATTTCTTTCCTCCATAACGTTCCAAAAACTCTGTGAGATATGTGTTCCATATATCATACACATTTGGCCATTTGAAGAGTGCAATGCCTTTCTCATATGCTTTAAATGCTTCCTCGAAATAATTGTGCTCCTTCAAAAAAAGTCCATAATTAATTACAATTTGAGGAGTTGCAATCTTTAAGTCAAGAATACGATCATAAACAGCTTTTGTGGATTGAAATGATCCAAAACTTTCCTCCAAGTCAGCATAAAGTGACCAAACTTTGAGGGACTTGTGTAACCGTGCTTGTACTGTTTCAGATGAATCATGGTAAGAAACTTTTCTAGTAGGTGGAGTTACGGCTTTGCGAACGAGATCAAGAGCTTCATTGTATTTGTCATTTCTAAGTTCCATTTCGATCCATTCGGTCCATACATGAGCCAAGTCTTCAACTTTGAGAAAGGCAACTTGAGTGGCCTTTTCAAAAATAATTCTAGCATCAGATAGCTGGTTTTTTTCTTCATAAAATTTTGCAAAATTGTTCCAAAGAAGATAAAGCTTTCCCACGGCTTGTTTAGGATCCACTGTTTTAACAGCCTCTGTATAAGTTTTTACAATTTCCTTGGGTTTTCCTTCATATAAAGATACCCTTTTTAACCATTCTGGAACATTGTGGGGATTTTGTCGCAATAAAACGGAATTTAATAGCAAGGGACGTCTTTCGATCAAATCGTCAAAACGGGCAAATGCTAGCTCGAGAGAATTTTCATCAATTTTTTCACCTGAGGAAGATTCTTTCATTTCATCCATCATTTTTGAGAGCATTAACTCTTGAAATTGAGAATATGCATCAAAAACTTGAGAAAAGTCCCTCACAGTGGTTACACTCCTTACCGACTCTTCATAAACATCTCTGGCGCGCTCAAATAAACCACTTCGAATGTAATAATCGGCAAGCGAACACCACAAATGTCCCACTTGATCCGTATAGCGTCTTAAGCCACTTCGTATAATGGCATCTACATTTAACGACTTAATTTCGCCCGGATTCTCTGATATTAATTTGCACAAATCATTCCATAGAGCATAATTTGATTTCCCTCGTTTAGAAACAAATTCAGAGAAGGCTCTATCATTTCCATTCACTAATCTTGTAAGTAAAACAGCTGAATCATCCAATTTATTAACACGTATAAGGTAATCAATAAAATCTTCAACGGCTCCCTCAGGACAAAGTTGCATGTAGCGACGATAAACTCGAATCCCAGTTTCCTTCAACGCTTCACCATGAGATTCTATAAACGCAGTGTAAATAGGCCAAATACGATCATGTTGTGTGACTGGAAGGGCTCTAAGGCATCAAATTATAAATTTAATTAGTTGCAGTAATTTTGTTTCTATCAAATAGTCAAAAGGCATTTGACTATTTCAATGAAAATGTCATTTCACATCACATCACCTCACCCCCCCCCCTCCTAGTATTTTCAGGTTTCGATTTGTATTTGTATTTGTTTGAGTTGAATTACTGGCTATTTCAAATTATAAGTGCATCCCAACTATGAAAAACACTAGAGAGAGGAGACTTCCACATTTCAATTACTTTGCACAGATAAATAGCTTTGTATTTAGACGCATTTCATCAAATTATCCTTCCCTACGATTTGAGGTGAAACAACAAGAAAAGCAAATAGAATGAAAATATAGAAATTGAATGCCTTAGAGCTCGATCCAAAACGCGTCGAGTCCTTGTGACTTTTCTTTGGTATTTGTATAGAAATTCCGCATATTGAATCCAAATCCTGGGCATTTTGTGCATAAAGACAAGGGCTCTTTCATAAGCATTATTAAGAACGTCATACTGAGGATCAGTCGGCACTCTTTTAATGGTATGCTTTTGCCGAAGCGTAAGATAAGAATACCATAGCTTGTAACTTCCAGGAAGTTCCTTCAGAGCACGTTCGTAAATCAAGTTTACACGGGATGTTGACTTTTTATGCTCAATATAGCGGAGCCAGGGTCGTAGTGAAGAAGGATTGCGGAGAATATCTTCCTCGAAGGGAAGGTCCTCTTCTTCGAGTATCACGCTCATCCTGATCTTGACGTCGGTTCAAACTAACTATTTAGTATCTATTACTCTCTATTGAAATCAGAATTCCTTTCAAAGAGGATTTTTTAAACAGTTGATCAAGCTGCAGGCGGCACAAAAACAACTTCATATAACTTTAAATAAAGGAAATAAAAAGTAATAATCACTAAACTTAACTTTCTCCCGACCTCTTAGTACTAATTTTCTGATTTTAAATATATATACCTAATAAATATAAGGTATTTTGAGTCTAAATGGTAGAATACATTTTATTTTAAAATAGATTGTGGTCAAAAATATTGAATCCCACCATTTTTTTTCTGTATAACTCTGAGTTAAAAATTCATGAGTGCAAGTATGTAGTATTAATCTATGAAATTATTTTTACTTGAAGTAACGAAAATTCTGTCTCCTCAAATATTTTTTTATTTGAACAATTCAATGAGTGATACTAAACTAGCCTTTAATCAATGATAATATTTTAATGAAGCTTCTTTTTACATCTAAAAAAACAATGTTTCGTCTAATGAACCTTTTTTTTAAAATCTCTGAATGTCTTATTGCTCATAAATATTTACCAGGGATTGGAATTTGCATATTAATTTTTATGATGATGGTATATATCATAATAATATCAACCAATTAATTATTATTATTATTATTAAACAATATCTAATATCTCATACTAAATAAAAGGTTTAGAGGTTCTGTGAGTATACAGGTCTATGTAAAATTTATACTTATCTTAAAGAAAAGTTAAATATATTGACGTCATTATTGTGTTCTTATGACGTCAATGGGAAGAATAAATATTCTAACTTGGATGAGCAGCTAGTTACATTTGCCAATGTTCTTCTAATTTTTATTTTGCTCACCAACGTCCGACTCCAAGGAAATAGGGTTCGAGAATGAATGCATCCTTCAGTAGTGTATATGATGAGTGATGGCGCTCTATGATAATAAACTCTTTGTTCTGAGTCATGTGCGGCACTCTTACGTTTTGAGTGATGACACGGGCAACTCTTCGAATGTCCTCTGTCCTGGAGACGTGGATTACTCCTTTTTAGGCTCTGCTTGTGATGGGGATGAAAATGAGGAATCAAGATCATTTGACATACGCTCTGGGATGTCGCACCGTTTAAGATCCAACACCGAAATCAAGTTTGAGAAGTTCAAGCGTGAACGTCGGAATGCACCATTAAAAACTAAAATAATATCTTGGATTGATCCTGAGGGCCCCATTGATCCTTCAGTTGCTGAGCAGCTCTTTATTCTCAAGAAATGTTACGTTGAATCCCCAACAGCCTCTCTTCTAACTAAAAGAATTTCTTCATTTCCCGAGAGACCGCTCAATCCTTTTACACTCTATGCTAATTTTGATGCCTCAACAACATCTGGAACTAAAACCGTTAAAGTTACTGTTGTCATTCCTCAATCCGATGATCCACAGCTTCCTTTCACACTTGTTATTTTGCCTTCGACGAAAATTAATGAAATCATTGGACTTGTTTGCTACAAATATACTCAAGAGAATAGACATCCACCACTCATACCTAGAGTAGATACTTATGGTTTATTTTGGGGTAGGATTAATTAGTTATTGAATTGATTCTATCAACGAACCCATTATACAAAATATAATTATTTTCTCATATATTTTTATATTTCAGCGGATGATAAAGGCAAGGTTGAACCTGATTTTCCAGCATTTGAAAGGCGTGATCCCATCAGTAAATTTGGATTTACAACTTTTGGTCTAATTGATTTAGGAGTCCATCATGATAATAATGATGAAGATAATAATGTTGTAGTGTTTCTACCTGATGGAACTTTTACTGAACTTGAACTTCCTACCAAGGAAATTACAATGAATGAGCTTATAGAAAAAAGTTTCAGGCGTCAAAAATTTAAAACCAATCCTCGAGTATCGTATCATTATAATATAGAAAGGAAAGATACTCCTGGAATGCCCATCGATCCTAATACTATTTTGAGCTCATTATCCACAAATGAATTTTATATTGTTCGATTAAATTCTAAGCGACGGACACCAGAAAATCGTAATAATAGTGGAGGGAGTAATCATGAGAGGAGTAAAAATCAATCCGGTGGGGGAACTACGACAGATGTGGATATCTATCAACTCTTCCAAGATATCACCATTTATACTACAAAAATAAAAATAAAAGTTCTTGTTGACATTGGTATCTCAGATGAAAAGATCGAAATTTATCCTAAGAGACAAACGGGTTCTGTGAAATTTTGGGCCAAGCAAAAATCTGCTACTTATAAAATGGAACATATAGTAGCCTGTGATATACTGGAGAAAAAGGCTTCTGGCATTTGGTCCTTCAATTTTGTTTTCATTTCAGATAATGGCTACGATAAACGTGAATTTGAATGCTCTGGAAATGTAGCCTCAAAGATACATGCAAAAATCAGTCAACTCCTGTCTTTGCATTCAAGCCCCGCTTTAAAAGACTATCTTGACTATCAAGAAAAAAAATTACAGAGACGTCAGAGTTGGCATTTTAACATAAAATAAGTTGTAAAATACATACATACATACATATCTTTACACATAATTAAATACATCTTTGGATGTGTTTCTTCAAATGAATATCAAAGGAATGCAATAACTATTCTAATAAATTATAATTATTTTTAGGAAAAGTATGTCTCAGTGTCTAGTACAGGGGATTTCAAACTCTATAGGTCATTCCTCTCGAGGGGCTTTTGGAACCAAATGTTGACATTTTTGAATTCTCTCTAATATGACAAATTCATTTTTGAAAAAAATAATTGGTAGAAAATAAAATGACTATCAAAATTGGGCACTTTGTTCATATTTTCAAGTCATTTGAGAAGGGGGCAAATTTCTGATAGTTCGAAATCCTCTGATCCATTACTAGACATTTGATTAGTACACTAACTTATTCCATTGCAATGACTATTGTAGTTTCACCGATATAGTAGGATCTCAAACTTTTGGGAGGATGAGCAGAATGAAGTTATTTTTTTCTGTTTTGAGACGGGCAATCATAGTATAATTATTTGAGATAGAGAGAAAGAGAGTGTGGAAATACATTCATAGTTCCGTCACTTTGGTTATAGGAATCTTCAGAAATTCATAAGCCCCTCCTTAGATAGAGTACCTAATTCATATATTATTATAAATAATGAAGTATTATTTATTTAGAACTTCATACTATCGGCACTCTTATAATTGTATACTTGTTTTTGTTTTTTTTCAACTTAAGTTATTTTGGAATGATCTGTACTTGACGGAAAATGGCATTTTGTCACTTCTCTAATTATAGTATTACAATTCATAAGTCTTTTATAGCTATGGGTCCTTCGGAGAACTTACTTTATCTATTAGAAATGTGCAAAAAATAATACCTACTTTATTGGCTACATTATGTAGATGTATGTGAATGTATGATAACTTATTTTTAATATTATATATATATATTACTTAATAGGGTTTTATAATTATACAATAAAAATAATATAATATTTTTGAAAGGCGGTAACGGTTTATATCCTTATATTTGTCGATCCTGTTATGACATCCAAATAAATACAAGGGGGGTAATTCATAATATAAAAAAGGAGTGATTCCATTAAAAGTTGATTATTGTCAATAATTTATTGATAGCTTCTAGCTGATGGCCGACTTTCACAATGATGACGTCATATGAAAACAGAAATATTGCACCATATATGTTGTCAGCTGTCACTGTTAACAATTTTTGACTATTTTTATGCTTTGAGCTCAGTTGAGCTAAAATTCCTCCAGCTAACCTCTAGAATGTTCTACTAACTTTTAAGTATTCAACAGAGTAAATTGACTTAAGTGACTTATTTATTATTGATTTCATATGTTATGTATATAATTTCTTTTTCTAAAAAGAGGGAGAGGTTTAGAGGTGCAATGACTATACGCTACTTATTTATATTAACATTAGGGAAGACTTGAGAAGAGTTGTCACACGTTTTTTTTACGAATCTCAATGACTACATCATAAATGTATCTCTCTTGTTTGATTGAAATTGAGCCAATAAAGAGCCTTTCCTGGATATGACATTATGACACTCAATCTGTTTGACAACCTGATTCAGTCTTCCCTACACATAGATGTCGTTGTCCCTCTTATTGGTTTGATTTGCTCACACAAGAGGCAACTCATTCTTTTTCAACGAATGAACATGAATACTAATATTATCTTTTCTTTTTTTATAGTGCAAATGATGCTAGCTGAAGGAGTATAATATTAATATTAACTGCAGGCAACTAATTTCATACAGCCCAATATTTAACTTTTATATAGTCAAGTAATAAAGTATTTATTCAGACAAATACTCAAACATGTCTCACCAAACTGGGATCTCTCCAAATGCTGAGCTTCAGAGTATATTTGCGTCTTGTGGAGAGAACGAAGATATCCGCTTCATTTCTGTGGTCATTCAAAATGAGGAGCTATCTTGTGCCGGAACGGAGCTCAAAAACAACTCTTCATTTGATTTGGATTGGACACATGACATAGTTTTAAAATACTTTAAGGGTAGATCCTAATTATCAACATTAGTCATTCATCTTTATTTGTCTGTCTCTATTATATTTAATTTTATTAAATTGTAATTTATAGAGAATACACCTAGTTTTGGCTTTTATAGAAAGTGTGGTGATGAGTGGATACTCATTAGTTGGTCCCCGGATGACTCTCCTGTAAGAAATAAAATGTTATATGCCTCCACCAAAGCCACTCTTAAAACTAAATTTGGAAGTAATCGAATTGTGGACGAGATCTTTGGGACCATTCATAGTGATCTTACTTATGAAGGATATGAGCTTCACATCAAATCAGGTGCATGCTCAGGACCTCTTACGAACGAAGAGAAAGAAAGACAAGAGGTTAAGCGAGCCTCTGGAGCAGTAGATATAAATTCAAGATGTGAAACATTGAAAGGTCTTATGTTTCCCTTCTCTTCCTCACTTAAAGACAGCCTTCATCAATTAAAATCCGATAATACAAATAATTACATACAAATAAGTATCGATGTAGATAAAGAAATGTTCAATCTAGAATATGCGGAAAAAGAGTTTTCTGTCGTGGACTTGCAAAGGAATGTACCAAGTGATGCTCCTCGCTACCATTTGTTTTGTTTCAAACATACCTATGAAGGAGAATACAAGGAATCCTGTGGTAAGTTATATCGACACGTTTTTATTCAACGGCTTTGAGAACACATTATCTTTTAGTATTCATTTATTCAATGCCTGGTTATAATTGTTCAATCAAAGAGAGAATGCTCTATTCAAGTTGTAATAACAATATTGTGGAAGTCATACAGAATTTGGGTATAGCAATTTTAAAAAAAGTGAGTATTTTTATTAACATTAACATATTTAAAGAGCAAAAAATTATAGATACAAATTCAATCTGGAGATGAGCTCTCGGAGGACTTTTTAATTGACGAACTCTATCCGAAGCAAATTTTGGTTAAACAAAAATTTTCCCGTCCTGCTCCTCCTACTCGAGGAAAAAGACGTATCACAAAGCCACCAACATCAAATTAATGTTTCATATACATGGTCGCTGATTTTGCCGGTAGCAAATTGGAATTATTAAACTAGATCCTCTGATGGAGGAATGTTAATTTCCTCATACATTAATAAAGCTCCAATCTTTCAAAATATAATATAATAGGTCTCCTTATAATTAGTTATTTGTATCTAACATGTTTAATGATTTTCTCAACAACTTTTCATTGGAAAAGACAAATCGATTTTTATATTGTGTTAAGTTTATCATATGCTTAAAATACATTTTATTAATTTGTCTGCCATTTTCACTTGACAAATTATAATTTGATATTTGATTTTATGTTTTCTTTCCTTTATTCATTAAATGACTTGCTTATTTCAGCGTTTACTGAATTAATATTTTGATACATGTATCACTAAAAGTTTGAATGATGCAAAACATATTGTTTTTACAAAAATGAATAAATAATTTTGATACGAATATAAAATTTCTAGATTTGAATTTTGTGGGTGTTGAGACAGTTGAAAATATTTCCTTATCAAAGGGTTAGAATTTGTAATTTCGATTTTAATTTTTCGTACGTTAAAATGTGGATGAAGAGTGTAAATATAATGTGCATTAAAATAAAATAAAGTAAGGATTTTCAGTGAATAGTAACTGTTTCATTTTAATACGAAGAGTTTTGTTGTCTGTAAAGGACCCCCCCCCCTTATTTTGTAAGAAAAAAGGATGTCAATCTTGGGCTGATTCTTTTATTCATTTGGAATATTGACAGTTGTACGCCGCAGTAGTCTTGCCGAATAAGAAATATTATATTTTGAGTATTGTGAATAGAACGTCATTTTTAAATCTGGAATCACGGTAAGTTAAATACAAACATGGAGGAACTAGGAAAAAAAATGCCGGCTATCTAAACGTCTTTGATGTACAAAAGAAATACTTCGAGAAATTTTTATGCTGTGTTGTAACTATGTGAGACCGTGCTATGGGGAACTCTAATTGATAAATATCTATGACTATTAGAGTTATATGCACCTATGTATATATCAATATCATGTATACATAGGTGAGCAATTCTGAAAATTTATTAAGGGAGAGTTAATAAAATTATGAAATAAAAGTCCAATGTTTTAAAACGTAAAATATTTTTTAACAATATTAATTGTACATTCTTCTGCAACTAGAAATAGTTACGTTATCTAAAAAGTGAAAATGAATCAGAGGCTTTTGGATATATTTCACAAGTGGTGACATGGCTTAAATTTCACAAGGGGGATATATATGCTAGCACCACATTTAGGCAGCAGATTTACAAAAAAAGATATAATAATGTATACATTTTACGGACAAATCATAGAATGTGTACATTCAAAATTTGATCCTATAGAATATGGAAAAGTATTAAACTTTAAAATGATTCAAAAAATCAAATCTTTTGATATTACTTCTGAGCTAAACGGATCAATTTTAATTTGAACAGTCAACAAGACTTAGGGTTTTTGATTTAATTTTTCACCTGGAATCTGAGTTCTGATTTTATGCGAATAGCTTAACAGCAATTTGAGATCAAATTGTGAATTTGAATCCACAGTTATAGACGTATTCCCAATCTTTGCTCATCCTGTCTCATAAGTGTCTGCTGTTCGTTATACATCTCAATTGAGATAGATTAATTATTTTTATTTGTGTTTGCTTGTAATAACACCCAAATATCCAAAAACTGTATTGAAGATGGGGTTTCCATATTCAATTCGAGTAGTTGCTACAGATCTAAATTTGCACGTTGGTAGAGTAAGCAACATTTATTTAAGTACAATGTGTCCTTATACTTGACTGGATTTTTAAATAATCGACGCCAGTTTTCTCTAAATATAATGGTAGTCAGCAAGATTTTTGAGGGTTTTTTACCCCCCTTACATAATGATTTTTTATTACTGTTGGCTACACATTCGACTTACCAATCTCCCCTTCTAAATATCCACATATATTTAAAATCACCAAATTGTGGCATTGACAAATGATAACTGAGAATGTGACAAACGACTATACTCAAGGACACGCTCAAGTACACGTACTCGTAACCATTTATAACCATGTACTCCTTAGATATTGTAACTATATAAAGTCCAAGAGGGATAATAATAAAGTCAGATGTAAACCAACTCTACTCTCATTTACTGTCGTATCCGTATCCAACAATTACAAATAATCATTTTCTTGTTTAATACTTTTCCATATTCTATAAGATCAAATTTCGAATGTACATATTATATAATTTAGCCCATAGATTTTTTAAATTCTATGATTTGTCCATAGAATGTAAACATTTAATAATAATCTACATTCCATGCGACATATATATATATATAAGCCGAATTTTAACGTCTTATTTAATATAATATATAAAGAGTTTTTCAATAAGAGAAACGCTTTTTCTTTTTTAAATAAAATTTAAAGGGTTTGAGATTAAACGAATTTGTTTTTTAGTGTTGAAGTACATTCAATTTCTTTTGCATGTCCACCACGGGCGCGTTTACAGAAATCCAATCATTGAACTCAGTTTCTACCCCTTTTTCGCAAAAATTGACCGAAATTGCAGGAAATTCGCGTTCAATATTTGCTTTGAGCTCCTCTAGTGTTGCGGCTTGTTGTTGTAGATCAGTGACTTTATGTGTCCACATAGAAAAATAGTCCAAAGGTGTCAAATCGCATGAGTGAGGCGGCCAATTAACTGGTCCATTTCTGAAAATAGCACGTTCCCCGAATTTGCTCTTCAATAAATCGATAGTATTGTTTGTTCTGTGGCAAATAGTACCGTTTTGTCGAAACCACATGTCACTTAAGTTTATACCATCCAATTGGGGACAAAAACAATCCGTTATCATGGCTCGATATCGATTTTCATTCACAGTCATGTGGTGACAATTACCATTAACAAAAAAGTATGGCCCAATAACAGCACCGGCATGAAATCCACACCAAACAGTAAGATTTCTGGGATGCAATGCTGTCTCATGAAGCAGATGCGTGTTTTTGCCTGACCAATAACGTATATTTTGCTTATTTGAGTCAAAAATGAGCTACGTCGCTCAAGATGATTTTTCGATGAAAAAGCCTTCTTAATGTTGCCACGAACGAAAGTGAATTTTGGTAATAAATTTGGATAATTTGCAAACGCTGCTCAAGTTTGTACTGCTCCATGATGATTTGTAAGCTATTTGTGAGTAGAAATGCAAACAAAACAAAAAATATTACGTAGTTTGCCGTCCCTAATGAAATAAAAATGCGTCAACCTTATTAAAAAATCCTTTATATATATGGTGGTAACAACGGGGATATAGGTTTGATTTGAGGTGTTAAAACTTTCGAAACCATTTTTATACTCCTTATAGTCTATATTTTTTACGTTTCCAGATGAGCAACTTTTTTTAATTTACAGTTTTTGATAAAATTATGGTTTTATATTAATCCTATGTGCTTTTTCTCGAACGTTAAGAAAAAGTTAAAGGATGAATTACGGTATTAAATAGAGACTTTATAATTTACTTGATGAAATAATATGACGAATATAAACATTTTCAAGTTCAATATGTGAATAAGTAAGTTCAATATGGGAATAAATAATAAAGAAGAATATTTATGAAATTTAACATAATAATAAATTTTATAATTAATGAAAATAAAAAAATAAGGTGAGACGAAGAAGTTTCAAAGAGGTTTCAGCAATGGAGTGAGTGGGTGAGTGAATGCTTAAGAAAAGCAAAGGATGTATATGGAGGGCCAGGATTTCTTATAATTGATATTTCTTCGGCACACCTCAGGATTAAAAATGTTTTGAATGAAGAAGAGTTTTCAAGCCACAAAATTTTAAGATTTGGGCGGTACAGTCCTATACTCAATCCAATTGATCATATTTGGTCAATATTCAGAGCCTTTGTGAAAAGATAACTAGCTAGTAAAAAAATTGAGAATATTTTAAATGTTGAAAAAAATGATTGCAGCATTTCGGAGCAAAGATCAAGAACAGCTCTGGAAGAATTAATTGAAGAAGGACTACTAAATGAAATTACATCAATGATTTGTAATAATTGTATATATTGCTAGCATCCAGAATCGTTTTGTATACATAGATGTGATTAATTTTGTTGACATGAGATTGTTCTTTATTATTTATTCCCTTATTGAACTTGCTTATTCCTATATTGAGCATGAAAAGGTATAAAATTCAGCTATTTATTTGTTAAAATATTCTTGAAAATATTGAAAATTAAAGAACTGACAATAAATTTTGTGACTTCTCCCAATGTAAAATTGAAAAATGTAGTCAAAGCAGCAGTAGGTTTTGTATAAGAAATCAAAAAAACAAGGTCAAATTATTATTATCTCATCGTTAAAAAAATGGAAATAAATATACTGTAAGGGAGGAAATGTACCGCGTATAACATGCATAAAACATATATATTTATCTGCCAATTCCCTTTAATAAATCACATGTACTCCTCAACTCGTGCTCTCATCAATGCCTTAGAGTAGGCACTCTAAGGCATTGTTTCTAAACTACCTACACATACATTTTACATTAAATTAAGAGGTATATATCACTCTTGAAAAAGGAAGAGAAAAATTCTACAAGAGAGGATCTAGAAAATAATTTTAATATACAAGTGCGTTGAAAGTTATTTTCAGCGAAGGGGTTATATGATTTATGAAGCGATTGCCTCATAACAAAGCAGGCTTACTATTAAGCGAATAGATATTCAGCCCCCTTTAGAGAAGATTGAGATTTTTGCGAGTAAGGGGGGGGGGGGGGGAGCTGCATCCATTCAAGTACTTCTCCGAGTTATTTTTGATATATCTATCAGACCCCCCAATATTTGTTCAGGGTACTACTTAAGCCTTTAAAATTACTCAATAAACAAATGATAACAATAAACTCCAATATATATATTAATTACCATCAATAAATATAATAATACCACAAATTTGTCGACAATAATCAAACATTACTTCCGGAGAAAGGAGTCATACCCTTATAAATGTTTTTATTTTCTTGTACCTTTTCATTGCAAAGCTCATTTTTAGCTCATTTGTACTATCAACACATATCCATCCAACAGATGTGTCTTCTACGATAATTAAGAAAAATAAAGAACAAATACATGGTACAGCTTGCCAATAGAAACGAGTTTGTAGGTATTTATGCTCGTCAGGAAGGGCTCTTTTTTCACATTTTTACATATTTTCAAGCTCTTTACTTTAAGGGTTTCCTCCAAAAAAAAAAAAAAAATCCCAAAAAA
This sequence comes from Lepeophtheirus nordmannii, assembly GCA_963680855.1. NCBI lineage: Eukaryota > Metazoa > Arthropoda > Copepoda > Siphonostomatoida > Caligidae > Lepeophtheirus > Lepeophtheirus nordmannii. Next base: position 42,918,115 of record OY804519.1, on the reverse strand, counting down.
ATGAAATAGAACCAATATTGTGAAACTACTATACATTAACTCATTTAAAATGAAAGATTAATTACTTCTGCTCTATATGAATATATTTTCCCCTAGAAATAATGAAAAGCTGAGGCCAATACAAAACCTTAAAAAATGATTATTTGACATTACCATTGCCTTTTCTCGGGATTGGATAATAAATAACATCAAATAGTTGGAAACCTATAATTAGAATTAGCATTAAACTTTTCAGGATATAAATTTATTTCAAGAGTACTCGGATTTCTCTATTTTCCTAACATTTACAAATGTCTCTTACTTTCAGAAAGGGTAAAATATCCAAAAATGGTAAATTAATTAATTAATTATTATTAATAGCTTGATTTAATATGAAAAAACTAATTACAGGTTAGTAATTAATGTGTCATATACAGTATTGGACAATATTGTATTATTTTGTTCTATATGATTGTATGGTTGTTACTTTACCAAGTAACGATATTACTTTTTCAAAAGAAATAAATATTATATATATATTTTTCAGTCAATATATCATTAATCATAAAAGAGTAAAGAAATATAACGATATTACTTTTCAATTGAGTTACTTAAAGCTCTACTAAGGAATATTTGCCAACAACATTGGTCACGTAATACTGGAATTATTTGTGGGATTTTTTTATTAGCTAATGGTAAATTTACTCGATTAAATTTTGTCGAAGAGATGGAACATCAGCATTAAGAATAGAGATAACGAATTAATCAAGATGTCACAAATTATTTTCCTTAATTTGGAAAACAGGTATTCTTTGGCTTGAAATAATCGGTACTAACCGAATTGGTGTAAGTCCTTTGAAATCAAAGGTCTCGATGCGAAGTCGAATCTCAAACCCTTCAATATTTTGACTAGCTATAAAATTGATGAGTGACTCATGTAGAGTCATGTCCAGCGAGTCCCTGCACCTGAGCCTTCAAACTCGAATCAGATACTGTAAATTAGATGGATTGTTTTATTTTATATATATATATATATAAATAGATATATAATAGGTTTTATAAAAACGAGAGTTAAATTTCCTATCTTTACAAAAATGTTTATTCATACCTATGTATGGATATGTATGTATGTATGTATATTACTTATTATTTGTTCTTTCTTTAAAATACACTTTTTTAAATTTGAAACATAAATATCAGTTTAGAATAATTTAACTATTAAACACACACCAGTACTTGAAAGAAAGAAAAAAATTTACCCTAATCAAACATAACATATATATAATATATATAAAAGTAAAAAAAGGAAGTCGAGTTCACATGTATGCCTATTGAACTTTTGGCCATTAGAACGGAACTTAATTGTGGTTAGATGATATAAATTCGTCTTTCGTATTCATCATATATATATATATATATATATAATTCTCCTTTCTTTAGTGTTCTTGACAATTAAATAGTGTGAGTACCTCCCCCCCCCCCCCTCCTAGGCAAGTGATGGCTTTCCATTTCACAACCATCTCTCTTCCTTCTCTCTCCATGCTAACTTACTCATTCATAAATATGGCCCCCTTTCTTTTTATTCTTGGCAGTTATTAAAAAGGGCCCTCAAGAACCTCACTTAAACGAATTGCTATGTCTTCGAATCAAGCATAATAATCCAAAACATTTGTCATAATAGTGTTAGTACAAGAATAAAAAATAAAAATAAAGTTGTCTCCAGATGCTCTCAACAGTGAATCAAACTTTTTTCTTCCATCTTTCGGAATTTTCGAAATGTATGTAACTAAAATAGAATGAGAGAAGAGTAAGGAAAATAAGCTTTTTGATCATAAGGAAAACATAAGGTTAATATATCTAATTTTAAACCCATTGTTGTCAGTAATGGGTTTTCTTTTTCAAAATTCTGACTCATTTCTTATCTTTGTACTCAAAACATATTCTCAAACTACCTATTTAGGTGATTATTAATTCATTGGAGAAATGCCTGAGCAGAGCAACGATTATCGAGTAGTAGTTTTTGGTGCAGGAGGTGTTGGAAAAACTAGCTTAGTTCTTCGATTCATCAATGGAACCTTTAGAAATTCGTATATTCCAACCATTGAGGATACGTACAGAAAGGTACAACTCATGGAATACATTTATGAACAAATCATTTCAACTTGTACCATCATAACTTTTTGATTCTATATCAGGTCATTTCCTCTAATAAGTCAATATGTACCCTACAAATAACCGACACAACAGGCTCTCATCAATTTCCAGCGATGCAAAGACTTTCTATATCCAAAGGACATGCATTCATCCTTGTATATTCTATTTCCTCGCGTCAGAGCCTAGAGGAATTACGCACTATTTTAGAATTAATTAATGAAGTAAGGATACTGAGTTGTTATAAGTATTTATTACTAGCAATAATTCTCAAATTATAGGTAAAAGGTGATTTAGATGGGTTTCCGATCATGCTTGTGGGCAATAAAAGTGATGAAGAAGCAGGGAAGCGGGAAGTGAGTCAAAAAACTGGAGAAGCTCTACAGGTAAATTGATTCAGATATATATATATATATATATTCACATTATTCATTCAAATCGTATGAAGTATGCATTGTATAGAATATAAGGACATAGCATCAACACAAAAATAATCCATACAAAAATCAACAAAACGAGAAATTCCAAAATTTATTTCTCTCTATATAGAATACTTTTAAAACCAATAAAAGTCTATTGACATATTATTTTGGTAAATTGTGGATTTTACATTCAAATTTATGGAATAAGTTGAGATTAGAGCTCGACCGATAGGAAGCGCTAATAAATTGTGATAGGTATTTATATTTAAACACATAAATATGTATATCTAGAATCATAACTTGATTGGTCGTCATACCTAGTTTAGAGCATGAGGGTCAAAAACATTTTGACTGAGGAGGGCCACATCCGTATTATAATTGTCCTCAAAGGGCCAGATATAACTGTGGATCAAAGGAAATATAACCAGTTAATATTACTTTGCTGATTTTGAGTGTAACAACCCTGGTCTTGAGCCTTCATTTAATTTGTGAGACTTTATTTATCTCCTATACTACCTTTCAATCAGAATCTATCATATTATTTCTCTTTAATTAATTATTTAATAGAAATGGATCATAATATAACTATTTGAAAAATACAAAGGTAATTCAAACTCGACCCTAACATAGATTTATGTTAACTGGCTAAATAAGCAATCCATCCTTCATGAGTAATGATGATCATGTCTGTTTGTAAATTTAGCTAAAAGGAATTTAATAAAATTTGATGTTCTAATTACAAATCTGAATTTAGTTTTTGATCAGCATTTCAAGTTCGATTTCAATCATATATATTACCTACTTATACTACTCTGAGCAAAAAATATTGAAAATTTGAATTAAATTTTTTGGGGGATTCATATGTATTAATAAATGTTTTTGTTTTTAAGTTGGCACGACTGTCACAAATATTTGTGCCAAATTAAACGTCAAAATATTCATTACTGCTAGAGATACGCGTTGTCCTTTTGTGAAAAGCTCAATACATGTTACAATGAATATTGCAGACAGTATTCTTTTGAAATTTTTGAGAATATGGGATTTATTTCTGTAGATAGATAATCTATTACTACTCAAAAAACCGACCATCCGATTTTTCATTTCAATAGCATATCGGCAGTTATTGTTCCCTAATTATTGACTTAATAAAAATTTTATAACTGTTTTGAAAATTGGAAAAAATGTTGAAATTGTGCATTGCATTGCATTGGGGGAAATTAATTTTGATGATTAAAAAACGTTTTTTTGATTCCCAATATTTTTTCCTCATAGAAGTATATAGACTGTTTTTATTCCTTACGTATATTTGTAGGCCTTGAATCGACACTCAACTAAAAAAACACAAATGAATTCATTTTCGTTGTAAACTAAATTCTTATTTCAAATACATATATGTTTATTATTTTTGAATGAAGAATTGACAATTTTCATAATTTTTATGACTTCTTTTTTTTTCTTTTTTTTTTAATAAAATAAGGGCTATTTAAATTAATATCCACTTTTCATATTTCAATACCTATATTGACATAGAATGCCAATTACCGATTATTCTCAAAAGTTTACTAATCGGACTCATCAATTAATCGCGATAGCTCCACTATCAAAAACACCCATATTTAACCATATATCTCTTCAAGTACTCAATTATTTTCGTTTCAATCACTGTAATCAATTGTTGAGTCTCGCACTCAAACGAAGTAATACCTAGGAATGTAAATAATATGCAAAATGCCGAGTGCGAGACTTTGTGGAGTTGACCTTTTTGTTTTCGTAAGCTGTTATCATTTTTCCTTTATTACTACTGAGGGGAGAACATCTACTTGATAGTAAAGATCTCACATGAATGAATAGATGCATTAAGGTGTATAAAGCAAATAAAATGTAAATAAAAAAGGCTCAAGTCCTCGTATAATTATTATTAGTTAAAAATATACATATAATTTCCTGACATTAATTTCAGTTTTAATTAATTGATGTCTTCATTTGTATACATATATAAAGGAGAATTAGCTCAGTCAAACGTCATGACAGCTCAAGCTAGTAATGTAAATCATATGCAATTCGGGCGTGTGATAAAAAAGTGGAGTTGGCTCTTCAAACAGGTATTTTTGTTTTCCGAAGCTGTTATCATTTTTCCTTTATTTCTGAGGGGAGAACATCTACCTGATAGTAAAGATGTCGCATGAAGAATACATGCATTAAGGTTAATAAATCAAATAAAATGTAAACAGAAAGGGCTCAAGTCCTCGTATAATTATTATTAGTTAAAAATATATAATTTCCTGAGGTTAATTTCAATTAATTTTCTTCCTCTCATCCATGTTATTATTTATTGTTGTATATATAATAGAGAATAGCAGCTTGTAGCTCAGTAAAACGTCATAACAGCTCAAGCTGCTTCCCCCCTCGACATTCATTAAATTGTCAGGGTTGCCAGGTTGATTTTCTCTTTCTTTTTTTATAACACGCCCGAATTGCATATGATTTACATTCCTAGCTCAAGCTGCTACTTCCCTCTCAACATTCATCAAATTGTCAGAGTGGCCAGGTTGATGATTTTCTCTTTCTTTGATTCTTACAAGCCCGATTTGCATATTATTTACATTCCCAGTAATACCCGTGAGGACAATCCAAGAGGATTGAGGAAGGAACAAATGATAGTGGTGATTACAGTTCAACTGTCCAACTGACAAGTATATTATAAAATCTGAGACTATTTATACGACACAAGAAAAGCACATTATGTAATAAAACTACACAAAGGGAATAAATAATAAAAAAACGATTAACATGAACACATATTAATTATAATAGACGCACATTGAGAATACATAACATCAATATTCTTTGATACTATATATATTTGCCGTATATAATTTGCCTCCCACTCATGGGCTGAAGAGATTCACATATGTGATGAAATACGAATGAGCACCGTATTTATATTAAAATATATGCATTAAACATAATATATTATAATGAATGTACAATTTTGGTTTGACCAGATTAATTAATAATAATTATTGATGAAAAGAAACTTATTATGTTCATATTTTTAGTTCATAAATTAAAGTATTTATTCATCCTATTTGTGATGTGTGGTATGTAGCATCGGTAAACGAGTTTAAAGTCGAGAGAAACTCATTTTTCTTTTTTACTTCATACAAAACGGATGGGTTTTTTAAATTAACAAATTTATGTAAATGGTAGTAGACCATGATTCAAATTTTTTGATAACTAAAAAATATTAATAATATTCTCTAATGTTTCTTTTGGTCTCACCCACAAATGTGGGGAAAATTGTATAAAATATATTTATGCGCGTCAAGGATTATCTCTAAGATAGTAAGTACAAAAAAAAAAAAAATACGTCATAAGTAATGCATCTATAACTCAAATTAAAGTAAGCCCAAAATTGAAAAAAATTAATTTGAGCTCCTTTAGAAACAAATTTATAGATGAGCCTTTTATGCCTCATCTCTTATGTTCAGAAATTGATGTGTTCAAAGTTACATATTACATTGAGGTTGTGGTTTTGTTTTTTATATATAACATTGATGGATTTTTAAATACATAAATTGTATAACAATACCTTGTATTTGCAGCAAATGTGGAAATGTAAATATATTGAAACCTCAGCAAAGAATGACACAAATGTTACGGAATTATTTGAAGAGCTGCTTAAACTTGAAACGAGTCGACAACTATCACTACAACCCATTGAAGAAGCAGAATCAAAAGGAGGAGTTCAGAAAATGAAGGAAAAATGCACTCTCATGTAAAAACAGGGCCCTTTTCCCCACCCCCACCCCCTTCCTTTCCTTATTTCTATATGATATATTGAAGTGCCTATGATTATTGACATACCATACCAATAGTTAACTATATCTTACAAACAGTCGTCGAGCCTATAACAGCAGAGCTTAAAAGAGCAGTATATGATATATAGGCCGGTATGATTTTAATTTTCATACTCGTAAACATCTTCCCTTCAATTATAATAATAATAATTAATTAATTAATTGTTATGCATGTTGTTTTATCATTTCAATTTTATAATATAGTGATAAAATTTGAAGCCACTGAAATATCATTAATTAATGATGCCCTTTCTTCCTCACTTTAACCCAGACATGGGCAAACTAAGGCCCGCAGGCCTTATACGGCCCGTTAGACAATTTAATCCGGCCCGCTGAGCTTGCACACTACAAGCAAGGCTTTATTGTATTTGGCCCAGAGGTCAATGTACTGCTCTGGCCCCTTTTTCAACCCATTTTATAGCCCATAGTGGCCATCAAGTCAAAAAGTTTGCCCATCCCTGCTCTAACCCATTATTTTCTTTATTTGATTCAAATATCATTGAGCTGCGCTCAAAATAGAAAGGAAAAAAAAGAAAAGAAGAGGACCTCTTAAAAAGTTAACTTATTACTCTTTATTGTTTTATTCAAGTTATAATTTTCAACACGTTTGATGTTCAGCAACATTATAATTTTTTCTATATTCTTATTCTTATTATTATTATTATAAACCTATATTTTTGTACAACACTTTTATTCCGTGAAAAGTTCATGCTTCATAAATTAAAAAATAGGCATAATGCACCTTATTTTTTTATATGGCGTCCAGAACTATTAAGAACTCTTAATATACCTAAATAAAAAGAAGGTGAAATCAATATTTGATTTTTGGGATTACATAATAAATACAACAAAGATACATTTATTTACAATTTATTATTTATTTTTTGACTAATTATATAAATAATTTATATACATATATATATATATATATTCCTTATGGTTGTAATAATAATCGAAGAATTATCATTTTTATCTCTGCTTCAAATCTACATATATGTACATATACATATATAGAATTGCATAATAATATTTATTTATTTTTTTGGCACTTTTTCTTAAATACACTGCTCAGTCCTAAATCTAAATAAATACTCCTTGACTTACCTATGTATGCATATACATAAATACATAATTTTTCTATTGACCATATCTTAATATACACATTTTGTTTCTATATTTAAAATCATTCCTATAATATGCAAACTATATATTATACCCGATACATTATTATTGAAATATAAATCCTACCCATTATATACTATGCATTTAAGATCTTTCATTTATAACTAGAGATGTGAAAAACCGATCCTCCGGCGTGTAAAAATAAGCCCCTCCCCTTGATGACGTGAAAAATGATATGGTAACTATGGAAGAAGCAAGGTTATTTACTCCCGATATAATACTATGAATGTAGCTGTGATAGCCTTTCTGCAGGCCCATGACAGCTATTCTTAGACTAATAGTAATTAATAAAATTAAATTGATGTTTGTGTGTGTGTCTCTCTCTCTGCAATCGAGTACCTGGTGTTTTATTTAATTTATAAAACTTTGGAAATATATCTATTTTGTTTATTTATCTATTGTCAGTTTCAAAAATGAAAAGATGCTGGAAGGTACAATTTGTTGGGGAATGTACGATGAATGAATATCCGCTCTTCAACATCGGTTTCGGGGATCCCTGGCAATTAATAACCGGTAGCAGCTCTAAAAAGATAAAATCGGTCGATCTTTATAATTGTCATCTGTTAAATCTGTCTACTGATCGATACTCGGTACCGATAATATCGATACCTAGTCTTAAACCAATATTGAAGGATATTGATTTAAATTACATTAATATAAATAACGATAACTTTTCAAATAGTTTTCTTCTAAAATTATTAAAAAAAGGCCACACGATCCGATATTTTCTTTCTGAAGAATAAAACGGGATTTAAAAATAAATACATATATTTGAGTTTCTCTCATTTACCTTACTGCTTCCTCATCATAGTCATACTTCTTATTAGTGTCCTGACACGACGAGCTTTTTTGTTCTCTTGCAACCTCAACTCACATAGGAAATGAAAAATTTGGAAAACAACTGGTAGCTACCCTTCTGTATTTTCCTTGTTGCCAACTTTTTAATACTGGGCAGAGTTATTATCAGTGATGTAAAAAACGGCGATTTTTAAGCGTGCGAGTAGCCCCTCTCCTTGATGACGTCAAAAATGTTATGGTAACTATGAAAGCCAGCTTATTTGTTGTCGTTATAATACTATGACTGTAGCTGTGACAGCCTTGTTCCAGGCTCAAGACAGCTTTTCTTGGACTTAAAGTAATTAATTAAATTACATTGATGTTTTAGAAATATATTATTGAAATTAAAGTTGTAGATATTACTTTAAATAAAGAGGAAATTTTCCAAATTTCAAAATCGGTACATTAGTTTTGGATGTATTGCTATTTTTGTTAAAGTTTCATTATTTGAATTAATTTGTAAGAAAAATAAGTACATAAATAGTAATCTCTGCCCTATATATATATATAATTATCTTCAAGTTTTTTGTTTGATAATAGTGGTTATTCATTCATTAACAAAATAAATCTTTAGGTTTTTAGATGTTTGCAATTTTAAGAAATAATAATTATTGAAGGTTTAATAATGATATTTATAATTAGTCTACTTTTTCTATAACTCAAGAAAATGGTTGAAAACATGTCAACAAGTGAAACATTTTATAGGATAAAAGTATTAATATTTTACATCGAACGTATTTCTATAAAGTCACTTTTTGAGAGATATTAACATTAAGAAAGTTTTCAACCAAAATTGAAGGAAAGATTGTGAGATATTATCATAACTTTTATAATATTATCAGTGATGTAAAAAACGGCGATTTTTAAGCGTGCGAGTAGTTCTCAAAATGCCTGTTAGTTGAAACCCTACATAATATTCTTTCATCATTCATAAATCATCAAGCTGTTCCTTTTCCTTTTGACATAATAATTCTTGTTATATGTATATTTGTATAATCTATTATAAAAGTTACGATAATATCACACAACCTTTCCTTCGATTTTGGTTGAAAACTTTCTTAATGTTAATACCTCTCGAAAAAATGACTTTATGGAAAAAAAAATGCTCGAACTAAAATATTTATACTTCTATCCTATAAAATGTTTCATCTGTTGACATTTTTAATATGTTTTCAGCCATTTTCTTGAGTTATAGAAAAGGTAGAATAATTATAAATATCATTATTAAATCTTCAATCATTGTTTTTAAAATATGCAAATATCTAAAAACTTAAAGCTTTATTTTGTTAATGAATGAATAACCATTATTATCAAACTAAAAACTTGAAGATTAGTTTATATATAGAGCAGAGATTACTATTTGGGTACTTATTTTTCTTAAAAATTAATACAAATAATGAAATTTTAACAAAAATAGCAATAAATCCAAAACTAATGTACCGATTTTGAAATTTGGAAAATTTCCTGTTTATTTAAAGTAATATCTACAACTTTAATTTCAATAATATATTTCTAAAACATCAATTTAATTTAATTAATTACTTTAAGTCCAAGAAAAGCTGTCTTGAGCCTGGAACAAGGCTGTCACAGCTACAGTCATAGTATTATAACGACAACAAATAAGCTGGCTTTCATAGTTACCATAACATTTTTGACGTCATCAAGGGGAGGAGCTACTCGTACGCTTAAAAATCGCCGTTTTTGACATCACTGAATATAATATACATATAACAAGAATTATTATATCAAAAGGAAAAATAAAACAGCTTGATGATCTATGACACGTCGAGCTTTTTTGTCCACTCACAGCCTCGATTGACAAAATGGAAAGGAAAATTTTGGAAAAACAACTGGTAGCTGCTACCTTTCTGTATTTTCCTTGTTGCCAACTTGTTAATATTATGCATAATTTATTATTTAGATTTACTATATATTTATAAATTTTACCAATCTACTACTTGTAATATATTCAAAATTCAAAAAAAGGGCGGGCAATCCTTGATTTAATATCTTTTTTATGCATCAAAATCAGAAATAATATTAATACCCTTTTTTAGCTCATAATACGTAGGATCAGCTGCTTTAAATCAAAAAAGTCAAACGACGAAAATCAGCTGAAAAGAGAATACAGTGTGTTTTTGTTTATCCCAAAAAGCTCGTGGTGTGAATGATGAAAGAATATTATATAGGGACAGGGGGTCAACTAACAGGCATTTTGAAAACTACACACACGCTTAAAAATCGCCGTTTTTTACGTCTCTAATTATCGCATACATGGTTCGACGTCCGTCACAACATTTACATTTGAGACATAATCTTACTTTGAGTTGAAATTATTTTGTTCTAATTTGAGTTTCTATATATATGTATATTATATTTATGTATAATTTAAACATATATTTAGTATCGAATTCATTTAAAATCTTAATCACAGTTTATTAAATTGTTGTCGAGACCAAGACCATCAAAAAATAACCTAGAGACCGGTTTCGAAAACCACATCAATAAAATCAACGCTATTTTAATATTTTGCCCATGTCTAGTTATATAAAAGAATGGGCATTTTGTTTAGGCGGAAGAGCGTGCCCGCTATTATTATTTGGTATTTCTGCATTTTATTGGCTGATTAATATTAGACAATATTTAATAATGCTCAATGACTGATAGAAACTAAAGGAACTAAAGGGAATTTGTATCGTAATATCTCCAGGAAAATGGACACAATTTCATGATTTATTTATAATTGAAGTAGTTCATACTTGCTAATAATTGTAGCATGTTCTTGTTTCAAAGTTATGTTAAAGGCTAAATTCAAAATGATTGTAAAGGTAGTGGTACCAACTGGCATCCCTCCCCCCCCCCTTAGACTTAACACTATTTCAACATTTTGCACATGTCTAGAGTTTTATCCTGGTAGGAAATGTATAACGCGTCATTCTTCCCTCTACCCACAGTCAAAAGTAATTAATTGATTTGTTATCTCTTAAGATGACTATATTTTTTATAATGCCATCTTAGAATTGATTTTCATCATGACATCAGGGATCATAGTTCTTTTTCACATCTCTAATTATATCTATTCAAAGTTATGAAACAATGTGCAGAAACGACGTCCACGTGATTAATTTTTAATCAAATTTATATAGCCAAAAGAAAACTTATTTCTCCTCTAGAGGCGCTGAGGATGGCAAAAAATTCCTTTATAAATAACTATTACAACGAACTTTTTGGGAATAACAAAAACATTATACTGTATTCTCCCTTCAGCTGATTTTCATCGTTTGACTCTTTTGATTTAAAGCAGCTGATCCTACGTATTATGAGCTCAAAAAGGGTATTATTATTATTTCTGATTTTGATGCATAAAAAATATATATTAAATCAAGGATTGCGCGCCCTTTTTTTGAATTTTGAATATATTACTAGTAGTAACGATTGGTTTGTGATTGGTAGAGTTTATAAATGTATAGTATATCTAAATAATAAATTCCGCCAAATATTAACAAGTTGGCAACAAGGAAAATACAGAAGGGTAGCTACCATATGTTTTTCCAAATTTTTCCTTTCCTTTTTGTCAGTCGAGGTTGCGACTGGACAAAAAGCTCGACGTGTATACAACTTCCATGAATTTACTTTGTTGCTTCAATTAAAACAAGGTGAATCCTGCGAAGGGAATTTATATACATTTAAAAAACAAAAACAGATTTATAACCTTACATTTATTTATGATTAAAAGTTCAAGTGAGATTCCTTATCCAACGAAGATTTAATCAGCCAACAAATAAAATTCGAAGGTTATAAATGTATGTGTTTGTTAATTTAAAAAAATTAAACTTAATGAATTCAAAGTGAATATTTCTTTATTATTTTGCACATACAAGCAATGAGGCCCTTCCCATAAGTTTCTTTCACGCTTATCAGACACATAGATCTTCAGGGGTTCTGTGTCTTAATTTATATTGATAAATTATATGTTTTTGAAATTGACATTTACTTCATCAATCCAAGTCCTTAAATATTTTTATTGAGTTCAGTTCAAATCTTAAGATTTCTTGTATTTGTGAACATCAAATTCTAGAAGTTATGACTAGGAATGTAAATCATATGCAATTCGGGCGTGTGATAAAAAAGTGGTGTTGGCTCTTCAAACAGGTCGTTTTGTTTTCCGAAGCTGTTATCATTTTTCCAATATTACTGAGGGGAGGACATCTACCTGATAGTAAAGATGTCGCATGAAGGAATACATGCATTAGGTTCAATAAAGCAAATAAAATGTAAACAAAAAGGGCTCAAGTCCTCGTATAATTATTAGTTAAAAATATATAATTTCCTGACATTAATTTCATTTAATTTTCTCCCTATGGTATACATAATATTATTGTTTATTATTGATGTCTTCATTTGTATATATAAAGGAGAATAGCAGCTTGTAGCTCAGTAAAACGTCATGACAGCTCAAGCTGCTTCCCCCCTCGACATTCATTAAATTGTCAGGGTTGCCAGGTTAATTTTCTCTTTCTTTTTTTATTACAAGTCCGAATTGCATATGATTTACATTCCTAGTTATGACCTGAAAACACCCTCGAGATTTGTTGAATTTTATTAAATTGCACTTTTTTGTAGTTGGATATGACTAGGAATGTAAATAATATGCAAATCGGGCTTGTAAGAATCAAAGAAAGAGAAAATCATCAATCTGGCCACTCTGACAATTTAATGAATATTGGAGGGGGAAGCAGCTTGAGCTGTCATGATGTTTTACTGAGCTACAAGCTGCTATTTTCCTTTATATATGTACACAAATGAAAACATCAAACACCAAACATTACAATACGTTAATCCAGATTCATTATTATATTCACAAATATCATTAACTCCATTCTCCTCAATGAATGATATCCATTTATTAATTTTTTCTTTGTTCCTCTCCATGATATAACCTTTGCAGACTGTTCTTTTCTTGTAAAACATTATGTTGAGGTAAAGTTGATGTTACCTTCTTTAGGGGAAAAAAATGATAACAGCTTGGGAGAACAAAAAGACCTGTTTGAAGAGCCAACTCCACTTTTTTATTACATGCTCGATTTGCATATGATTTACATTCTTAGATATGACTATGACCAGGGAGTGCTAAATACATTAAGATATCCTATCTCTCACTCTCCGGAATATCTCCGACAATAGTAAGGATTCTTTAATTGGTGGTAGTGACAAAAGTTCTCGAAAAAGAAGTATTCCCAGTAAGCGCTTATCACTACACAAACTTATCAGTTGGTAACCTGCAATAGACGTATTTGTATTTTTGATGACACACATTTTCTATTTTTTGGTTCTCTATAACACTGTCTATTGCCTCTCTCATTTGAGATTTCCACTGTTACCATGTTTAAAAAAAGATATTAAGAAGGCGTTTTTCTTAAACGCTGGGAATTCCTCTTTTTCTACAACTCTACAGTTATAAGCAAATTGTCCAAATGGCAGGTATGGCTGTTATTATCTACCATAACAGACTTTTTTCTTTGTTTTATACGTAGTTAAAGCTTACTGGTACACGTTGAGCTTTTTTGTCCACTCGCAAACTCGACTTACAAAAGGGAAAGGAAAAATTTGGAAAAACAACTGGTAGCTGCTACCCTTCTGTATTTTCCTTTTTGCCAACTTTTTAGTATTGGGCAGAGTTATAATTTTGATATACTAAACATTTATAAACTCCATCAATATACAAATCAATCGTTACTACTTGTATGTATATCAAAAATTCAAAAAAAGGGCGCGCAATTTAATATATTTTTTATATATTAAAATTGTAAATTATATTAATACTCTTTTTGAGTTCATAACACGTAACGTCAGCTACTTTAAATCAAAAGAGTCAACTGATGAAAAACAGCTGAAGGGAGAGTACATAGTGTTTTTGTTTATCCCAAAAAGCTCGTCATGAAGTCCCTCTTGATGGAAAATGTAAATTGCTCACAAATACCTTGAGAAAGATACTTGGAGAACGACGTGAGTCGATTTGAAATTCCTATGTAGAAAAGGTAGTCCTTTTTATATGCAGACTGAACAAAATTGCATATCAGACAGTAGGAATGTAAATAATATGCAAATGGGGTGTGTAAAATAAAAAAAAAATCAACTTGGTAACTCTGACAATCTGATGAATGTTCAGAAGAAAGTAGCTTGAGCTGGTATGACGTTTTAATGAGCTACAAGCTGTTATTCTCTTTTATATATACAAATGAAGACTTCAATAATAAATAATAACAGTATGTTTACCATAGATGAGAGGCAGAAAATTAACTGAAATTAATGTCAGAAAATTATATATTTTTATCTAATAATTATACGAGGACTTGAGCCCTTTTTTGTTTACATTTTATTTGCTTTATTAACCTTAACGCATGTATTTCTTCATGCAAGATCTTTACTCTTAGGTAGATGTCCTCCCCTCAGTAATAAAGGAAAAATGACAACATCTTTGGAAAACAAAAAGTACTGTTCGAAGTGCCAACTCCACAAAATCTCGCACGCGGCATTTTGCATATTATTTACATTCCTACCCCTGGGGTAGCACGCTGAAGGATTAAGATACCAACTGAAATCCTTTTGCGCGCTACTACTTAAGTATTTCTACCGTGAGTCTTAGATTTCTAACTAATTTTTGCTCGAAACTGAATGAAAATTTACACATTAAGATGGACAATATTTCTTTATTTAAGGATTTTTATCGAGCGTTTGACATCTCATTTGAAAGCTGTGAGTCACAGCTCTTGAATGCATTCCTTATTAATCCTTTTTGTACTATATTCAAGGAGTTATTTATGTACAAAGGATTTGGCCGACTGTTGAGCCTAATCCTGTCCCCTTCGCTTCTGGGAGTCCCATAAGGTCAAAACAAAGACTCGAAATGGAATTTGCATTAAATTCACTAGCTAATCATCACTTTTTTAATGCCCCTCAAATTTTAAGGGGCAATTTGAACTACTTAACCAAGCTAAATTGCTCATTTTCCTATTAATAGAATGAATCTGCTCTTGACCTTGATAAATGACATTTTTTTTAAACTAGGAGCAAGTGGAACTTGTTTGTATACTATTTTAGCGAGCTAACTGTAAGAAGCAATTCAAGTGCAGGTTTACTCCACGAGGATTCGATCTTAGATTTACAATTTACATTTAGAAGAATCAACTCGAGTACAAATTTAACTTATGGATCCAACCAAAAATGCCATAAAATTGAACTATTTTGGAATCAAATCAATTGCACATCCATCAACTGCTAAGACTTGTAACATAATTATTTCAAAATGTAAGTACTTGCAAAAAAAATGGGTGCGCCTTTACACAAAAACTGGTCTTCAAAACCCTGCTTTTCAAGGATAACATGTTAAATAAAATATCAGAGGTCATTATGAAATGAGAGAACCTTTCTCTTTCAAGGGTATTTTTATTGTAAGTATAAAAATATAGGGCCTTCAATACATGACGTCATAATATATTGATTTCTGTCTCACAATATTACCAGCTGTCTTCGAATGAAATGGCTAAAGTATAAGAAAAATATTATTTGATATTACATTTAATGATGCTGTATATGTCGTAATATAGCCGTTGAGTGACGTCATCTTGGATATGAATCTATATAGAAAGGGAGAGAGGCTAGAGCATAGGATCTGATTTCTGTCCCAAAAAGAGGGAGACTTTCCTTTTTAATAATGAGTCATTATTATTAATGAGTGAAAAGGAGGGAGAGTGTGTATAATATTAACATGTTACTATGTATGTGGGTTGCCAACTTGGTGTGTGTGTGAGAGTAAAAAAAAAAAAAAAAAAATGAAGGGAATGCCGAATGAGTAGTTACTAGTAGGTATTGCTGCAGTAGTTGTATAAAAGTAAGGAAGGAAAGAAGGACCGAGAAGTTGCTTGATCAGCTGAATTAGTGAGAAGGAGAAAGAAAAAAAAGGAGAAGAGAGAGAGAGAGAGAGAAAAGGAAAGAAAGAAAAGAGAAAAAGGAAGAAGAAGAAGAAGAGGAGAAGAGAAGCTGAGAGTGAAGAAGGACGGCGTCGGTTCATCTATTTATTTTTTGGATTGCTAAGATTGGAATCATCCCGGAATGGAAGGTACAGGGGTGAAGAGTCCTCCTAGCGGAGGTGTTGAGGCAGTGGTTGAAGAGGAAGAGGAGCACTATGAGCCCGTGAACGGACAGGTGTTTCCCCCCTTCATGCCGAGCGATGCAAAACCGGGTCGACTAACGAATCAGCTCTCCTATTTGCGAACAGTCGTGATGAAGTCCGTGTGGAAGCATCAGTTTGGATGGCCTTTTCAGAGCCCAGTGGATGCAGTGAAGCTCAACATTCCAGATTATCATAAGATCATCAAGCACCCCATGGATTTTGGGACTATCAAGAAGCGATTGGAGAACAATTACTACTGGAGTGCCAAACAGTGCATCAAGGACTTTAATACGGTGTTTACGAACTGCTACGTCTATAACAAAGCAGGAGAGGATATCGTCGTTATGGCGCAGACCCTCGAGAAACTCTTTCTTTCCAAAATAGCAGCGATGCCGAAGGAAGAAATGGAAGTGGCTCAGCCCCCACCCAAGGAAACGAAGAAGAAAAGTGTTGGGGCTGCTGCCCCTCCGAATGCTGCTCCTGCTGCCTCTTCTTCTTCACGACCTGTTCGCTCTCTTTCTATTACCAGCTCTACTGAACTTCCCTCCGATTCTGAATCCGCCCCCCCGCCTGTCGCAGTAGTTAACTCGGTTCCAGCACCCGTGAAGAAAAAACAAGGAGTGAAGAGAAAGGCAGATACGACGACTCATGAATCTGCTAATTCTGACGAAGTAAATCGTAGAGAATCTTCCCGCCAAATTAAACGTGTCACCAAGGATCTCCCTGATAATCCACCTCCTAATCTTGGTAAATCTAAACAAAAACTCTCAGAGTCCCTTAAGGCCTGTAATGAAATTCTTAAAGAAATATTTTCAAAAAAACATGTTGGATATGCTTGGCCTTTTTACAAACCCGTGGACACTGACTATTTAGATTTACATGATTATGATAAAGTTATAAAAAACCCCATGGATCTCGGAACCATCAAAAACAAAATGGACAACCGATCTTACAATTCACCCCAAGAATTTGCTGCAGACGTACGCCTCATATTTACGAATTGCTTTAAATATAATCCCCCTGAGCATGAGGTTGTTGCCATGGCCAGAAAGTTACAAGATGTGTTTGAGATGAAATTCAGTAAGATTCCAGACGATAGTGGTAATCTTCCTCCTGGTGTTCCTGATGGAAAGGCAGAGTCGGAAGGAGATGACTCTGAGGATGAAAGGGAAAGGAAATTACTTCAATTACAGGAACAATTACGACAGATGCAGGAGCAGATGAAGATGTTAGTTGAAGAAAGTCTTAAATCTAAAAGTAAAAAGAAATCACGAAGTAAAGAAGGCAAATCTGTTAGTAAAAAACCGAAAAAGAGTGTTTCTTCGAACGCCCATCCTAAACTTCCCATTGTCGATTCTGAGGATGAAGGTGGCTCTAAAACTACTCCTATGACATATGACGAAAAAAGGAGGCTCAGTCTTGATATTAACAAATTGCCTGGAGACAAGTTAGGCCGTGTCGTTCAAATAATTCAATCTCGTGAACCTGCTCTCAGAGACTCTAATCCGGACGAAATTGAAATTGATTTCGAAACCCTAAAACCATCAACACTTCGAGCGTTAGAACAGTTTGTTGCATCTTCTCTTCGGAAAAAACCTCGAAAAAAACGTTCAGAAAATGCAAATAATAATAATAACAACAACAATAGTAATAAGAACAGTAATACTTCTACAACCACCACCACCACCACTACTACTAATAATAATAATAATGCAAATAGTAATAATACTCAAGAAAGTTCTGCGAATTCTGCTCCTAGTAATCCAACCACTGAAGGAGCTGAGGATTCGGGGACTATTCAAACTAAAAACACTGGGCGTTTATCATCCACATCCTCTTCTTCTAATTCTAGCCAATCCGGGTCATCTTCTTCTTCCTCTGACTCGGATTCTCAATAAGTACAACAATTTGTTATTTTATTAAACTGTCATTTATTGGTCATAAAAGAAAAGAAATATGGGAAGTATGGATAAGCAATGATCATCCAGGTTGTTCACCGCTGTTTTTTTTCTTTTTCTCTCATTTTTCTTTATGTTTGAAGACTTGATTTTATATATTTTGTTATTTTATGAAATGACTGCTAAAATATCTGGATAAGCAATTTGTTATCTCATTTTTACTTTGATTTGAGTCACTATGTTTGGAATTGTTCTTTATTTCAATCGGTTGGCGATTTGTGGTGTGGAAATATTTTGTTTTGTGACAACTTACGTAGCTCAAAGGAAGAACATTTTTTATATTTTTTTTCATATATTATTGTTCAATTCATTGGATCATAAATGATCACATTTGCACAGTCCTTCAGTATTATATCAATTTCACCCACAGGATGGTTTCAAGGATAATCTTGCGTTTAAAAAGGAAGCAATAGCAAATTCAATTTCAAAAACTTTTCATTATACGTACATACATCATAACAAAGTATCAAGTTCCTTCGCTATACCTTTGCTAGTTATATTCGTTATAATTTAAAGATTTGTGATGGGTATATCTAATTTAAGACTCAAGAATTAAATTTATAAAGTTCTTAAGCATACTACTGTTATCAAGTATCAAGTATTTAATTACTATCATTACTAAAAAATAATTATATTTGGCTATATTCAAATGCATTGTATGCCTTTTTCTTTTTTCCTTACTCAACTACTTAGGTTTTATCTTTAAACTGTTTCAAAAATGTTTTAATAAACAATTTCTTAATTAACAAAATGATTTAAGGTTAAATTGTTTAGCTGATGCTTCTATAATCTTTATAAATTTCGTTTTTCTATTTTTATATATAACTAAACATTTGGTATGTTCATGTTTTGTAATTTCTCATCACTAACGATATGTATCTAATTCTACTTACTGTATAAGTAGGGAAAAATTGTTTCCTTTTTTTCATTGTATGTGTAGAAGATATGATATTTGAATGTCCAGATATGTTTAGTCGTGAAATTTAAAACTTGTAAATTTAGCGAAGTGTAATATGCTAAAAAGATCTGAACTGATGTAATTATTACTGTATGTACATAAATTATTAAGATAGTTTATAGACTTAGAATAATATTACATTAAGTATTTTTGTCTCATGTGTTCATGTATCGAATTTTGAACGTATGTATTTTACTAACTTATTTTTGAGGGAGAAAAAAAAGGGATAAGCGAGGATCATGTCTTTGGAATGTAAATGTCGATTCCTTCAATAATTATTTATTCATAATCATCAAATTAGCTTTTCTTTTTTCATCAACATTATTTCATTAAAAAATATTAAAAAAGTAAAAAAAAATTGCACCTGTATTTTTTTTTTTTAATTCTGAAAAGTCAGTATTTAATTTTCTTTATTTATATACATGCATATATATATATATGATATATATTATGTTTAAAGTTTAAGTACATAAGTTTTAAATTTATATTATTATTTTTGAATTGTTTAAATAATTGTTCTCGGTGAAATATTTAAAAGGAAATAAATTTTGTCCATACGAAAACTGTAAATATAATAACTATTTGTCTGACCTAAACATATGATTGTGAATTTAACCGTCCTTATATAATGCTGATATTGGACGGTGAACAGTAATATAATACCATTTGATTCAATCATTAACTTTAATAACAAAATTAGCATTCTTTTTTTCTATAACTATTACCTACCTAGCTAGCTATTATAGGTAGGTATTTACTAAATATGCCAATGAGTGACGGTCAATTTCATTTCAATTCTATGTAATAAGTGCTAAGTCTACATATTTTAATTTGTATTACAGTTTTCTGTCTTTCTATTGTTGTATAAATTGAAAGGGATTTGAAGCTCAAAGATGTATGTATCATTATTCATTCAAATTAAAATCCTTGAATCAACTTATCATAATATTTCTTTATTTAGTTATAATTAATAAAATTATAATTCAAAGTATTGTTATCAAATTTTCTTGAATAAATCTATGGTCCTACTTACACTAAGGTTGATGTAATTTGATTTTTGGGTGTTTTTTTTATATGACGTTTTTCGGAATTCGAACCAGTGGTGGCACTGGATCCTCTTACAAATTCATTCCACCACCGTTGGCTTGAACCGAATATTGGCTCTTTGGTTATCATCGGTAATTTCGATGTAAGTATGTATTTGAAATATTGAAAGTGGGAATTCAATTCAATTGCATTTTACTTAAAAAAGTATCATTAAATTCTAAAAATTACAGGATTGTATTAAAAAATCCATATCGGTTGAGCTCTCAAGTCTATAATCTATGTAGTAATCACACACTTGCTGTTTACCCTAATTGAGGTAGCTGGGTCATAAAAGTGTTTATAAATGTACATATTATCTTTGGATTTCCCAAATTTTCCGATTCAAATGATGATTTTATCCCATTTAGTACTCCCATAAAGAATTGCCATCCTTATCAGATAAAATTAATATAACCAGTATACGTTGGATAATGGTTCATATGAACAAGCTTAATTTTATGGATTTAAAAATTATGATGGAAGGTTTTTGATATGAGAGCAGAATGATCCCTTCCAGTTTAAAAATTCTATCCGCACCTCTACCATAATGTCTTTGACTTTATGTTTTGCACCCACTACATTATTTTTCAGATCATAAAGATAAACATGGCTTTCAGACAGATCTTTATAATTTGTAAGTGGAATAACATGATCTATAAAAGTTAAGGGTGGTCATATTAAAAGCACAACAAAAAATTATAAATCTTAAACATTATTTTAGGCTATAATCTTGACGTTTCTGCAAAAACTTATTTTATACAAAGATCTTGGCCATAATATAGCATTAGGCCCTTGTCTAAAATTTGAGGCGTTATTTTTGAAAAATGAAAAAATCCCAATAGGCCTTAATAAGTATTTACTAAAATTATATATTGTAAAATGTTTTTGGAGAGAAATTCACGCCAAAACGGAATAAGATAGATGGTTCTGCCATGGATTCTAAGTTGACTGGTTATAATAGTCTCATACAAACGGTATTTTTTCAATATTTTAACTAATAGTACTTTTTGAAATTTATGTCTTAATTCTACATTTACATTTGGAACAAGAAGAAATTATGTAACAAATACATGTATTAAATTTATTTCCATACAGCTTAACTCTTTTAGAATGAACTATCAATTATAGAAAGATGTATTCATTTAAGATCTCTTTAAAAGGTTGAAATAAAAAATTGACAATTAAATAATAATAATTAATCATCGAAATGCTTCGTGTCAAACCTGTGAAAGTGGATTAAAAAACCTTTCCTTTTTGTACTTTCATTACTCTCTCAATGTATTTATTCACCTACATACTGACAAAGTTATGCAAATCTATTCTAAATAATAATACTTCAATAATGGCATCCCTGATTTTTTTTGTGCATTTTTGACTCCCCTCTACTATATGTATTTCCTCAAATGTCGGTTTTTGGATGTCTCCCTTTTGTTACATCCATTAAAACATACAATCCTAAAAAGTATTATTTATCAGTTTTAACCGATATTCAAAATAAAACCGGTTTGTAGATCATTTTTTGCTATTGTTAGAAATAAAAACTTTTAAATACATTGATTTGCAAACTAAGTTATTGCCTACACTAAAAATACAAACTCAGAACCATTAATAAGATTATGATTAAAATTGGAATAAAAAAAATGATTTAAATTTAAATAATTTGTTTTGAAGATGGTATTTAACTGACTATTAATGCACTCAGGAGACTGAAATAAAAAAATCAAGTTCTGATTGATTTTCAATCCTCATATGACATGATTTTATGTTCAAAATATTTATGCATGTTACTCATGCCAACTAATCGAATTTATATCGTGCTGTGTCAACCTTCTCAGAAAAAATTATCGTTAGAATTCTGCTTAATTTCAGAAATTAATTTAAAAAATCAATTCATGTGGCCTTCAATTTAGATAAGTCTGTCTGTATAATACGGTTAGGCAACTGCGGTTTGCCTATTAATACACAGTTAAGAAGGGTTAACCCTTTAATCTTAGGTCTTAACCTCTTCTATCGAAGATTCCAAATTTTTCTTATATCAATTGTTTTTTCGAATGGAAAAATTCCATACACGTGATTGTTAAATCTGAAATATCAAAAAGATAATAATTCCAATTACATAATAATAACTGGAACAAATATATCACTCATAATTCAAACTCTTTCAGTTTCAATATAACTATACCCAACCAATTACGACCTAAAGGAAGATCGGCAATCAACAAAATGTAGAATCATAGGAGGGTAAGAAATTATATTCATGAACATTCATCAAAAATGAAACAAAATAAAATGTGTAGCTAGATTTACTAAATTATAGTATATTGAAACCAGTTTTGACTATTTGGCATTTGATCTATTAGCTGGAATTTGCCAAAATATACCATAATTTTAATTTGATTTAAATGTTCTTAGTAAATTTAGTAACTTGATATACAAACTACCATTGAAATACTTTTTTAAAATAAATCATATACGATTTTTACCAAACTGTAATAATTGTACTTCTTATTCTGTAAGGATTTACATTTTTTGAACTTAATTAAATGTACTTGAATATATCACCTTTTGGTAGGCATGAATTTGAATTATCGATGATGACTCATTTAGTAAATCAATGGGATTGTGAAATGGTGCATATTATAGTACTGATGTGGTTTTCGAGATATTCCAGTCATTTTGGTTCACAGCAAAGTTACGTTTGAACATACATTATCCATTTTTCTGGACCAATAATTAATTATTCATGAGGCAGACGCAAAATTTTTTTTGGTATGGGTCTTTATTTTTTTTCTATCTTACTATCATTTTAAATCATAAAATCAGACATTTCATGAATTTATATAAGACAAAAAAAGAAGAATGGATGATCATCCTAATTTATTTCCAACTTTCATGTGATAATATATATTAACTTATGGCTTGTCCTACCCCACTAAATTTGAGTTGGGATAAATTGATTCATATAAATAATTAATGTAATAATATCTACCGTTAGTAAACTTTAATCTTTTTGCCTAAATACAGTCTTGTAAAATTTGTTTGTCTAGGAGTGTTTGTTTTAGATTCAACACTTGAAATGAATACAAATACTTCGCCTTAAAAGTGTTAGTTTAATTAATTTTGAATTATATTAAATCATTACGTAAATTAAATTCTGCAAGATTATATGTAAAGCTACCATACTAGCACATTAATGAAAAATGGTATATGTTGTGTCGGGTGGTAATACAATTCTTTACCTAGAAACGAGTAACATATTTGTTTCTTTTATAAGTAAGAATTTTGTTATAATATGTTATTATAAAACGTTTTTCAATACAATTAAAAAAAGATCTTGTAAGAGGGATAATTTATTTTTTCAAATTTGTCGCCAAAAATTTGTTTCTGCAATTCTTCAGTCACTATATCATAAATCCAAGTTAATAGAAGTAATATACGTAGTAAAGTAATTTGCAATTTATATCTTTACAATATTTATTGACTTCATACCCATCAGGAATTCGGTATGCAAGGTTAATAATTCGCTAATGTATGTGCTTTGAGTTATATCATATAACTTGTATGTAAGCTGAGGTAGATATCCTTACCTCAGTATTTGAACTAATCTAACACAGCGTAATTAATCTAAATTCATCACATAGTTTATACTTAACAGACAGGCTGATAAAACTACCTAGTAACTGTTGATGTAACACTTTAAATATACTTGAAAGGAATAAAAATCCTTTGATTGATCATAAGACTGTGATTTGACAGGAATACATTTTAAATCAAGTTAACAAAAAAGTTATAACTATTAATTTTATAATGTAACTAAACAATGTACATCCATCAAGAATCGCTTATATTACTTGATTATGAAACATTTGTATTTACTTTTGTAGTGACACTATTAGATAGGAATAAAAGGTCAACTTTTCAGTACTATCAATATTATTACAAGTCCTAAAAGATACTTAACTATCATCACACATTGCGTTAGTAAATCATAACACGCCCATTAGTTCACGTGTAAGAAGACGCAAAATGAATGCATACAATACAACATATAATGATAAAAATGAGTCAAAATGAAATGAGTAAGATAGAAAGTAAAAATCTATTAAATTGCAGGCATGCGAAAACAACATCATTGGCCTAAAGTTACTCGCTCTTAAAAATTAAATCTCACTCAAAAATACTTTTGGTGTTTGAAAATAGGATATTGCTACGAAAAACCAGTTTATAAGCAGGAGCGTCGTAGCCATTAGAGTAGAGGCCCTGGTCGTACCTCAGGGCCATTATCTTATTTCAGAGATTATTCAAATGTTCAAGGTATATGTATAATAAGATTGAGGACCAAGAGAACTAATTTTGCCTCATCCTTGTAAAAAAAATAAAGAAAGAAACCATCATTACAGTGCATTGTAATGACGTTATACCTACAAAATGCTCTATAGATCTGATACAATCCAGAAATAATGGGGAGAGAAATGAGAGAGACGAAGATTGTTATTATTTGAGGAGGAGTTACAAATTCACAGAGCTTGATATTTATTTTATTCAAAAAAACATTTTTTTTTTGACTTATTGAGCCATCGAGTGAGTGAGAATTGTGACGAGTTTCGGACAAGCCACCACTTTTAGTAAATTGAATAATTCTAATTGCAAGGATAAATATAAATATATATATATATGTAAACATATTTTATTATGAATTGTAAAAAAAGAAAAAAATCTTTTCATCTAGATATACTGTTTTCCCAACAAAATAAATAAATAATGGCATCCCAAAACTTATTTAGTTGATACTTGATTAGTCCAATTTTCGATTAATGTTCTTGCAATTGTTCCTGATGGAGGTAATACAAAATTACTTTCAGAGTGGTTGCTCATAGCATTACAAATTTCCTGAGCTTTAAACCACCTTGCCTCATTGACTTCATCAGGAAGTATTTCAAATTTTTCACTCATTGCCTGAGCTTTAAAACCCATCATAAGGCTCCCAGTGGGAAAAGGCCAATGTTGTGACTTAACATATTCAATATCACGTATTTCTAAACCAACTTCTTCTTCAGCCTCTCTTTTAACACAAGTCTCCATTGTTTCACCGACATCTGCAAAACCAGCAACACAAGAAAATACATTCGGTGGGTGGCGATGGAGATTTACAAGAAGAATTTTATTGTTTTTATTATTTGTAATGAGTACAATTCCAACAGGGTATGTTGGAGGATAAAATATTTCCAAACAGTTACCACAATCTATCTTGTGACCATCCAAACTTCTTTGTAGATCTGAGGAACCGCAGTATCTACAATACCTCATTTTTTTATGCCACTTTAAGAGCGACCAGCCTTTTGTCAAAGTCGCAGCTTCATTTTGATCTTTTAAGTTAAACATACTGCCACGTAAGTCCGAAAAGTATTTTCCATTGTCCTTATCAACATGCTGAACAAACATGTCATCTAATGATAGTGTTGAGGCAGCGAATAAAAGGCATCCATTTTCCACAATGGAAAGTAGAACAAATGGCCGTAATTGTTCAAGATCATGATTAATATAGGGTTTTATCTCCTCATATGATTTCCAGGCAGGTTGTCCCATAGACATAAGTGGTCTCAACCCCTTATTATGATAGATAAGAAAGCGTCCTTTGGACTGAGCCTGAGCTCGTAGCTCTCTTTCGTTGGTTTGAAGCGATAAAAACGCTCTAGTACTCTCGATACTATAGTTTTTACGCAATGACATGCGGCAAAAGTGTAACCCAGGATCTATGGCCTTGAGGTAACTTGAAGGGAACATGATTACCTCTTCTTCTTACGGTCCATTCTCTTATTACTGAAGTGACTTTTATTTAGTCGCCCTTCACTGGACTCCAGTTCTTCCTCAGACAAGTTTTCGTCCTGTAAGAGATATTAAAAACAAATATTAAGATGTAGGACTGAATGAAAGAATGAATAAAGGAACAGAGTCAAGTAAGGAATTCTTCGCCTCTGAAGGAGTACCGAATGAGTGAAATGAAATAGGAGAAAAGGAGAGGCCCGCTCTCAACTATTTCATCATTACCTTATCACTTTCTTCTCCGGGTTTCGACTGCGACGGAAGAAAAATGACAGCCAAAATACAGGACAACTGAAAAATGGCACCCAAATACAGCCCGTACCTCAAAAGGTGCTCATACCACTCCTCTGAAGGAATAAGATCCAAGTGGGAATCCTCTGAGATCCCCTCAGTCATATTTAACCATGGAACTCCACAATGACAAAGCAAATGCCTGAACCTCAACTCCCTACCTAATCAGGCTAATCAACTACAAAAAAAAAAGACCTCAATCAATGACTCATCCAAAAGACAGCACAACACTTCTTTAGTAAATTCTCAGACTCATTTCATTCATTGATTGAACTCATCAAAGGACACGGAATCCATTAATACCATTGAGATCCAACACGGGCCCTACTCTTGAATCCCAACTCTCTCTCTCTCTCTCTCTGTCTGTCTCTCCCTACCTATTCCACTGTAGAGGACTCCCATTCTCTTTTGTTATACGCTTTTTTAACTCTTTAGAGAATAGATTTTAGCCAAGGGGAGCTCTGAATGCGAAGGAATGGAATGAGGAGTGAGAGAGTCAAGAGGTACAAAAATCGAATCTCTAGAAGAGACAAGGAGATGGCGCTTCACACTCTTTCCTTCTCCAGATTCCCTTTTCTCTCTACCAATCAAATTTAAGAGGAAAAAAAAAGTGTGTGTTGATAGGACGGGTACGCCTTTTCCAACATGATGTAGAATTGAATAAATAGACAGTGTTGTTTGTCTATATTTACGTGTGTGAAGAGTGAGCTAATCCCGCCATCTTTAAAAAAATACAATAATAAAAGCAGAAGAAAAAAAGAAAAAAAAAGAAAAAAAAAAGAAAAAAAGGAAAATAAAAAATAAAAAAAGAAGAAAAAGAGGAAGAAGAAAGAAAAAGAGACCGATTTGGACGACATCATCATGAAGAGCTGTTTGAAGAAGGACGCGAAATTAATCTTGGATTCATGGAATAAGTTTTTTGAAGAGGAATGTCATTCTTTCTCATTGATTACACTCCTCTAAATTAAGTTTTTTCCAATATCTGTTCCTTGCTCTGATTGTCGGGAGGAAAATCCGTGTTAAATAAGTGTGAGTAGCCCTTGATTGAGTGTGAGAATCCCTTCTCCTTGTCTCAGCATAGAGAATCAAGAGGATCGGATCCAGAAAGTGGTTGTTGTTTCATTGCACAACCAACTTCAATGTGGAGAGATCGAGTCCGACTCTTTGAGATCCATCTGAAGAAGAAGACTCGTCTCAAGAAAAGAAAGGGAAGCATTTCATCGGAAGATAATCCGCATCCTCGGATTAAACTCGGAAGTAAGTTACGGATCATCCAGGCATTTATTATTGTTATTGTTTTTTTGTGTATCTCAATATTTGCCCTCTAGGAGCGGAGGAGGCGGGTTGCAATTCTTTTTCTTTCCCTCTCTTCTCCCCTCCCTGCTTGGCCCTTTTAGCCACTTGTTTTCTTATCTTTGTCTGCCGGGCTGTTCCACTTTCTCAAAGTGGATCCTCAGCCCATGAGGCCCACCCCTCTTCTCTTCTCCCCCTCTCTTTCTTTCTTTTCTCTCTCTCTCTCCTTTTCATCTGAAATAATAATAATATAAAAAATTACGATGAATTATGCGCCCCAAGACTTTCAATTCTCGTGAGAGGAATACGCGCGGGGCTTAAATTAGGAGAGGGAAGCTTAGAGATTGTGGAGAAAGAAGCTGTAAGAGAGGGAGAAGAAGAAGAAGAAGGAGGAGGAGGAGGGGACAAGGCACTTCATTTCAAAAAAAAAAAAAAAATATATAGATCTCAAGAAAAAAGTAACAACGAGAAGAGAAAAGAATAGAATTTTGACGCACTTCTTTTTTTTTCTTCTCTTCTTCTTTTTTTTTTCTCTCTCTCTCTCTCTCACTCTTTCTTTCTTTCTCTCCCCCTCTCTTTTTTTTTTTATAATAACTCCTTCGTTGCTTTTTCTCTTGATTTTCTTCCTCTTTCTGTCTTGTTTCTTTCCAAGTCCTACTCCTCCACCTTTGATATTTTTATTAAAATATAAAAATACATACATCGATTACAGCTTAAAGAAAGCAGCAAGTTTAAAAAGAAAGAAAGGGCTGTTAAAAGAATAACAAACTTTCTTGAGACGATAGACTTGACGTCCGAAGTTTAAAAATATATTCATCTATGCATGCATAGAAAGCTTTTCTTTCCCTTGATGTTATGTTTTAATCCTTTATTATTTGAAAATCCAACTTGGTTCATATAAAAAGAAAAGACGGATGAGATGAAGGGTCTACTGACTTATGTTTGTCATTGGTACATATTTTGTGTTTTGTGGTTTTTCAGATCGGAGTTGTACGGGGTGACGCCATGTCCTAGTACACCATGAGTTTAATATTGCAAGTCAATAATAGTTCTGGAGGGAATCCTCCAACACAAGCGCAATCCTCTCAAGGTACTTCTCAAACCGTTCATCCTCATCATGGAGCTCCTTCTCAACGTATTACAACTGGGGGGGCCATTACATTGGCTAAACCCCCCGTCCAAGTGGCGATTGCCACAGCTGTCAAGCATCATCCACTTCTTGAACATCATCACCTTGTTCCTCAACCACAAACCATGGAAGGCCGTACCACCACTACTACACTCCGTATGCCTATGACGCTTCCCCAAAGTCCAGTAAGAACAGCATTGCCTTTGGGTTCTGCTCCAGGAAATCCAGTGCGGCACCTTCCACAAACTCCCCTCCCTCCTGCTATTCATCGCGGATTGCGGGGCCTTCCTAAACAGCTACACACGGCAGTGACTAATAGTGCTACACCCACGCATTGCATTATGGTTAATCCACATCCATCCTCAGCAAGTCGTGCGGCAGCTGCCCATTTAACAATGCTTCCTCAAGCACCAACTCAAGGTTTAATCCCTGCTGCAAACACATCTGGTCTATTATCAACCACTGTTGGGCTAATCCCTATACCACGAGTTCAATTGCAACCAAATGTATCCATGGCACACCTTGCGACTCATGTGCCGACGGCGCCCATCCCTCCACCCAATTCTACTTCCTCAACTGTAATCCTTCCGCCCAACACACAGCACCATCAGCTGTTTCCCCCTTCTAAAAATCAAGATGATTCAAATGATGAGTGAGTCCTTTTTCAATTCTTTATTATCACTATTATTATTATTATTTTCTTTCTACTTTTATTAGGCTTGATATTGTAGATCCTTCTCCAGAAATCATGAATCGTAATAAGCTAAATCGAATGTCATCTCCAAAGTCAAGATGTAAACATCAACCTGTAAGTATTAGAGACTTTAATTTGAGGTCGTTTTAATAAGTTATTCAATTTATTATTTATTGTTCTTACAGATGGCACTGCAGGATCACAATTATGCATATAGACCAATTTCTCCTCCAACGCCTCCTCCTCCACCCCCACCGCCTCAACCAATTAAGCAAACGCCCCAACCTGTTTTAGTTCAGAATCAATCAAAACTGCAAAGTGAATCCGAGGATCGAAACTTAAATTCGGGCAAGTCTTTCAACCATTCTGCCCCGGACTTCGTTGGACATGAGACAGTAGCATCAACTACAGTATGCAATTCTCCTCGAACTGCAGCGTCACCAGTTGTTTCTCGAACTCAAGCAAATTTGAATAGTATTCAAGAAGCTGGTGTTGGGCCTATGGTTCCTTTAGTGGAAGATGATTCGGCATCTCTCAGTAGTGGAGATGATAAGGGGGAAGAAACGGAAACGGCTCCCGAAGCGGAAGAAGCTGAAGATGATTCTATTACACGGTGTATATGTGATTTTCTTCACGATGATGGCTATATGATTTGCTGTGATAAGTGCTCGTGAGTTGATTTTGTCTATCTATTATATTTTTAGCCTTTTTTAATATTACTTCTCTTATTTAGGGTATGGCAACATGTTGTTTGTATGGGCCTTGATAGAAATAACATTCCTGATGAATATCTATGCGAAGTTTGTAAACCTCGCCAAATTGATCGAAAGAGAGCCAAGTCTCTTCAAGCGCGTAGGCGAACAGAGATATTCAAAAATTCGAGTTCCAGTGACGATGAGCACAATGAAAACAAAAACTCTCTCTCCAATAAACGTACTTTAAATAAGAGAATAGAAGTTAAAAAGAGTGACTCCAAAATTTCTCTTAAAAGACAGAAACTTAAAAAGAATCCCACCGACAAAGAATTAATTAAAACTTCCTCAAAGAAAAATTATCGGAAGAAGAAAAACTCTGGCTCTGGTCTGCATAATAATAATACTATTAAAAAAATAACAAGAAGAAGGGTTAATAGTAGTTATCCGGACGATGAGGATGATGATGAAGAAGAAGAGGAGGATTTTGATAATGATGACCTAGAACCGAAATTTGAAACAGGTCAACAACTAAGGTCTTGGATAGACCAATACGAAGAAGCTGTAACAAATCATTATTCTCCTGAACTGAGAGCTCGTCTTGCTGGCCACAAAAACGGTACTGGTGAACTAAGATCAAGTGTTATTAATGGCCCAACAAGGTGTACAGTATCTCTTCAAGGAAACGGAGTCAAGGTATACTACTTAAAATTTAAGAGTTAAAATGAACAATTTATAATTATTTTTTCTTTCTTTTAGATTTTAACTGCTAATTCTAATTTATCATCGAATACGCCTGTTATCGAATGCAAAGGACGGATAATGCTGGCTTCTCAATATAGAGCCAGTAACAAGGACCAAGATTATTTTAATAGTCCTTATGTTTTTTTCTATCGCATATCAGAGTTTTTGGAAGTAGTCGTCGATGGTAAAACATATGGAAATGACAGTAGGTTTTGTCGCCGTTCTAGTACAAATCATAACGCTGAATTAAAACATGTTGTTGACAAGGGGTCTCTTCACATATTTATAGTAATTACAAAGTCGCTCGAAAAGTATCAGGAAATCTTATTACCAACCGAAGTTAGAAGACTCCCTCGACACAATGGAATTTCTTCGATTCAAGATGATGTCAGAGAAATTAGAGGGAAGCCCAACATAAGGTCACTACCAGAAGGTGAAGAAGGTGGCGATGAAAAGGAAGAAAAAGAAAATGAGGTTGAATCTTCTCAGTCACCGCCTCTTAGAGAAAGGAGGAAGAAACGCAATTCAGAAAGAAGTACTAGGAAAACTTTTACCCGTAGTAAAGCTTCAAGAAGAAACAGTAACAGAACTAAAATTGATGTTACAACCACGGCACATGAAGATGCAGACGAAGAGATAGAAGATGAGAATCCAATTAAAGTTAACGGAGAAACCATACCTGATGTTGAAGAAGAAGAAGAAGAAGATGAAGCTCCTAAACCATTGATTATAAATCATGAAAGATCAGATTCAATTTCGAGTATTAGCTCGTCTCCTCCACAAAAACCTAATCTGTCAAAAACTAGTCCAAATAAATTAGGACTTCCTGATAACAGCGGACTCATTGTCGGGGTTAATACTATAAACTATGATGCTTCCAGCTCTCTCAGAAATAAGTCCAAATCAAGAGAGGAACGTAAGATGGAAATGATAATGAAGGCAATTGAGGCCATGGAGAAAGCCGAACAAAGGAAAAAGGATACAGTTACAGTGGAATGTAGTACATCAGAGAAACCTGCTGTTAAACGCAGAAGAAGTAGTTCGGTTAAAATAACCAATCTGGATTCCAATCTAGAACTATCTTCTGCTGATGAGTCAAAATCTAATGACAATCAACATGTGAGTAAGAAGATGAAGAAGAAAGGAAGAAAGACTCCCAATCCATCTACTTCACCCCAGAGAAGGCGAAGTCGAGCATTATCAGGAGGTGGGTCTGCGGACGAGAATCCCTCATCTTCATCGAGTGACAACAATCAATTCCGTTTTCCTAAGACTAAAAAAATGATTATGTCTGATTGGTTAAATCAAGAAGAAGATGATGTATCTTCTAATTATCTGAGAGGGAGTAGAAGCCCCCCAGGTATCGCAACTCATTTATTACGGTCAGCTCCGCTAAGTCCCGTGAAAACTGTATGTTCAGCTAAGAAGCGTTGGTTAAGACAGGCCATATCCGAAGATCATTCGGAGGATTCGTCAAATGGTGCAAAAGTCAAGCATGAAGATGAAACAAGTAAGGATAATCAACCTTCAGCGGTTGCTTCTGACGTTGCATCCGATAGTGTTACTCCACTCAAAAAGCGTAGGCTAGCTAATTATAAGGAGGAATCTCAGGCTTGTATAGGAACTGAAGAACCTGATTTGTCTCCTAATGTTCCTTCCTCTGAGGTTAACTCTCAAAATCTAACCAGAGAGAACCTCCCGTCAGAAGAGAGTAAGGTTCCTAGTGCCTTGAAGAAAAAATTACTTCAAAACCTTGTTCTTGAAGCAGTACTAGATAGTGCCATGGAAGATATGCTTAGTAATGTTACATCTAAAGATTCAACTAATCAGGTGACTGATTCTGCTTCGCAAGTGAAGAAAGAGGAGGAAAGTTATCATTCAGATGACAAAGTATCCCCCATGCTCGAGGTAAAGACGTCTCCGTCAGACGAAAAATCAGTAGATGAGATTAAGCCATCAATTAAAGAAGAAGTTAATGACATGCGGGACAAAAGTACTAAATTAGGAGACCCTACTCCTTCAGCACTTACCTTAGATATAAAGGTTGAGCCAGATTCTATTACAGAAACAGATGAAACAGACCTTTCTAACAAAGACGACCAAGCTGCATTAATTAAAACTCCTGAGCCTAGTTCTGCTTTTAAGTCCTTTTTTAAAAGTAATGTTTCTATTGAAGATTTAGAAGCTGAACTAGAGGCTACTAAGCGTCAAAGGGAATCAACCACAATTGTTAAAGAAGATCTAGAGTCTCTTCCTTCCGAGAAAAATTCATCTGCGAAGGATAAATCATGCACATCGGCTTCAACCGAGAATAAATCTTATTCATCAGCTATTTGTAATTCTTCCTCTAAACCCAAAGAAAAAAAAAGAGTATCGCTTGCAGATTATAAAAGAAGACGGAAACAGGGATCCAGTAATGCGACTGAAAGCTCTGCTTCTACTCCTAAAGATACACTTCCCTTGCCACATATCCAAATTAATTCAGCCTTATCTAGTTTGCCATCTGGAACCGGTGTACCGGCTACTCCTCAAGCAGCTCCTCTTTCTCAAGTACCTTCCACACAGGATACTGTTTCCGATGAACCTGGAACTCCTACTTTGGACGAGGACCAACCTGTTACGATGCCTACACTTAATACCTTACCTCTTTTTGAGAAGCTTGAGCAACTTGAAAAGGCACAGAGAGAAAATTGTAAGAAAAAAGGTAATTAATTTATGATTTGAGTGTCCTTATATAATTCTTTTTTTCTTCTTTTTTTCAAATAGTTGTTCCGAGCTCTGTCGACTGTAACAGTGCGACTACAGTAAATTCTGAGCGTAAAAGGGAAGATTTAACTGAGAGACTAAAAAAAGAATTCGGTCTTGTAGTTGAAGACAATCAAGAGGAATTGAAGACTGATGGTGATGCAACGCCAGAAACTTCAAGTCCTCAGACAGCTCCTCAGCCCCAGGTTGCTAGTCACACATCAAGGTTTTCCTCATTCACTCCTACGCAGTATCCAAGCTATCCATCTAATTACCCTCTACCTCCATATCCTGCAAGCAAGACGGCTGCAGCTCCGCACCCTCCGCCATCTGTTGCTGCTTCGGGATCAACTAACAGCCATCATCATTCTCGTAGGACTTCTAATTCAGACTATTATTCCTCGTCGCATAGCTCGAGTAATAGAAACTATTATAGTAGTTCCTCTTCATCACGTGAAGGTCGCTATAGGGATAGGGACTATAGAGATAAAGACCATCATCATCACCACCACCCGCATCATCATCATCACTCCTCCCATCGTAGTGGATCAAGAAGTTATCGAAATAGCTACTATCCATGAACTTCCATTATAATCTGAAGCCTGGTTATTCAAGTCAATTATTTTGCGATAATGTTGTAAAATGTTTATTTGTTCTTTTTGTCAAGCATTTATCCAAAGTGAGATTCGCTTACATTTAAAAAAAAAAGTCTTTTTTTGTTAATTACCCTTCTTTCTCCTGTCTTATTCATTTGTATTAATTTATGAACAATACTACTTATATGAGTCGTTCCGAAAACAGAAGATTAATGGTTAAATTATTTCAAGAAATTGAAGAAATTAAGAATTCTCAACAAGTTGCCGTTATATTTTTTCGTGAACTATGTCAATAACTTTAAGTGCGAAATTAATTTGAGGTAGCAAGAGAATATTAGCCCCTTATATCTAAACCTCTCAATATATGCCCCCTTTATTAAATACAGTACAAATCCATATATAAATACAAATATATATATATATTCTATATTTTGTTTTAAGTTGTAGTCTATGTGTCTACGAAAAAAATTATGTAATGTAAAATTATAACGTTTTCTTTTTCTGCGCGTGCAACTCATCTATTGGTACAAACGGAATTTTTATACATTGAGATATAAATAGAATGATTTGCTACAATAAATAAAAATATTATACAGTTTCGTTCGTGTAGTATCAGATACTATACCAATGAATTATTACACTTGGTTTTTCATGGCTTGTGTCTTATGTTTTTACGCTTTGTTTTGGTTTTGTAAGATTTGAAGCTTTTTCAATATCCTTGCTAATAGTGATTGTTAATAACAACGGTTATGATTCTTAAGATTGTAATAGCTCATACCTCTTTTCTGATATCTTTCCAACCAGGCGTATTCCCCGTAATTTAATGTTGACAATTAATTGTCAATGGTTCCTCTGGGGAAATCTGTCATCCCTACTTAATTAGTAGATCAGCTATTCTTGTTCGAATTGAAGATTGGGGGAAAATCAAATACACATAAGAGTAGAACATATTAATTACATTTACTAACAATCAGTAATTATTTGCGTCAGTCAAAATTTACATTAGCCCTATCCACTCACAATAGACTTCCTATGCCCAACTTTGAAGTTAACCTCCTTTAGTAGTCTTTTAAACATTTATTCATTACAATGGCTATTAAGTAGTGGGAATATAAGTCATGTACGGTTAGGATAATTTGATCATTATAATTAGCAAACATTAGAATCGTTCAAGCCTCCTACTTATTGAAAGTGAGTAAATGTGAGAGAAGTAGATTATTATTTAGAAAACAAATTATTTATAATCTTGAAAATACTATAAAAATGTAACGAAAACAATGCAGTGAAATAAAAACGTAGCAAATCCGTTATTGCTTTTCTTCCGCTTTAGATAGGAGATTATCGTACTCAATAAATGACTTAGATACAATTTCTATTATTTCATTATATTTTTGAATGAGTTCCAGAGTTTCTTGAGACAGCTCTTGTCCTTTTTTATCTTGATCAATCTGAAGATTTGCATACAAAATTAGTCATAATAATAAAAATTCCCTGAAATAGAATAGAATACCTGAATTTTAGCCAGCTTTTGGAATTTTGGCTCAAAATGTCTCACGGCTTTCTCCAGCTCTTGGCTCTGATCTAAGACGCCCT
This sequence comes from Lepeophtheirus nordmannii, assembly GCA_963680855.1. Lineage (NCBI taxonomy): Eukaryota > Metazoa > Arthropoda > Copepoda > Siphonostomatoida > Caligidae > Lepeophtheirus > Lepeophtheirus nordmannii. The sequence goes on along the minus strand of OY804519.1, from coordinate 42,881,909 downwards.
TAGATTTATCGACTCTTTCCAACAAAGAGTTGGTCATTAAAATGGCATCTTTTTGGGCTAAAATGATATCTCCTTTAGTTGAGATTGGAATGCCCTTTTCTTCTCCAAAGTTGGGATCCAAAAAAGTGTCAATAGAGGAAACATCTCGAAGAACACCACGAATTCTATCTCGTTTTTCCACGGCATTTCCCAAATTTTGAGCGAACTCAGTCAAATATGGGACTACAGATGGAGAAAGATCACTTGACAAACGGTCTCTCTCTGTCCCCAAGACAACTTTTTCTAATGCTGTGATTCGTTTCGAAAGAACTTCAGTCGCCATATCGACGTATATATGAAATTAATTTATTATTATTGATTTAATGTTGATATGCAGGGAAGGGAGTGAATACATGAGAGGTTGAGTAATTCACTTAATAGTAACAAAACCTCGTCTTTACCTTATATATACCTAATAATAATAATTCAATTCCTTGGTTACTTATTAGTTATTATTACTTATATTAAATAACTAGATAATAATTTGTCTCTTGTCAATGGGTGGATAAACAAATTAAAACTATTCTATAGAAAGAGACAGGTATAGGAATTGTAATCTTCCTATTAATAAATTATCATTGAATGAAAAACGAAGTTTACATAATTATAAAGCCGATTTGTTCATTGATATTTAAGACAAATTTAAGAATTGTTTTGTCTCAAACATTTCTCATATTGTACTCAAAATAGATATTAATCTGTTCGATTAAAGATGTTTTTGTTTTTTTAAATAATTCAATTTTAGAATGTAATGAGATTCATGTAAATGATGGATTATGCAAGATAAGTTTTTACAATTTCCCATTTCCAATTTTTGAGAATGAAGAAACACTTAAAAATCTTCTGTAATGTACTTTTTGTATCTGATAATTATAATTCAACCAATATTTTACATCAAATAGGCCTTTTTGAGTCTGAATCTGTTAATATTATTTATTTTAATTTGAAAAATTAGTTATTTGTGCTTTATATGAATCTATTAAAAATAAGAAAGACATTAATTAGACGATATAACAGCATTTGTACCCGTAGTCTGAATTAACTTTAATTTCTTTCAATATGTTTCTTATATGCAAAATATGGCTATAAATCGTAATTATACCTTAAAAACTTGATATAAAAAATAAAGAATCTAAAGGTCAAACTAATGTTTGTTAAAAGCCTTAATGGTCATTTTCGAGCGGGTTTTAAACTACTTACATCCCAAGGTATGAATTTTGTTACATATTTTTTTTTTATATTTTTTTTATATTTTGCTAAAATTCTTCTTTAATAAAAATTATATAAACACGCAGACATTGCAAAAATAGTAGATAATTGAAATGGCCTAAAAACTTGACCTGATACGAAAAAAACTAATCAAATGATTCGTCATTAAAACGTCTAATACTACTAAAACCAGAATTCAGATCTTACATTTTTTTACCTGATTTATCTTTTGCATAAAAGCTCAATGAATTATCCTTCATCAAAAGGATGAGCCCTAATTTTAAGGGATGAAATTTTCAATACAAATTTCTTACTCAGTAGTAACTTTTTGTGATTGACTTGTAGGAAAATGTTAACGAGAATAAAGAGTCTTTAGAATGTCACAGGTTAAAATACTTACCTATAAACTTTTGTCCTCATATCAAAAGTATTTTTGAATTTGAAGTGGAATTCATTGAAGCATATGACTTCTCTTAGAATTTTCTGATAATAAGCTGATAGATTATAATTTAGAAGAAAGTGATATTGAACCAACTCAGTTTTTGCAATTTGAATTTTAACTAAAAAAAATAATATACAAATCCCCTTACAGAAGGTTTGAGTGACTTAGCCTTGTTCCACTCCAGATAATAGTAGACACACTGATAATGTGGAAGGGAAGCGTCACGAAGCTTCGGAGTTTTTTCTTAGAGTTAATTGACATTAAAATTAATCGTTGTGGTCAAGAAATGCTCTGTTCTAAGATGATGTACTCGTTACAGGTTTTTAGTTTCTCAAGAAAGTAATTGCAAGAGAAGTAAGGACTTCGTATGTTACCAAAGGATGAGTGAGTTCAAGGAAGGAATCAAGCTACACCACGAATAAATTAGGAGCCTTATAAATATTTCGCAGTTTGCACTCTTCATTTTAATCCTTCTGACTTTAATACGTAATCTCTCTCTTCATCCCGACTCCACAAAGAGAATGAAAAAATTATAAAGGCCATTGATGCCTTTAAGACTACAGATGCAGTTTCATATGTGGATGAACTTAACAGGAAACTTGATCGAGGCCTAGTTCCAGAAATAATATGCAATAAACACAACAAAATAAAAGATGAATTAATATTCTATTGTCTTATGGTCTAACTACTCCATTTAGGTTAATACTTCCCACCATCATTATATCGAGAACTTGGAAAAGAAATTTTGTCCTTGTCAACCATACGTCGCCTCATTGTCACTTCTTCTTCACTTAGTTTGGAAACAAGATTAGCCAACTCAATCCCTACTTACTTGAAGTACCCTCAATTTTTTTTACCTCAAAAGTCTACTTAGATTGTTTTTAATGACCGTGTAGAATAACCTAAAACCTGTCACAATTGTGTTATAATTTTTGGAAGAATGAAATTGAAGTCGATAAAAATTTCGTGTAAAATTAAAGAAAACAAAAAATAATCTTTGCTACTTCAAAAGTAATTTATTTTCTTCATGTGTTGTCTATAAACTTTGAAGTAGTATCATAAATGTAACTATTTGTTTTTTGTTTGTCAAAATTCCCCAATGACAAACTCATTTTGACTAATTATAGAAATTAAATGAATATGATTAGTGAGTAAGACGATTTTGATAATAAAATATAGTCCTTGTTTACTTTAAAAGTAAAAATGAAAACAATATTTATTTAAAAATAGCACCCATTTTTAATTAGGGTAGATACTTGAATTCCAAACAGTATTTCATAAGAACACTTTACTTCAAAATCGATTATTTCCTGTCTTTACCTGCCAATACACCAACAACAAAGTATTAGATTGTATTTAATCAAATAATGCTTAAAATTTTGCTGGTGTATAGGTAAATACTGAAAAGACTCAATTTTGAATTGAATTGTTCGAAATTAGATGCTGTTTGGAATTCAAGTATTTATCCTATTTTCTAACATAACATAAATTTACATATAAACCAATCTGTATATTATGTCAAATATGAGTTGTGTATAAATAAAATGATAATAACAAATTAATATTTATTATTATTTATCATCAAACGCCTAAAATGTTTTACAGAAAAAGGAGGAAATATGATTAATGATACTCACAAAAATAACTTAAATTCCTGTTCGACCAAATATGTGGGGAAGTACTTGAAACATAATTATATTATAAATATTGATGTATTAGACTTTTGTCAAACGCAGTATTTCGAGAAAATAAACGAGGGTAAATATGCAAAGAATTTACAACAAAATGATGTCAAATGCTTTTTGAACCTTGATTTTTTTGTTCATCAACGAACTGATTCCAGTCTGCATTTTCAATCTAGCTAACATGCAATTACGTACATAAGTCATTTAGAACAAAAATCGGAAGAACTAAACTCTATAACCCACGAAACCTACTATAACAAGGAAAACAAGTTGCACGAATTGGATATCGAATTACACACCTAGGTAGGTAAATGAGAATATATATCTAATAGTCATGATCTCATGTATGTACGTAATTTATAGTCGTTGTTTTTTCTTCTGGCGAGCAAAGCAATAGCTCATTACATCATAATAAACGTATGAAGTGCTGAACGTGTAAAGATACTTGAGATATTACATTAGGACACATTAGCTAAAATTTCTTCAATCAGGACTCATTTGATCTAATTAAAGACAAAGCTTTCATTTTCCCTTGCTTTATATCTTAACGACTACTTTCCTTCCCATGGATAGCATCTTTAACCTTTTATTTTCATGTTATTTAGGTAGATTGTTGCGTAGAAGTTGTATGAATGAAAAGTAGTTGAATTAAGCTGAGAAAGGACGAAAATGCTTTTTTGCTCAAATCCTATTATGAAAGCATAAAAGAAGGAAATCAAAGGAATGCCAATTGGCATGTACATCAACATTTGCGATTGATTCACGAGGGAAGGAAGGAGGCAGGCAGCCTGCAAGATGAACTCTCCTGTTGCATTTGGCATGCAATCGAAATGAAGAATGCTCGTACATAAAATACGTATAATTGTATTTAATCTGTATATTGTACATATAATATGTATATATAATTATTACGTAATGACATATGTAAAATGAATTGCGTTAGAGTGTAATGACGAGAACATTCAATGAAAGTAATTTGTAATCCATGGAAAAAGATAGTAGTGAACACAAATACAATTGTTTTTGGTTATTTTACTTATTTTATGTTTGTTGTTCCTTATTCAGTCACTTTTTTTTTTTAAAAAAAAGAATAAAATATATCCTTGTTTTTTTTGTTTTTGCTTTTTTGTACAGATATACGTATAACAAAACTTAGGAAAGCTTTTCTAGAGTAGGGGAGAGAGAAAGAGGGGGGGGGGAAGTTTGCCAACCTATGAAATGCTGAAGCACTCAAAATATATATGTATATATTCAAAATAAAATATTATTTTACCAAATATCTAGTCTGAATAAAATATATATATATATATATATGTATATACCTATGCAGGTAGAATATATGTATACTAAAAATGAATAAATAAAAAAAAATAGCTAGATCCTTATTTATGTTTAAACTACTCATTGGTGGTCAAGGAGAGTCGTCGAATATTGGGACGATCGTATTCTTCCATACTCATAGAACGTCTCCTTCCACCCTCACTCGTATCAGAGGCAATAGAAGATCTTCTTTCAACTCCTGGAAGAGTTAAAGATGTGAGCCAGCCCAATCCTTTGCAGAATAACAGAATAGAATGCGAGAGCTTTGATGGAACTTCCTCAAGAACATCTCCAACCTCATCAATCTTAATTATGGACGTTTTTGTTTTGTCACAATGATTATAAAACGTATCGATGTTTTGGATAAAGGCTGTACATTTTGTTCCACAAATGAGAAGACATTCACATTCCATGCCCTTGCTCAGGCTTGCAGTGATATCGTCCCTGTTCAAAAAGGAATTGACAAGGGAGTTGACATTCTTTTGATTCATCTGAATAGCCTTTAATTCATTTTTATAAAGGTCGTAGGCAGCAGACTTGTTCGTGGCAGAGTCCATTTTATGACCAAATCGATGAAACATGAGATACGATTCAGAGTCACTTTTGGGGGATATTTTCCATGTGCTTATCTTGTCCTGTAAATAGATAGCTCCTTAATAGAATAATGACAATATGACAATAGCCTTTAACAACTTACACGAAAGTGCTCCATTACTCCTGACTTTGTAGCCGTTGGATGTATGCAAATGATACCCAAACAACGCGTCTTGTGCATCATTCCAAACCTAGCAATCACATTAGCTCCTAAGCCAACTCCAAGACCGATAACGTATTTGACTCTGAGTAGATCCAGTATATTCACTAAATCTTCCCCCATTTCTTGGAGACTAGGATATTTAGTATCACCAGGAAGGCCTTTTGCATTATCTTCTTGTCCAAGAAGATCCACATGGATAAATATAGATTTACTACGAATATCCATCATGGCAGGATGATTAACAAATCCCATCCATTGATGATGATTTGTTCCCATGTCATGTACGGTAAGGAAAACGCATCTTTTTTCCTTGTCATCCTTGTGTGCTAGTTCCAAGTCACCTTGGACATACACATTTAGAGCTCCACATCTTTCAGTGGGTACGATATGATGATGAATGGAAGGGTCAGAATCCATACTTTACTTCTTTAAAAAATTGAATTTATGGAATAAAAGACTCAACTAATAAGCACCGTGTTATAGAGCCGAATATGTGAGGAGAACTGAAGGCGCAGTTGTGACTGTACGAGAACATAGCAGGAAGAAGAAAAAAAAAACATACACCGCGACGGCCGTTTAGTACTACATATTCTTCTTATTATTATTTTTATTACTACTACTACTACTTTTCTTTTTACCCTTCAACATTCATTTTGCGAGCAGTGAAAATTCTTGACTAGCTCCAAAACATATTTGGTTTATATATAATAAAAAAAATATGTATTTAATAAGTTAATAATAGTATCATTTTTCCCAACGTCAAACAGACATTTACTAATTATGCAGTACAAAGCCCTCTTAATCATGCCCCCAATTACTTTTTACATACATAGTTTTAAAAGTATATCACCTTCGTTTTAACTCATCAATAGACAATAATATAGTAAAACATCAAGCTTAAAAATAATGTCAATGAGAGTATTTAGAATAATGAGAGGATTAGACTCAAAATGGTTTGAGTCTTAATATTATATAATCATTTTTGGGAAAGTTAGTTATATGTTTTCTTGCCTCTCAATTTTTCCTCTGAGGCATCCAGTCATTGTTGTAGTATTCGGACTTTAAAATGCGTATATAGTTTATAATAATAAATAAATGTAATAATAATAGAGACACAAAGAGGGGAGGAAGCTAAGGAAAAGAAGAAGAAGAAGAAGAAGCAAGAGGAGGAAAAGGCCATTTTTTTCCTCTCACTCCCCCCCCCCCCCCCTCTCATGCACTCGTCGTTCTTCTGTTTTCTGGTTGTACAATTTGTTCTCTCTTTCTTTTCTTTTTTTTTCAAGTTGTAAGATTTTTAATTTTGAAATATCTGACGCAATAATTTTTCATGCAGGAATCGTAGGGAAGCGAACTGAAGATTGAGCTCAAAAAATATGAAACAACCTCTAGAAATGGACAAAGGCATAATATTATTACAATCCTAATCATTTGATATTATTATCATTGTAGCTTTTGTATTCTTAAGTGTAGTCTCAATTCTGGATCAAATCATATTATACATCAACAGCTGATGTACATAAAATTATTATCAATTATGAATCCTTGTTGACATAATGATAAGTTTATAATATCTACTTATAGTTTGAAAAAACATATGCAAATTTTTTTCATCTATTCTACTCGTCCTTATATTCTATAATTAGAGTAAAAACATTGTCATGCAGACTAAAGAGAGTCAAATTAATCAAATCAGGATTCCATGGAAAATAGCAGATTAATGTTAATTAAAAAAAATGAAATTGAAGTAACTAAATATAAATTAAATAGATATTTGATAAAGATATGGAACTCTGCAAATCTTTCCAACAGTTGATTCCCTTTTAAATAAGCACCACGGCATCCATTTTAGATGTGTATATACCTAATATGAAGTATAAATCATATCACGTACCACTCTGTATACATATAACACAGGTAGATCCACATAGGTGACGTGTCTGTTGTCTGATGTAATAATAACTACCTATGTATGTATGGCCAAAGTCTTCAATACTCTTCCTCGGGTTCTACTCTAAATTAGACATATAAATTATAATATGTCCTATGCTACTGGTAGTGATGATATTCTCAAGATCGTTCTTGGGATCAATATTGCAAGGTCTTGCTCTTGTCTACACCTCGACCTCTTATAAGTGTTGGTCATGGGATCGAGGCCAAGATAAATACATAGATGAATAATTAATTTCCTCAAAATCCCTTTTGGTCTCGAACTTTAAGTCTTCTTGGTATCGTCTTGGAATCAAAACCACATCACGATTGTAAATACAAGTTGATGTGTCTCATCTAAATGAAGGAGTCTTCAAACCTCATTAAATTACCTAAGGCTTCCCCCTCAATATAAATTCATTCAATCGAATTTGATACAATTATTGTATATGTACAAATAATCACTTGTGTACAATTTGAAGCAATGGTGAGATATTTAAATATCACAACTCGTTTCCTCTCAGTTTTTCAACTGCCTCAATGGGCTCCTTTGTTTTTAGTAGTCGAGAGATGCTTCATTAACTAATAAACAACACTACTTCCATTTTATGTTCTCATATATATATATATATATACTGTAATATATTGTAAGCATAGATTGTATTATTTGTATAGATTTAATTATGAACTAACTCCATTCTTGAAAACTTTTGCTTTGACCCCAATTCTCCTTTTTGTTAATCAAATGAAAAAAGAAGCACACCAAAAAAACCAACACACGAAAACTGAATACCTCTTTTAAAAAACAAAAGAAAAATGAAAAAAAAATAAACCCATATATAGCGTAAATATGTCAATTAATTAAAAAGAAAGTAATTAATTACTACAAAGTATTTTAAAATGTACCATACTTTATGAAGTCAAAAGCAATTTATTTCTGGTGTCTATACTAAAAAGAAAAGAAAAAGACTTAATTAAAAAAAATATCAGTACCAATGAACAAGATTAGAATGTCAATATATGATTATATAATGAGTAGATACCATTCTACATTAAAAGATCGGAGTGTGTGGAAAGGTTTGAAAATGTTTTTATTTAATAAATTTATGTTATTTATGGAATTAAAAAAAAAAAATTTTTTTAAGGGATGTGGCTAGGAAATTTGTGCAATATGGATATAATAGGATCAAAAATGAAAAATGAAAAATTGGGAAAGGCTCTATCAATCCATTCTCAAATAATAAACATCATAAATAATTTGAGATTTAAAAACAAAAAAAGTGAATATACATATGTTTAGAGAGAGAAAAAAATATTGCCTCAAAACATACTTTTTTCGATGAGTGATTGACAAAGTTTGCTTTAAAATACAAATAATATAATAAGATATAATTTTGTTATTCATACAAATGTTAGTCAGAGTTAGAAATTAATACAAATACTAATGTTTAAGTTATAAGTTACGTTCATTAATGTCAATTGTCTACAAAATCAGCATTTAAAATCACTCTGCAGAGTAGTGGTATGAGCCCTTTAAGTAGATATGATGATTAACTGACTTATCAATAAGATAAAAAAAAGGCCTTGTCAACCTTGATCTAGACTTTTAAATTTCTGGTACAGAAATGAAAAGTAAATGACCCTTGAAGGATTCTCTCCCCCTAAAAAGCAACAAGAAATAAAATTTTATTTTTTAAAAAACAAAAAGAAAAAACTTTATTCGTACAAATAAATTATGAGGGCCATGATAAACTATTATTGATAGGAATGTAAATAATATGCAAAATGCCGAGTGCGAGACTTTGTGGAGTTGGCACTTTTAACAGACAAAGATGTCGCATGAAGGAAGAATACATGCATTAAGGTTAATAAATCAAATAAAATGTAAACTAAAAAGGGCTCAAGTCCTCGTATAATTATTATTAGTTAAAAATATATAATTTCCTGACATTAATTTCATTAATTTTCTTCCTCTCATCTATGTTATTATTTATTGTTGTATATATAAAGGAGAAGAGCAGCTATTTGCTCAGTTAAACCTCATGACAGCTCAAGCTGCTGCTTCCCCCTCGACATTCATTAAATTGTCAGAGTTACCAGGTTGATGATTTTCTCTTTCTTTTTTTCTTACAAGCCCGATTTGCATACTATTTACATTCCTAATTATTGAACATTTCTTCCCTAGTCCTTAATAAAATATCCCGAGTTAAAAATATGATTATTTATTTAAAAGAGCAAAGACAAAAGTTTCAATAGAGTCGTCCTTTAATGCGCTGTATGTTGACTTTCACAGAATGAAATATCGTAAAAAAAAAATAAGAATTGACAGTTTGTTATATTAAATTCAAAGAATATGCTTACAAATAATAAATATTAGGAGAGGATACAACGTACTCAATGGCTTACATAATAATATCCTATTCAGAGGACAATTTAGAAAAAAGATATATTTTATTAGAAACGTAATAGATTAATTCTCTATGATGATGATGATGAAGAAATTTTTTTAGACAATGGATTCTCTCAGTTTTAGTTTTAGTTTTTTAATATTCATTACTATCCCAGACACAATTCATTTTGCTATTCATTAATACTTTTAATTAATTATTATATTCATTTAATTAATGACATCATTTGAAATGCCCCTTCTTATTGCTAAGAAGATCAATCAATCTTGTAAGAGTCTTGTTGTAATATTGTAGATCATATATGTATCAAAGTATGTATATATGTACAATGTAGAAATAAAAGTCTACATAGAACATTTAGTTCACTGCTTTCACTTAGTATACATATGTATATATGTACACATGATTCCCCTCCTTCAACTCTTAGTCTGCATGAGAAAGAAAGGTTCTCTGAGGGAGGGGGAAAGGATGGAGGTGGGGGAAGAAAGAGATACATTCAAACATACATACGCATTCAGAGAGAGAGAGAGAGAGAGAGAGAGAGAGAGAGAATCAGGATAACAAGTCATACATAGATTTTTGTACCTAAAAAGAAAGAAAAAAAAATCATCAAAATCCGTATAGAAAAGTATTATGACATTTTTAAATAGCAACTTAAGTTCCTTTTTTTACAACTAAAAATATATATCTACATGTGTAGTTAACTAAATAGATTTAAGCATGTATGTTGATTCTTCAACAACTTATGCACATAATATCCGACCTTTAGAGTCTTATTTTTTTTTTTTTTTATATATTATACTTTCTCATTCGATTTTAATTGTGCTTTAAAATCCTTTTTCTGATCCTTAGAGTCTACACAAAATACATTTGCGTTGTATTAATTTATAGATTTATAATTGAAAAAATACATTTGAATAGTCTATACCAGCGTTTCTCAACCGGGGTTCCGCGGAACCCTAGGATTCTGCAGACGGTCTTTAAGGGTTCCGCGAGAAAAATGAGATTATATAAGCTATTACACTTTTCAGTCTTTTTCTACAGTGTGGTAAAATTTTGTCACCAGAATTTTGACTTTTTTTATAGTTTAGGGTTCCGTGAGACATGGGATATATTTTGAGGGTTCCGAAAGGGAAAAAAGGTTGAGAAACGCTGGTCTATACTAATCAATCAAACTATGTATGTATGTATATACTGTTTATTACAGAGGTACGATGTTTACATATAATATATGTAGGTTCAGTTTTTAAGAAAGATAAATAACTTTTTAAGACTTTTTTATTTATTTTTTATTTTCAATAAGTAATGTAAACTTATAGTATACACATATATATATATACTTAAATTTCCAAATATCTATGTGCATGACGTTTAAGCCTTGTTTATTATACATATAATGAATTTTTTTTGATATTATATATGTATATTGAAATAGTCAATCACTATATGTTTTGTATTATCTTTTATAGAGAGTATAAATCAGGGGAGAGCCTCATTTTATAGATAGAGCCTTTATGTTATATAGATTTTATAATTAATCTATGTATAACATAGTATATATAGTTATAAATTAGAGTATATATAAAAACTGACAAAACTACCATACATACATACATACACATTATCAAACTTTCAATGAACAAGTTGTTTCAATAGGTCAGCTCTTTAATGACATTTGTGTGCGTACAATAATGTATGCATTGTTTGTACGTCTGTTTTAGCATAAAGTTAAACGGACTTTCTATATGTAGTTTGATTAATTGTACGCTCTCAAAAATTTAAATTTAGAAATGAGAACATGAGTAGTCATTTTTTGTTCATTCCCCCTATACAACATTCTCAATACTCTTTAATTGATGGTCAAAATAACTAACATCAAATATAGGGGCTATGAATACTTTAGGATTTAAACACCAGATTGTCAAGTCCTTTCAAGATTCAAATAAAAGTTCAAAATGAGTGAGATATTATGTATGTGGATGGATAATTGGTTCAATGTTTTGATATCCTGACCTACATGTGTCTTGAATATATGTATCAATCCCATTTGATATCTTGGATAGGGTATAAGCTAGAAATGCTTATAAAAAAACCCAGAATAGATTCAAAAGGCCCTTCCCACATATTATTTTAACTTTTTTCTATATTATAAATAATATAGAGGGAACTCGTATTGTAGACCTTTTCTACCATATAACTAATGTCCAAGAACCTCAATTTGAACAAAACTTTGCACCTGTGAATTAGCCTATCCATTACACAAAATGTTGTACAATTAAGGTTCGGTCAGTATATTAAATTATCCTCACAATTGCCTTTAAGAAAATCTATAAAAGAAAACCACATCGTTTATATCAAAAGTGAGAGGACAGAATGAATCTTTTTTGTTTTTTGGTTTCTGAACATTGATCCAAGAAACCTATTTTTTAAAAAGATTGAAATTATTTGAAGCTAGATATTTAAAAATTCACAAATACAAACACAAGTACCTATTATTAGAATACATAATTGCATGTAAATAAAATTTGATTCGATTCCTCTAAAATACAGTAATTGATTCAATCATAGCCCACCAATGTATATTTACTCATATACATAGATATACAAACAATATATATCAAGTGAATAAAACGTTTTTAATAATGAATATAATATATATATTATGTGTTATAATAATATAATTAATTATTATTATAAGTGTTTCCATCATTCATTTTACTTCAATATACTTACGCAAAAGTCTGGATAAATTCCAAATAAATACTTGAATATACTGTACAACACATAACTAAATACATGGATTTATTTAAAGACAAACATTTGTTTACATCAATATTTACAATGGGCCCATTATAGATTTATAGGTCAATGCTATTTCAATAAAAAATTCAATAATAATTAATAAAACCATCACTTCTCAATCAATTTCTCTTAGACTTTACATTATTTAAATGTATAAATAGTTATATTATATTCAAGTGGGTTATATCAAAAACAGCAAACAAACAGAGGAAAACAAAATCCCCCCCCCCCCCCTCCCCAACGACAAAAACTCCCCAGGCAATGAATAAGATATTTAAGACAAAATTTGCTATCTGAAAAATTACAAAAAGGACCTTTAACATTGAATTTAAAAAAATTTTAAACTTATTCTTCAATTATATTTTTTCTCGGGTATAAAGGATTGAAAATATTTCTCTAATATACATACCATGTACATAACATAATTATGTCTACTAAGAATAATATTTTATGTATAATTATTATTATTAGTGATGCATCTAATATTCATATTTACATCCACAAGTGCATTCACAGCTATAAATTTTTATATCTGCAAATTTCTAAACTTTGTATTCATACTCGTAACTGCAAGCATTACATTTGTATATTCGTATGATCTGCATGTTTGTTGATAGATCACTAGTTTGTACTTATAAATATGTATCTACATATTTACAAGGAGTTGACTTTGTCAGAGACAATCAAATCCATGACCGGTGGAGCAGGTTGTCAACATTTGAACAGCTTTATTTTTTTTAATTCAAAAATAATGCAGGGAATAATGGGCTTGAGAAGAAAATAAAGCATAGTGCAAAATTTTAGCCCATTTGAGAGAATTTTATTCAATGGGTTCACTCGGCTATTTACGTTTTTTTTTCTATGAGTAGCTAATGACTATGTACTAAGTAAAATATTCCATTTTATTTTAGTTATTCAATAAATAATATAAATGGATGAAGGCAATAGCTTTAAGCAATCATGTGAAAAAAGAGCCCTTCCCGGCGAGCGTTGAATAATCCAAAATACTGTCAGCTGGTAAACTATATTATTATGTATTAATATGTTTTTTAAACTATGATCATTTTTTTAAATTATCGTAGAGAATACATTTATTAAATATACAGATAAGTTTTTACATTACAAATCTCTAATTCACACCCTTTGAAATGAAAAAAATACTACGTAATACAAATATTTAATGGGGACTAACTTCTTTCTTCGTTTTCGTTGAAATGTGCTCAAACAGATTAAAATATGGAATCTGTTTTGGAAATGAAGAGCAAAATAAATATAACTTCCTCATTCCCTCTCTTATTTAAGACTAAACAGCATATCAGCTGATATGTTATGGTATCTTTTATGACGTTATCTCCGACGTGATTTTTACACTCATCGGGGATGACTCTTTTTGTAAGAGATTTCTTTAGTTATAACCTAGTTTTTCTTATAAAAAAGTGTATTACTCCAATCATAGGTATAACATACTATTGAGGAAGAACAAAGTATATAATAATCTTTGCCAACTTGATGGACCGAATACATATCCAAATATTAACTTTTTACTTTCATTAGGTCTACATACTTATGTTCATACTATACATTCTATCTACATGCATGTTTGTGTGTCTTTCTCTTTCTCAAAAGTACCTCATCAAAAATCCTTTGAAGAAGGATTTTCATCCTAAGAAACAATAAAAAGGATTATTTTTTTGAAGTAGAATGGTCAAAGGTAGTAAGGAGTATTTATTCCCTGCTGAGATTAAATAGAAGGAAATATCAAAGCAAAACAAATCCCATGCAGTGATATCATTACAACAAACATACATCTCTATCCTAAATGTCTTTAGCTTGCTTTAAGGGGATATCTAAGCGTGCCAATGTAGTATTGTATACATTAAATACTTCAATTGGATGATTATCTACATATTGATATATAGTTACAACTATAATACTGTTAAACTTTTACTAGTAGGCTCATGTTGAATGACTTTATAGCAAAAATAAATAAATACAACTTTTTGAGTTTATTTATATGTCATTTTCAATATAGGTCACAACATAGTTTTTGCAAAGATACACATGGAGTGAAGAAATATATATTTTTAAAATATTTTTATCTATAAAATTGTGTTATATATATATTTTTTTAAAAGTTGATTACTGTGTCTTCAATCTAGGTATAGATTGAATATATGAGATAATCAAATAACAACTTGACTAGAAAGTTTATTTGTTTCTTTTAAACAAAATATAAGATATATATTCTGAGATTGTTTTAATATAAAAAAAAATTCCACTCTTAAGTTAAGAAATAAGGAACATTGTGTACATACATAGATATGGTAATTAGCCTTGTTTGTATAGAAACTCAATTAATGGCAGTAACTAACTAACAAACAAAAGAAAAATAGAACTCATTACTTCGTTAACGTATTCAAGAAATAACGTTGTTATAACACTGTTTCTCAAGAAATGCAAATGTATTTAGTAGTAGCTTGTAGAAAGTAAGGGATCTGTTACTTTAATACACATATGTTAGAGTCAAGGCCCGCGGGCCACATCAGGCCTGCGAGAGGGTTTTACCTGGCCCGCGTGATGATATTCATCTATTATTAGATTCGGCCCGCAGGCAGCTGCAAGCCAGCAGCCCGCAGATATACCGTACTACATTTCCCACAATGCAACGGGAAAGCGTCGAGGCGGCTTAATTTATTCAGCAGTCATTCAGCACCATTCATTAGCATAACAGCAAAAGTTAATTTACAGATACCCATCAGTCCGGCCCTCGGCTTGTAGCCAAATGTTTTATTTGGCCCTCCGTCCATTTGACTTTGACACCCCTGCTTTAATACATTTAATTTAATTTTAAGTATGACAAAAAAATGAATTTGAATCCAGGCATTCACTATATTAAATTACCCCTGGATTATCCTCATTATTTTCCAATAAAGCATCACATAAACCATTTATTCTATGAAATATTGAGCTCAAATCTTTAATACATAAACTAAATGCTGAAGGAACAATACACCCGCTTATTTTTTGAATGGTTTATTGAATGAAATTACTATAAAATAATTATAATCATAAATATTGTTGAATGGAAAGAAGGGAAGGATTGACCTTAGAGGTCAGTTCACAGATGGGGGCAAAAAGTTATTATTTTTTCTATATATATTTTTTTTATTTGCATTTTATTTTTTAATAACAAAAAAAGGAGCCAAAAAGTTCAAAAAAAAAACCCTGGATTGTTGCTCCTATAAGCAAACCGAGCTTATGAAGCCATCAACGTTTATTCTTCATGAAATTTAATTGAAGGAAGGCACGATTCATTTGCAACATACTTGAGTATTTGATATGCACGTCTATTAATTAATTAATTAATTGTTATCTGTCAACACCTCTTCAATTCTTTTATGTAGCACATAATATGTATACATATAATTAAATTATTTTGCAATAAATTCCGAGCTTTTTCCTCCTCAGGTAAATTTATATTTTCATTATATAAGTATGCACATACATAATTTTTTTGACAGACAAAAAAAAAAAAATAGATTGAAAAACAGGGAGTTATGCTCAAATGTATTTTTTACTAACTGAAATTAGCTATGTAAATAAATCTATTAATTTTACATTTTGGTCTCTGTTTTCTTATATTATTTACATACATATATTATTATCTATCCTATGAGGAACGACAAAGCCTGACTGAAATATATGTATTTTGCCTACATTTGTGCATAGATAAAATAGGATTATGTGGATCTCTTAGGAAGAAATCTATTAATACATATAGAGATAAAGTCTACATTCTACGTATGTACACACATACATATATTCTATAAAACTAGAAGCATTTGTGTAATATTTTTATTATTTCTTTCATTTATTTAATATGTTGATTCGACATTGTTACATAAGCAACTTGTTTTTTTTCTTTTCTGAATCACATTTTATATTGAATGAAATAAATATAACGTATACATAATATATATATTGTGGGGTGTCAAAAACGAGTTTTTGGATGTGTAGAAAGTAAGGTTTCCTTTCTACAGGAAAAATAGAAGTCCATGTGCAAAAAAACAAGGTTGCTATATAATTCGCAACTTGTACTGTAAATATATAGGATATGCTAAATATTAAGTCCTATCTAGGCGATTCTTTAACTTTTTCCATGTAATGTACAGGAATGTAAATAATATGCAAATCGGGCTTGTAAAATAAAAAAAAAGAGAAAATCATCAACCCGGCCACTCTGACAATTTGATGAATGTTGAGAGGGAAGCAGCAGGTTGAGCTGTCATGACGTTTTACAGAGCTAATAGCTGCTATTCTCCTTTATATATACAACAATAAATAATAACATAGATGAGAGGCAGAAAATTAACTGACATTAATTTCAGGAAATTATATTTATATTTTTAACTAATAATAATTATACGAGGACTTGAGCCCTTTTTGGTTACATTTTATTTGCTTTATTAAACTTAATGCATCATGTATTCCTTCATGAGAGATCGATCTTTACTATCAGGTAGATGTTCTCCCCTCAGTAGTAAATAAGGAAAAATGATAACAGCTTTGGAAAACAAAAAGCCCTGTTTGAAGAGCCAACTCCACAAAATCTCGCACGCGGCATTTTGCATATTATTTACATTCCTAGTAATGTACACCTAAATAATACGAAATTGTAAATTCCTGGTCTATGACAGTGACAAGCTGTAAAGGACTGGAATTATTTTTAAAGACAAACCCAGAATATGACGGTATGTCTTAATGATCCTCTTTAATTTTTTCAATCACATGTTGAGTTGCTCAGATTTGAGGTAGCTTCTATTCACATAAAATTTAACTTAGTTATGTCAAAATGAAAGGCGTGTAGGTCATCTTGGTAATTAAAATGACTCGTCAGTTTGTTAACTGAAAAAGACACAATGTATCTAATATAATATTCGTGTAATTTGTATGTGTTTTCAGTAAACAATTATAATTACAAAGTTTCAACTCGCATACATCAGATAACTTAGGCTTAATGAAAAATGAGATGAAATTTATTTGCCAATAAATTTGAAATGAATTTCATATGACCTACTTTTATTATTTGATTTGATGACATTGCATTTTTTTTATTCTTAAATATGTATTCTTATTAAAATATCATTAAATATTTTTCAACTTTAATCTACTTCCAATTAATTATAATTATTCATATCAATTTTGCTACCATTTTCAAAAAATATAAAGGGTTAGTTGAAGGACAAAGAATTATCTTAGACTCATCTCCCAACTAGAGATTGCCATTTAAGAAAACTTTTCTGATTTGAGATATGGGTAATTACATACAAAGTATTTTGAGTTCGGGGACTGAAGAATCAAAAAAGACAAAGAAACTAAAGGCAAATATTTAGTATATATATATATATATATTGAACTCATGGTAACAACATAATACCAAAGAAAATTTGGGTAAAATATTTGTGTATTAGGTATTATAACTAGTTTGAAAAATACATACTTACTCAAATTAAATAAAGATACAATATTTTCAAATCCAGTATTGAATTTATTAAAATTAGTAAAATCTATCCCATTACTAATCTGATAATATTATATACATAGAATAATTTAAGAATGTTATATTTTAAATATTGAATCAATACGTACATATGTTGGAATGTAAATTTAATTCATACAACTCCACATATCGTAGCAAAGCACATACCAAACAACAATTATAATTAATATCAAATGATAATAATAAAAAAATACATTTGTGTTTGACTCATAATAGGCAACTATTATTCAAAGAATTTCTTTAATAAAAAATAATAATACCGGGCTATAGATAGAAATGCAAATCTTTGAAAGATATCCAGAGTAGTAACAGATTAAAATTAATGTCTCTAATGTAATATAGATAGGAATGTAAATAATATGCAAATCGGGCTTATAAGAATCAAAGAAAGAGAAAATCATCAACCTGGCCGCTCTGACAATTTAATGAATGTTGAGAGGGAAGCAGCAGCTTTAGCTGTCATGACGTTTGACTGAGCTAATAGCTGCTATTCTCCATTATATATACAACAATAAATAATAACATAGATGAGAGGAAGAAAATTAACTGAAATTAATGTCAGGAAATTATATGTATATTTTTAACTAATAATTATAATTATACGAGGACTTGAGCCCTTTTTTGCTTACATTTTATTTGCTTTATTAACCTTAATGCATGTATTCTTCCTTCATGCGAGATCTTTACTATCAGGTAGATGTTCTCCCCTCAGTAGTAATAAAAGAAAAATGATAACAGCTTTGGAAAAAAAAAAGACCTGCTCGAAGAGCCAACTCCACAAAATCTCGCACGCGGCATTTTGCATATTATTTACATTCCTAAATACATGGCGAGTCCCTTTGTTCGAACGAGCATCACAGTCCGTTGGGAGATAGAATGAGGCAGGGTGGAATAAAGGTAAAGTTCCTCGTGGTCTTTGGAGCCTAATTTTGTGCATAAATGCAATTTGAAGATTTGGGAGGCGGAATTTGAGGTTGCCTATCAAATCGAGAGTTTCAGAAAATTATCTTTTTAGGGGGTCCAGGTGATGTCAAAAGACCTCCACTAAGTCATTTGAGGTGAAATAATAGGTTGCATGTTTAAAATAGTATGCTGTATTCCTGTGTTTAGCGACTATTATGTGCATATATGGTTCAATGATGATGATTCTATAGCAAAAGCTCATCTTTATTGAAAAATTATGTAAGCATGTACTTGCTACAATAGGTTGAAAATATAGAAAATTTGGAATTTGATACAAAAGTAAAACTGCATCCCGGAAATCCCTTCTCCTTATCATTACTCCAGCACACTATACATACATGCATAGGTAGTCATTCTAATAATCACATTCATATTTATTGAAAGTGGATTAAATACTACGATAATGTGTCAAGTCAACAAGAGTCTAAGTTTATCTGAAATACATATTTCAAAAATAGTATACATATAAACATATATCATATACAGGAATGAAATATATATTACCAAATAGACGAAGGAGGGGATATTTTCATAGATAAATTGCTGGAGAAATGTCTCTACGTGGACATGAAAATATTATTCTTCATCTATCTTAAGGAGTAAATAACAATCCTATCTTTATGTATGTTACATATCTATTCTTAAAACATGCACATTCATCAATAAGTTATGTTACATCATATCATCTATATATGTAAGTATAGTTACAAAATTGTACCTACTCGGGGATTATTATTATCATTATTATTTTGTAATGGGTGACTTTGTTTTTTTCAAATAGAAAATTGCATTTATAGACATACTTCTTACGATATTGCTGATGCAATATCGTAAGAAGGTCGTTTGAAAGTTGAATACTATATAGTATATGTATTATGTTTTCAATGTTAATTTAATACCAGTTTAGAAGAGAGAGAAGCCATAACCCAAAGACGTCGTATGTTCAAATCGACTTCTCTTTTAAGTATACACACATATTTAAATATAAAAACTCGTTTCCAAATGTGCGAACTTGTTTTTTTATGTATTAAATCAAAAAAAAAACACAAAAAACATAGGTATAATATTCATTTTATCAAATATTTTATTCTCTCAATTTTTGCAAGACTCCTTGATAGAATATAAAAGGAATATTATTGCCTATACAATGGTACCTTAACATACAAATTTAATTCGTTGCGTGACCGAGGCTTTGACTCAATTAGCTTGTATACCAAATAAGTGGTATGGATCGGCATTTTCAGCTTATCTTTAATTTGTAATTTAAATAAAACCCGTACTTCAAGGCACGACATACAATAACATAACTGTGGCTTGTATTCATGGGTGATAGAACCTATTAATAAATGTGAGAAAACGTAATTGCATAGTCATATTAGTGAAGTCACACAGTTTAATCAGTTGATTTCATTTGTTTAACAGGAACACTTCATATATGTAGGATTGGTATTGTGAATGAAATTTGTCTTTATATAAAAAATACAAATAGAATTTGTCTAATTTGCATATATGTATAGGAATACCCCCAAAGAGTCCGGGTTATTGTTTCCTGGGTTATAACAAAAGTTTCGAAACTTTGTGCTACATACTAACATTTCAATATTTTTGCATTTAATTGATATATTCTTATTTTGATATGAAACAGTGTACCATATTAAAAAGGTAAACCTCGAATCCGCACTATAATAATGAGGAACAATAATTAATTAGACTGTCAAAAATTTAAATTTAATTCAAAAACATGGTGCTCCCTGAAGCAACATTTAATACCCCCAGTGGATACTATATATAGGTTTCTAACTAAGTAAGTCAGGAGAAGTATGGGTAGGAATGTAAATAATATGCAAAATGTCGCGTGCGAGATTTTGTGGAGTTGGCTCTTCGAACAACAGCACTTTTTGTTTTTCAAAGCTGTTATCATTTTTCCTTTATTACTACTGAGGAGTGAACATCTACCTGATAGTACAGATCTCACATGAAGGAAGAATACATGCATTAAGGTTAATAAAGCAAATAAAATGTAAACAAAAAGGGCTCAAGTCCTCGTATAATTATTATTAGTTAAAAATATATAATTTCCTGACATTAATTTCAGTTTTAATTAATTGATGTCTTCATTTGTATACATATACATATGGAGAATAGCAGCTTGTGGCTCAGTAAAACGTCATGACAGCTCAAGCTGCTTCCTCTCAACAATCAACAAATTGTCAGAGTTACCAGGCTGATGATTTTCTCTTTTTTTTTATTTTACACACCCCATTTGCATATTATTTTCATTCCTAAGTATGGGTATATATACAGTTTACAATGCGATTGGTTCAAACTTAATTAGCGAATCAAAATGCAATATTAATTAATTATGAAGCTATGAATGTTTTTGTCATAATGCTTTGCTCAACTACTAAAGTAATTATTAAAATAAATTATATTGTTAATTATGTGAGCTCCATTAAATAAGTAATAAAAATGATTTATTGGCATTTATAAAGAAATATGAAGATTTCGAGATATTTTTTTTTATTTATTTCTCTCGTATATTTGTTACAAAATTAGTCTGTTACATCTTTAGAAAGCAACGCAGTGATAAATCATTTAATCATCCCAACGATTTTACCTAAGAAAGGAACGTTTGTTTATAGGAGTATATTGAGAGATCTACTTAAGAAGATTGGATACAACTTCCAGTCATTCATTTGAAAGAGGTAAATTATATAAGGTCATCGTTCTTGGGCAGTAATATTAATAATATATTTTATTATTAATAATAATAAGCATGTAACAGGCAGCTGATGTTATCAAGGGTATTAATTAAATAGTACGATAAGTCTCACGCTTACTTTCTCCTCACGCTCTACAAAAGTTGCATTTCTAATTATTACAGGTAGACATGGACAAAATGTTGAGATAGTGTTGAGTTTGAAGAAGGAAAGAAGAGTATCAGTTGGTGCCACTACCTGATAATCAACTTAAATTCAGTTTTCTCTGTATCACTGAAGTGTCAACTTGCTAAAATAATAAGTAGATTAATTTCCTATTCTTAAGAAATCATGCTGAAGAAAAAACGTACCTTCTTCTGAATTTTTGACAGTTCAAAATTGCTTCAGTCCTCTCGAAAAAAAAAATCATATGACTGAGAGCTGAGAGTAACAAGGGTGTTGATTAAAAAGTACCAAAAGTCTCGTTCCCGCCTTTTTCTCGCATCTACAAAAGTCGGATCCGTAGGGAATACAAACAGCTTTAAATATAAAATTCAAATTGCTAACTATCAAAAATTTCAATCGTGAGTAAATGCTTAAGATTTACATCTCTACACATTGATCGACTCGGTGGCAGGTCGAAGGAGTTGAGTTACTTGGTTGATTAATCAGCCTACTCTAGCGAATTTGTTTAAAGCTATGTATGATAAATAGTAAACTCTAAGCGCTTACTCGCATCTGATAATTTAAGTAGTTGCCAATCCGTACGTAATTTTAATTTCCAAAGCCTTTTTAATTAATTCTTGAGGCTTGAGTATGTAGCACTAATCAAATGCAATGGAGTAATACAGACTGTCTGCAAATATTAATTAATTAATTAAATACCTTAACTAAGAATCCTCGATATAATCTTTTGATAAACATGAATATGGGTTTATTTCCTTCCACTCCCTCTCAAAGAACGTCAATGTCTTCCTATCTATGAGGGCAATAGGTAGAATAGTTGATATAGTTAAACATCACAGCAACTGAAATTGTTTCACCAAACATTCATCACATGGTCAAGGTTACCATTACAACAGAACATTTAAAAACAAACAATTAAAAAAATGACAAACGTTTATGTCAAGAATACTCAAGTAAAATCAATTCAGTAACATAATATGATTAGGAAATCCCTCATTCAAGAGATTACATGGAAAAAGAGGAATTAATAAGGCCAGGGGCGTACTGGCCCGGCGGTCAACCGGTCAATGACCGGTGCGCCCCTCTGAAATCTTTACTAGGCGCCCCTTCGATTTAGCATAATGCGCCTTTATCGTACAAGATATTTACTCTTTGCCCGGTGGAAATTTTCGCCCCAGTACGCCCCTGAATAAGGCTAATTAATAAACGTTAGTAATAGCTAAGATTTACGCATTATTTTATAGTTCCTATTCTATAGAAGCCATCGTAGTTATAAAAACAAGGTCAAGTTTGTTATATAATGTAACTCACTCACTCGTATCTTTAACATTTAAGTCATTTATTCATTTTACAATTATGAATTACAGTTGTAAGTACAAAGATATACTGACATGATTTGATTCACTTGTTGTATTAAAATAATAACTGCATATTTTAGCTGCAAAATTCAGGTGGAATAGAATTTTTTAAATAAATTAATGAAAGATAAAACGCTGTCATAAAAGGTGAAAGGAAAGCAGTTTTTTACTTCACCGATGATTCAGCAAAAAACATGGACATTGGCGTAAGAAATGAAGAAGAAACATACTTGAGACTCCCATCCGTCTAATAATAACTAGAGCTATCTACTACGTGATGTTATTGATGAGAAACAACAAAGTTAATTAACTATGTACAAATAAGGGGTTATATGTAAGTAGTAGATACATGTTTTAGTATTTATGAGAGATGGAAGAACTTTTCTCACGAGTCAAAGTCCTTAAATATTTTTATCAAGTCGCCACATTTCTTTGAAGCTCATTTCACCTCTAGTATTTGTGTATATCTACCTAATTCTATATGTATGTACAGGGTATACTCATTTCTAATAAATGGACGTCAGGATTCCTATTCCACATGTTTGTATAGATTTGACGTAAAAAAAAAAGTGAGTATTCCATGTATTAATTAATTAAATATTATTCGCCATAGCAGCAGATATGTCTCATTCAATATACGAACTTATTCAAAGACATCTCAATTTAATTATAAATAATTATTATCTGCCTACATCATATTTATGCATTCTCAATATGCTGTGGGATGACAATTGATTAATTATATTATTACTTAAACAATTAATACTCATTGATTGATGATTCTCTAACTCCAACATTCCTCTGCTGTATTTTTGTCAGTAGTTGAACCTTCTATTTTTTTTTATTTTTTTTGTGCTTTAATTTGACATCAACCCTCAATATCATCCATCGATAAATATATAAGAAAGGGACAAAAGAAAAAAATTATTTTCTGAATGATAAATAAACATAAATATCTTTTTTCAAAAAATATTTTCATATAATTAAATTTATTTATTGTCACCAGGGTTCAATTCCAGTTCATTTATAATTTTTGGAACTATCCATGGAACATAATTTTTAGGACACTCTTTTTTCTTGACCTAGGGAATCAGATATTTCTTGCCCTAAAAAATTGGAGGTTTTCTGAGGACAAATTTAATTTTTAGCTACATAATACATACATCATTCATTCACGTCGAGCTTTTTTGTTCACTCGCAACCTCGATTGCCAAAAGGGAAAGGAAAAATTTGGAAAAGCAACTGGTAGCTACCCTTCTGTATTTTCCTTTGTTGCCAACTCGTTAATATTATGCAGAATTTATTATCTAGATATACTATATATTTATAAATTCTACCAATCACAAGCCAATCGTTACCACTTGTAATATATTCAAAATTCAAAAAAAGGGCGCGCAATCCTTGATTTAATATATTTTTTATGCATCAAAATAATAAGTAATAATAATACTCTTTTTGAGTTCATAGCACGTAGGGTCAGCTGCTTTAAATCAAAAGAGTCAAATGATGAAAATCAGCTGAAGGGAGAATACAGTGTGTTTTTGTTATTCCCAAAAAGCTCGTCGTGGTAATCAGTAGATACTTGCAAGATATTTTCTATCTTGGTAATGTGTTTTACTATTTCGTGTAAAAATCAATCAACTACAGATAATAATTATCCAGGATTCTTATCCATTACCCTTATTCCTTCATGAATAAGGATCTTCTAATTAATTATCAATAAGATAAGGACATAATCAACTTCTTGCAAGAATTAAAGGAAGAAATCGGAAAGCATATTTTATATTATATTGATAGATATATCAAATGAAGATAAATCCGTCTGTTTGCTCTGGTATCTTCTTGATATTAAACAAATGTAAAATTAAGCTCATATTCAATTCTCCTTAAAATTAAAGATTTTTATGTTACTGTATCCAAGACGTCATAAAAAAAGGATTCATTTTTGCCAAGAAACGATTTAGCAACCTTGCTCAAGCCCAAAATAATAATGGGTTAATAGCATAATATATCCTCCAAGATCTCCTCGAAAAAGAAACATAATCAAGGAACCCAAGTTCCTTAATATTAAGACAAAAATCATTTCGTATTACGATGCAAGCAAAATCTTCTCTGAATACACGAATGGAAAGCAGTGAAATGAGCAAAAATGTTAGAGCAAGTAATAGCGCAAAAAATATGCATGAAATTGTTGAACATATGTGTTGATTAATCATTATTCATCACGCTTTAAATATAATTTATCATTTAAATGTAATGTATGCATTCTTTCCTGTGAATGCCATTAAAATTTATTGTATAAAATTGTGACTTTTAAGAATTCAGTTACGTATTTAAATTTAAAGTGTAAATTATGTATTCTTTAATAAATTCAGTTATAAAGTAACCTCTTAAAAAATGCACTTTTGAAGAATATTTTAAATTAAGGTAACACGAAATACTAATTGAATAGGAAAATATCCATTGCATTTTTGGAACTTTAAAACATAATGTCTTCCAATCCATGTCTAAGGGAGGAAAGGATCATATTTTTTATCTTTAATCGACATATGTAGTTGTTATTGATTTTTTGAGTGTCTGCTCTTTCCCTTGAGTCCTTTTCAATAACCTAAGGCAGGGGCGTACTGGCCCGGCGGTCAACCGGTCAATGACCGGTGCGCCCCTCTGAAATCTTTACTAGGCGCCCCTTCGATTTAGCATAATGCGCCTTTATCGTACAAGATATTTACTCTTTGCCCGGTGGAAATTTTCGCCCCAGTACGCCCCTGACCTAAGGGACTATAAGATTCAAACTACACGTTATAGTATAATGACTACAATTAGAATATGACTCAAAAAATAAAAACTCTTATTAATTTAGCTGTACAGTTACAAAATGATATGTATATTTATAGATACTCACATAAACTATGAAACAAAGTGTGAACAAAAGACGATCATGTGATCTATTTTTGTACAAATTTACTTGCCTGAGAGTTGATTTTTTTTGTTCGTTAGGGGCGCTGAGCGTCACGACGAGCTTTTTGGGATAAACAAAAACACACTGTATTCTCCCTTTAGCTGTTTTTCATCATTTGACTCCTTTGATTTAAAGCAGCTGACCCTACGTGCTATGAACTCGTAAAGGGTATTATTATTATTATTTCTGATGTTGATGCATACAAAATATATTAAATCAAGAATTGCGCGCCCTTTTTTTGAATTTTGAATATATTAGGAGTAGTAACGATTGGTTTATGATTGGTAAAATTTATAAATATATAGTATATCTAAATAATAAATTCTGCCAAATATTAAAAAGTTGGCAACGTGGAAAATACAGAAGAGTAGCTACCAGTTGTTTTTCCAAATTTTTCCTTTCCCTTTTGTGAGTTGAGGTTGCGAGTGGCCAAAAAAGCTCGACGTGCGTGCCAATAATTACTCTCACTCCACAACATTTAGGAATTTACCAGCTTACTTCAATTAAAATAAGGTGAATTCGACGAAGTGAAGACATATATTCATATATTATATGATTTCATTCGGATCAGTACAGTACATGTTGGCATGTTGGTTGTAGTTATTTTGGCTTATAATTTTATAATTAACTCTTTTTGTACAAGACAGTTAAGTACATACATATAGGTAGAAGATAGTCCCGAACAAACGCAACAAGAGCCAACTCTGAACTCAGGAAACAGCATTACAAAATGACAATGAACGAAATGTTAAAGAGTAGTGTCTTTTTTTCTTTTTCAAAACATATGAAACATGAAAGTTTTTCTAGTATAGTATGTTATTATGTAGTTATTGGACTTATTATTAGGAGTATATTAATAAAGTACATAATATGGAATAATATTTGGAAAATATATACCAACTGAAAAAATATCCTCCCCCCCCCCCTTGTTCCTATATTTAAATATGTATGCGTACAAGCAATGTGATTATACATAAAAAGCTTTCCTTTTAAAAAAAATTACGTCTCAGGGCTCTCTGGTGCGTATATATGTATGTATTTTTGATTTCCACAAACAAAAAAAAAAAAAAAAAACACACGCAAATGATTTTGCTACTACCATAAATATAATATACATATCTATGTATCAGGAAATTCATATTTTCATTAGATTGTGTTTGTACATTCATTTCAAATAGAACAAAGTTTGTATATACACATTTACATCAAAATTAAATTAGAAGGGAAATCTTATGAATTATATATGTATGTATATATTCTTCTATATTACATATTATGCAAATCAAATGTTACACAAAAAGACTTTCTTTATTTTTCTCATATCTTCGGATCTGTGTTTTTTTTTTTTAAATGATGAGTTCTATCTTATTTAAGATGTACATAAATATGGGTCCTAAAAGTTTGATGTCCAATCCGGTCCCATTTCAAATTTTAAGAGCACGTCTAAGTCGGAATCACTAGACGTTCTATGAACGTTCTATGTTTTATTAGCAGCTAATATCGTTGTTGCTTTTAACTTCTGAAAATAATTCAGGAGGACTATTATTAGGAATGTAAATAATATGCAAATCGGGCTTGTAAGAATCAAAGAAAGAGAAAATCATCAACCTGGCAACCCTGACAATTTAATGAATGTCGAGGGGGGAAGCAGCAGCAGCTTTAGCTGTCATGACGTTTGACTGAGCTAATAGCTGCTATTCTCCATTATATATACAACAATAAATAATAACATAGATGAGAGGAAGAAAATTAACTGAAATTAATGTCAGGAAATTATATCTATATTTTTAACTAATAATAATTATTATAAAAGGACTTGAGCCCTTTTTGGTTACATTTTATTTGCTTTATTAACCTTAATGCATGTATTCTTCCTTCATGTGAGATCGATTTTTACTATCAGGTAAATGTTTTCCCCTCAGTAGTAATAAAGGAAAAATGATAACAGCGTTGGAAAACTAAAAGACCTGTTAAAAGTGCCAACTCCACAAAATCTCGCACGCGGCGTTTTGCATATTATTTACATTCCTAACTATTATCACTTCTTCTTCCTTTCCACACTATCAGTTGCAGTTTGAATATTACTTGAGACATTAGAAATCAATCTAGGAATATTTCAAAAATCCTTGTTGTTCAATTCCAATTTTTTGGTAGGGAAAAAACATGTTAAACATGTCCATCAAATTTCCTTCCTCAACTTTTATTTTAAATTTTACTCCAAAGGTTAATTTATTACTTTTGTAGGTATTTATATAAAATTCTTAGCTTCTGCTCCCTACTCCGAATGACAACTGTACCCTAAAAAAAATAATCTATACTTTAATAAAATCTACGTCTTTTATTTGAGGTAGGAATTTTTGAGTTTAAAGCAAACATTGTTTTCCTACTTTATATATGCATCTTGTATGAAATACTTCTACAAGCATGATTAATACTACTTTTGTCCTCAAAGTTATGTACGAAGAAAATAAGTAATACTTGAATTATTATTTGTTACAATTTTTTTTTTTCGTAACTTTTTTCTTTTTTGATGTCAAACTTTTCTAACTTTGTCTTAAAGAAATACTTTCATTTTATTCATGTAAATAAATATAACATGTATTTACATAGAAAACTTATGTCTATATGTGCAGACATATTATGAAAGCCTGTAGATGTGATCATAAAGAAAATATCAATGTTAAGCCAGAGGCTATGGAAAGAACGTAGACATTAAAGGTAGTTCAAAGGCAAATGTGGGTTGGGTTGTAGGTAGCAAAAAGTCAAATTCAGATCTTACTATTTTGCTATGAGATGAAAAGAAATTAGTTTCTTCATAAATCCTTGTGAGTAATCTTTAGTCTCTTTATAGAGCATCTTAACAAAGAACACCGTAGAGGGCCCATGGACTCTCTAGTTTTAAGCCAATCTAAACGTCATATACCTTTTGGAATCGTCTAACCTTGCAATGATGGATTCTCCTAAATCTCAAAATATGTATATGTCCCCACTCATATCAAACACTCTTTCGACAGGCCCCGGTCAATTTTCTCAGAGTGAATGAACATTTTATGATAACTTCAGTTTCAATAAGAATATAAACAGCTACAAAGAGCGTTTGACAACTTTAAAAGACATTCAAGCTTCATCAAACTATTACTCCGTTCAGAGTTGACGGATTTCAAATTTTTTTACTTCAAATTACCCACAAGAAAAAGTGTTTTAATTTAAATTGTATTAAATAGCATTGCCCTAAAAACACCATCAAACTATCCTTTTGTCAATTTTTTGTAAGGGCATTAACCTAATCATGAACCCTATAAGGATGCAAAAATGATTAAAGTGAAATCTCAAATACCTTCAATTAGAACTATAATTGAAAAATGTCGAAATCACTTGTTATTTTGTGTAATTTTAAATTTTAAATCAGTTATAGTTGAATGGAGTCCGAATGTTTTTCGAAATAGTCAATTCTCGTTATACTAAAAGTCTGAAACTTCACACATAGTGAATTGTTTGCTGTTGGGATAAACATCCTGACTAAAAATTATTATTAATTCACATGGAAATTGCCAAAAAACAATTTAAAATGACTCAGATAATT
This sequence comes from Lepeophtheirus nordmannii, assembly GCA_963680855.1. Classification (NCBI taxonomy): domain Eukaryota; kingdom Metazoa; phylum Arthropoda; class Copepoda; order Siphonostomatoida; family Caligidae; genus Lepeophtheirus; species Lepeophtheirus nordmannii. Next base: position 42,852,013 of record OY804519.1, on the reverse strand, counting down.
GTCAAACTGTTTTTGTTAGACCTATTTTAATGAGAAAAGTGCAGAAAGCGATTATGGCAGACTTAGTACACAATGTATACGTTTTTTATGTATGTAGTTTAGTTTTTATAAAAAATTATATGATCTTCATAATATTTCATTATTATTTAGCTTGAATTTATACAAAACACAATGTGATAAATAAAAGTTGTATTTGGAAAATATATATATATATGAATATTGTACAGATGTATGTCTCAACTTCAAACGTTCGTATACAATACAGCAGTGCTTCTCATACCTTTTTATCTCAGGCTGTATAAATGAGATTAACAAACCCTTGGGGTGTACCATTATTACCATAAATTTTTCTTACACAATAAAGAAACATAAATTTTTGGGTTCTGTAGAGTGCGCTCCTTCACACGTCGAGCTTTTTTGTCCACTCGCAACCTCGACTGACAAAAGGGAAAGGAAAAATTTGGAAAAGCAACTGGTAGCTACCCTTCTTATGTATTTTCCTTATTGCCAACTTTTTGGTATTGGGCAGAGTTATTATTTTGATATACTATACATTTATAAATTCTATCAATATACAAATCAATCGTTAATACTTGTAATATGTTCAAAATTCAAAAAAAGGGCGCGCAATTTAATATATTTTTTTACACATCAAAATCAGAAATAGTAATAATGCCCTTTTTGAGCTCATAACACGTAGAGTCAGCTGCTTTAAATCAAAAGAGTCAAATGATGAAAATCAGCTGAAGGGAGAATACAGTGTGGTGTTTTTCTTATTCCCAAAAAGCTCATCGTGTCACTCTCTTTCTGATGTGCAATGTTTGAAAAACACAACTATAGAGATTTGACATATTATGCCATTTATATATAACCTCTCTTTTTTCTGCCTCTCTTTAAGTCATTTACTTCTTCAATTAATGATAATGGCGATATGCAAATTCAATTTTTATTTTTAGAATAAACTAGAATCAAATTACATTTATGAGCTTTCCCCTTATACTTTGTACTTATATGTTTAAAGCATAGAACTGTAGAATTAATATATATATATATATATACATAACATGGAAAATAATTACTTGTATGAATACATACATATTAGAGAGCCATTATAATGATTCATTTAATCATACCAGAGCCACTAATTTAAAGCACATTGCAAAAAGTCACTTGCTTTCCCTTGCCATGTGACCATCCTTGCTCACAAAGAACATAAGTAATGATATATGCAAAGTCTCATCTGATTAATGACTCATTATCCTTGACAATTAATGCTACTCCATCATTAATAATAATGATAATAATAATAATAATTGATTAATTATTATTCTCAAATCATCATAGCTACTACTTCAATTATGTAACTCATAATACAGATGTACATTAATTACAGATATACATATAAATAGGTATCTGTGATTCATCAACTTTATTGCAGTTCCTTAATTATTATTATTATTATTATTACATTTCTTACTTTGACTTCATGTGTATGGTTTCAAAATGAATTCCTCATATAATGGAATATAAGGGTTATTTATTTAGTTTTTGTTTAGTAGAACTCAGGAATTCTGCCTCATCTCACGACTATTTTTCAAATGTTTTGTGTGTGTTTTCTAATGTTCTATTGTTAGATATATCGCAAATGGAGAAGGCACTTCAAATATTTTACTTTGATTGTGTAGTGAAAATGAGAGGGGGAATAAAATCTTGGGTTTCTCCAATATTTAAGTTAGAATATTCATTTTTTTTTTCATTTGACTCTTCTTCAATGTTTGTGCAACATCTTTTGTTTAAAAGCTTTGGTTTCTGACTACCCAAGTATCATTTCCTAACCAATATATTGTACAAAAATCTTTAATTAATTATTTATTTTCTTAATATTTCTACAATCATATTATTTAATTTTCATGAGTGAAAATGCTCTCACAAACTACTCACAAGCTTGAACACAGTTGAAAGAAAAGAAGCACTATCCATAAAAGGCCGTAGTTTACAGTTGGAAGTCCAGAGAGGGTGACGTCATAAATGTATCAGAACAATTGGAATTAACCCGTTCGAATTCAATATGGGCATCATTATAATTTTGAGTGAAAACACACTTTAATAATGTCTTTTCAGACCTCAATTCGAATTCTATGAAATCTTTGGGACATGTGTATCCAGCCATTGCCCAATAACAAATCTACATGTAGGTGCACTTTTTATTTCTAAATCAATTTAATCAATATGTTCATTCCCTTTTAGAGGAATGATTAAGGTAGGAAAAAAAAAAACTTTTGAAAAAAGTTTCTTTAACGAAAAAAATAAGGATTTTGTTTGACAATGGTATAATGAAGCCCATTCTTTGTTGACGTAGCGCTATTTTTAGAAAACTAAGATGGATCCATCACAAAAAAAAAGTATATTTAAAAGATGCTTGAATATGTGCGTACCAATTGTTTTCAAATGATAACAACAGAACATATTGAATAGAATCTACATAATATGCACGTAATCAAAGCTAACTAAATAATTTATCATCGTGACATTAAATGAATTTGACTTAAAAGCTTTTCCAATCCTAGGCATATGTTTTCAGTATATAGGAACATAAAAAATACTAATTGATATGTATTTATAAATAAAGGTAGGTTACCAACATTTCATGTTTTCACAATGAACTCATCTACATTAAAATACTAATTAAAAAAAGACTTGTTCCATGTATAAGACCATATAACAAATACATATATACAAATATTATGTGGGCCAGCTCTTTGAAAACATTACATTATTAGGAATGTAAATAATATGCAAAATGCCGAGTGCGAGACTTTGTGGAGTTGGCACTTTTAACAGGTCTTTTTGTTTTCCAAAGCTGTTATCATTTCTCCTTTATTACTACTGAGGGGAGAACATCTACCTGATAGTAAAGATTGATCTCACATGAAGGAAGAATACATGCATTAAGGTTAAAAAAGCAAATAAAATGTAAACAAAAAGGGCTCAAGTCCTCGTAAAATTATTATTATTAGTTAAAAATATACATATAATTTCCTGACATTAATTTCAGTTTTAATTAATTGATGTCTTCATTTGTATACATATATAATGAAGAATAGCAGCTATTAGCTCAGTAAAACGTCATGACAGCTCAAGCTGCTGTTTCCTTCTCAACATTCATCAAATTGTCAGGGTTGCCAGGTTGATTTTCTCTTTCTTTGATTTTTACAAGCCCGATTTGCATATTATTTACATTCCTATACATTATTCAACATAAAATTTACATGAAATATTCATTGAGTGATGTAGTTGAGCTTTCAGACCTGGAATGTGTTCTAAAAATTTCCTTTTTCAAATCCTATAAATTCAGTTTTTCTATCTTTTTAAAGAGTAAAGGGTTTTGTAACCTAAAAACCCCATGTCCAAACCTAGTCACAATTCTAGGCATAACTAAAATATACCATAATCAATTATTCAGCATAGAGATAAACGAAGGGTATCATATATGTACATACATAGGTAGACTAGTTCATTTCAAGCTTTTAAACGTGTGTCCCCTAAACAGAAACAATATGGTTTGACTGTCAAAAGAAGAAGGGACATATGTAAATTATAATTATATATAAGGTATATTAATAAAATTTGCTTCTCCTTTACAATTTCTTTTTTTTTAAAAGATAATTTCTGATATTACTTATTTTTATTTATAGAAAAATAAATTTAAAATAGACATGAAATCGATTTCTCTAGCATTGATATGAACTATAAAGTCTTGTATTAAAAATTTGGAATCTTAGACTTACTTTTGACGACATGCTTAATAAAAAGTAATTCATAACGAAGGGAAATGCCCGACTAAAGAGTATGAACTTTAAGCTTAGCATTGATCAAATCGAATTTGATTACATTCAAAAATTAAAATCTGTCAAGATTTAAATGATTGCACTTTGTTTTTTAACTGACAAATTCTACATACAAATACAAACATACCCTATCATTTGTGATGTTGGCAAATACATACTTACTCTGTACTGTTTTTTCTTTCCATCATGTTGATAATAAATGAGGCCAAGTTTAGTTGTAGATCTTTTTAGGACTTGCTTATGAAGGAGTATCAAAACAAAACACTATTAATCATCTGGCAAACAGTTGTACGATATACATAGCCAGAATACGCCCATTCCCTTAGTACTTGGTAAAATATATGGAAAATATTACAGGAAACAAACATACTTGAAATAAAAATTGAGATCTCACAGGTTTGTCTATCTCAAAAGTTGCGTTTTGACAAAAGAGTGCTAGGAAAAAAATGGATTTGTTTAAGCCTTGTCCCCCCCCCCTTTCACAAAATGTAAAAGCTAGTTTAGTCAGGTGAATTTTTTTTTTCAGACAACAAGAAAAACAAGAGAATTGAAAAATAGTGTGTGTGTTTAGTAGCAAAGTTTCTTATCGCTCCATCATAGATAGTTAATTATTATTTTTAAAAAATATAATTTTTATATTTTAATGACTAAAAACAAATTAATTACCAACTTTTTTTTTAGTTTTACATCCTAAAAAAAGTTTTACTTCAAATGCAAACCTTTGCTCCACAAAGAAGATAGAGTCTCGGATAAATTTATTTACTTATTTTTTTACGGTTGGTAACTTGATTTTTGATTGATATGATACCTCCTAATATACATATATAATATGAGGAACGTATGAATATATGCATTTTTATACACATATCTTGTCTTAAAATATTATAGATTTTGTAATATATTGCATCAACAACATATTAATTTACTTATTTATTCAATGTTTTCCGTGTAATGAACTCTGTTTTGTCAACTCTATGATGAAATATAGTGATTGATATGCTTATTTGAATGAAGCATATAGTTCATATAGTTATTTGAACAGATGAAAAAAAAAAAAAAATTATAAAAACACGTTGCAAACGTCGTATCAATTTCTTAAAATTATTATCAAAAGATTAATACTGAATTCAATATTTGTTAAAATAACAAACGTACATAGCTTAAAGATAAAAATACAAATGCATTATGAACTGTTGATAAGAGTCTATTTAAATAATATAATATACAAGCAATACACTTGAATGCTTTAAATGATAGAGAATCTCCCCTTGAGGTAAAAATAAAACAAGATCCAGAAGACACTTTACCTCTACATACTGGGATAGGATTTTTATGAAGTTACCAAAATCTCGACTTGTGCGTTTAGTATTTGCTCGGAACTCCTATCAATGAGTATCCATATTTTTTCAGGAGCTCGTTAATCAAATCCTGAGAAATTAAGTAGAATAATGTATATAATCTTTCAATTTCAGGCCAAAAGAATAATCAAAAACTTAAACGAATATCTAAAAATGTGGATATGCGGATACAAATTTCAAAATTTAGAAATTTTGTGGATGCAGATGTTGACAAAAATATTTATTTAATTGCGAATAATTTGCAGATGTAAATGCAAATGTGAGTATTCAATTCATCACAAACAATAACAAACTTTTTAGGATTCTATAATTTGACACAAAATAATATTTTTCCTCTTTTTTAATGATTTTTATATCTATTGATATAAAATACGCGTCCTTTTTATTGTTCGTTTCTTTGAAGACGAATCACGGTCAGTCAGGAGGACTAGGGGATTAGAAGAGGCCAAATTTGAGGTTGCCTATAAAGTCAAAAGTTTCAAGAAAAGATCGATTTAGGGAGTTTGGGTTAAATCTAATGACCTCCAAGAGGTCATCCGAGTTTTCTGAAGGCTTTTTTTTTATGTTCCCACCAATTTTAATGCTTAATGTAACATATTAAGCATTAAAATGGTGTGCCATAAGCCGCCGTTTTAAGACTAGTTACAGTACTATATTTCGAACTGATATAGTACTTGCCAACACCGATAGCTTACATACATATATTTATAATATATAAAGTTTCATAAGTGTAGTAAATTGGGGTCTGGGGACGTATTAATATATACTAATGACTTATTTTGAGTCTTTTTTTCTGTTTCTTTTCAGATGAAAGGTTGCGCTCTACATAAACATAGATTCTGAAGACCTTTTTAAATTTGTGATGAGTCTGAAGTAGAATTTTCTCATTCAAGTATGTCTGAGTTTCTGAAAGAAACAAAAAACATTATAATCGAAGGGTTTTACTCGATACTCGCTAAAAAAACCCACCTTGTTCTTCAAAATACTTGTAAATCAAGAAAAATCTTAATTATTTTATTCAATTGAAAACTATTTTAAAATTGTTCCTGCAATTTGAGTATTTTAGTGATGCCATGGACCTTAATTGTACTTCAAGGGACCTAACTTTTTACCAACGTAGTATATAATTGAAAAATAAAAGTTATAGAGTGTAATATAATCATGCTTTCTTTGAAGATGAGAAGAACAGGTAAAGTATAAAATAATTGACATAATTTTTAGAGTAATCATCAAATGAAGGGCTCCATTAGTAGTAAGAGAAATCTATTCACGGCTACAGAAGATGAACTTAAAAGCTAATGTTTAATATAATCCAATTCATGTTTTCACAAACATAGAAAAATATCTTCATACATATTTTATACAGCTCTTCTTTATGGCCCTTAATGCTTTTTGGATGGTATGAAGAAAAGAAAGGATTCATTTTATACCTATCTTGATACTCCTTTCTTTTATTCAAATGCCGGTATCAAAATTAATAATTATATTCATCCATTGATATTAACATGATATTAATAAATTATATATTATATAATGGAAATATACCCAGATAGAAAAATAGCACTTTGATTCCAAATAATGGAAACAAATAAAACATTGTCAGTCTCTAATTGCTCATTGTTTATTGCTCATTGGAATCAACAACCTTTCCTCAAAAATAGAAAGAGAAAAGGCCTGACATTATACTGGGTAAGTTCTTTATTTTAATAGTTGAAGACACTAATAATTAATTAATAAGTAATATTAACAAAGGAAGCAAAAGTATGTAGACGAATACACAGCTGACAAAATGTGAAAAAGCTTTAGGGCACACATTTTGAGAGCCACTGTCTTGAAGTATGTGATCATATAATAAATTATACTACTACATAAACAACAACATTCTCATCATCCTGCTTTTTGTTTATTTATTTACTCTGACAATTCTTAACAATTTCGTGTCCCCCCCTCCCCCCCACCTCATAGCTAGCAGTTGTAGATCCATGTAGTCATTTCTTACATTATAAGATGTTATTTTGTTGTCACATTGTCAAATAATAACAATAATCGAGTGACTGCTGTAGTATTTAGGTCAATGCTAGAGTTTCCTAATGAGAAACATACAAGATATTTATTTCAAAGACATTTCTAATACATACATACATACATATACTCTCCTTGTACCTAGAACATATTCTCTATCCAGAACAATACCCGTAAAGAGATGAGCAGTACATACACCTAAAAGGTTTTTTTTGTTATAATATAATATAAAATACTTGACAACATGGCAACTTGACTCTGCATGTGCATGTACAATGCACAAGACTATCCACATTTAAACAGGGATCACAAAACTTCTTGGCAAAGGCTTTTATATATATGCATGTTTATGGGTCATGTGCGTACAAATTGACTGCTTTACTCAACTCTATGAATTAAAAATGAAAAACATCTAGCTAATAATGTATGTATATGCTTAGGTATTTACGTACAGATTCATATAATATGTACATTATCTTTTATCCCACAATTAATATTAATTATTCAAATCCATGATAGCCTCCTAATTATTTCATTATCTGATGGGATTATTTCGTTGTGTCTTTACGTAAATAAAATGTATATGATATATATCTATTCATAATATTAATTATTAAATATCAAAAAGGCGGTCTGTGACCTAAATAGTAGGGGTTTTATTACCCCAGTAGAATTTTGAACAAGGGTCATGGTAGTGTATGTATACTTAGAGTCAGTCCTGTTTTTAGAAAAGAAAATAGGCTCTGCTTGGAGGGTTCATAGTTCTAAAATATTTTGTTTTGTGAGTGGACCTGGATGGCAGAGACATATGTAGGAATGTAAATAATATGCAAAATGCCGAGTGCGAGACTTTGTGGAGCTGGCACTTTTAACAGGTCTTTTTGTTTTCGTAAGCTGTTATCATTTTTCCTTTATTACTACTGAGGGGAGAACATCTACCTGATAGTAAGGATCTCACATGAAGGAATACATGCATTAATAAAGGTTAATAAAGCAAATAAAATGTAAACAAAAAGGGCTCAAGTCCTCGTATAATTAATTATTAGTTAAAAATATACATATAATTTCCTGACATTACTTTGAGTTAATTTTCTGCCTCTCATCTATGTTATTATTTATTGTTGTATATATAATGGAGAATAGCAGCTTGTAGCTCAGTAAAACGTCATGACAGCTCAAGCTGCTTCACTCTCAACATTCATCAAATTGTCACATTCCTACACATATGTATAGGAATGTAAATCATATGCAAATCGGGCATGTAATAAAAAAGTGTAGTTGGCTCTTCAAACAGGTCTTTTGTTTTCCGAAGCTGTTATCATTTTTTCCCCTTAAGAAGGTAATATCAACTTTACCTCAACATAATGTTTTACAAGAAAAGAACAGTCTGCAAAGATTATATCATGGAGAGAGAGGAAGAAAGGAAAAATTAAAAAATGGATATCATTCATTGAGGAGAATGGAGTTAATGATATTTGTGAATATAATAATGAATCTGGAGTAACGTATTCTAATGTTTGTGGTTTGATGTTTTCATTTGTATACATATATGTATAATGGAGAATAGCAGCTATTAGCTCAGTAAAACGTCATGATAGCTCAAGCTGCTTCCCCCCTCGATATTCATCAAATTGTCAGAGTGGCCAGATTGATGATTTTCTCTTTCTTTGATTCTTACAAGCCCGATTTGCATATTATTTACATTCCTAGACATATGTACATAATGCAGCGTGTCCTTATTTTCTATAATTTTTTCATGAATGCTAAATGTATGTGGGAGGTTTCAATTAAATCCTTTCATTAATTATATAAATAATTTCTAGTAAAAAAAAGTCATTCAATAAAAAAGAATCAAATTACCATTTCCTAAAAAAAAACTCTTAAAAAAGAATATTTTGTGGAAAAGGCAAAATTTGTTATAAAAAAGTTCATAATATATATATGTATATGATTATTATTAATTCATTAACGAAGTTTGTGAGCAAAAAAAAAAAAAAAACCATTCTACGTTTGTTTATTCGACATAAAAAGTTTGTGATGGGTTACAGCTTGAAAAAGCTGTAGGGTGCACCCTTTTGAGAACTACAAATTTAAAAGATGTTCTTCATTTAAATCGTTTAAGAGGACTCCTTGACCTCAATAAATGAACGAACTCTCATTAGAAAAATTACTGTCCCATGGAATCAAATGTATGGTCATAATAATTTGGCTCAAATTATAAACCGTTGAGAACCTAACATATATTTTTAAAACAACTACTACTACCTCAGAAGAAGAAGAAAAAAACCACATCAAAATCCCGCTGTGTGCCTTTTATGTAGTGTTTTATTTATGTAATAACTGAGAATTTGAAATTGAAACATAAAAAGCTGCGTTTATAAGTTCTGAATTGATAATAATTATATATATTTCTGTGAACTTCTATAATAAGCTCTAAAATTGTGCTTACTAAAATAATTCCATGTTGACTCTGAAGTCTAAATGAATTAACGACTCCTTTGTAGAGGCTCTATATATAATAATAGAATATATTGTATACAGAGCAATAATTATTATTGTTGGAAAAGAGGGGAAGAAAGTTTTATTCAAGGTTCTTTCGATAAATACGCTTTATAAAGACATATAAAAATGTATTATTTAAGCAGTTCCTTTCTCTTTCTCTCTTCTTCCTATAACATTATGAGGAAGGAGATGAAACCAAGGATTTGAAAATGCGCCGTCTTTATATATATATATATATATATATATATATAGCTTATTCTTAACCATACTATATACATGGTATGTAAAGTGGAAAAAAAGCCAAATTGGATAGGAACCCCCTCATACAAATGTGGCGCCATCTTTTCCTTCCATTTAATTCAACTTTTTTTTTTTTGTAGATGTACGTGCCTAATGCCTATCTTAACTGCTTGTACAATAAATGTATAATAATATTATTAATAAAAGTTTCTTAAGCATCTTTAGCCACAATATATAATACGTTGTTAAATCACAAATGACACAGTATTAAAAAGCAAATAATATGTAAATACGACTATATATTGATGACAGAATCTTTAATCCTTCAACTAAAAATATATGGTATTTTTGTTTGTTTGTTTGTTACTTTTCGGACCTACTCTGATTAAATGCAAATATATTTCAGTAATCGTATTAGCCTTACTAATTAAGATTTCAATTTCATTTTGATTCGAAATAAATAAAACCATGTTTTGGATACACAATCTTCAGACAAATATCTCATTACATTTGATTATAGATCCTTTCATAATATATTATATAATTATTATTATCAGGGGAAATAATGATTGAGTTTCATATATGTAGACATAAGGAAAATCTAATGATTTACCAATTAGTTGTGCCATAGGCATTTATGTTATTCTATTTTTCTAATTAAAAAAGTATTTTATTTCAACTCGACTTGTATAGTTTTTCAGCTGTTGTATTGATTACTTTTGTTCCTTAATATTAATGTCCTGCACATTGATTTTTTAAACTTGAAATAAATTTTGTTAAGAAATGAATAATATATGTACATATTCACACCGTTAAATAAAGATTAATCCATTTGGAGGTGAGACTGACGTCCTTACAATTTTGAGGGATTTTTTATTTTCAAGGAAAGGTTTAGAGATACAATGAAGATTCTATTAGATATATATTAGAGTATGAAATAGATCGACCTCTCGAAAAATTATGGCAGCATGGTCATAGCGCGACAGGCTTTTATTCAATATGTCTTCTGATAAATTGAGTCTGCCGTGTGACCCGAGCAGAAAATAGCTAGACCAATAGAGTGAATAGTGAGGTGATTAAAAGGACATATAATTGAATAATTAAGATTTAATTTATTACTTCCTAACATTTTCATAACAAAGGTGGTCAATGGTGAGCTCTTGCGTAGTAAAATATTTATCTGATATCAAACAAAAATATATTGTATTTTCCTAGATTTCAGAGCCTTTGAAATTGATAGAACCTTTATATTGTTTATCCTAGTCGTACATTTCTTATTTCCAATGTATCCAGTTGTATTGATCTTGTCCATTAGCAAAGCAGCTATCGTTTCTTACTTTCCCTATGGTGGAGTCTTGTATTCTTATATTGTTTTGTATCTGATGTTTATATTTAAATATATATACATATTTGTAAACATTCTCAGACCATTAATTTCAAACAAATCCTGTTCCTTACACCCAATAATTACAGAAAAAAGAAGAAAATTAAAAGTAAAACTTTTTTGTCTACAAATTAATTTTCTGGTTCACCCGTCAAAAGGCTTGCAAATTAAAACTACTAAAAAAACTCTGACCCAAACAGATCATAGGTCACCATCCCTTATGTGGAAATGTTTCTCTTCATGTACCCTAATCAACTTGTGTTCCATTCACATGTTGAATAATCAAACATATAATTTTAAATTAAACATTTAGTTATTTTTTATCAAGTTTTTATAGATCTGAAAGAGTTTGAAAGAATAATTAAAATTAGAAAAACTATTTCAATTGTGTTTTTGAACAATAGAAAATTAAATTCTCATATTGAATATTGTAATATTAATCTTATGAGGTAATTGAAGCAACAAAGGAATTTATATGAAAAAATAAGCATTTGTACTCAACTTGAATTGATGTATGTCAGTCAAAGAATATTTCAACTCAAATTAAAATATCAAAACATTTTATGTGGTTCTAATTTCCTCTTGAAAGTTTATAAACATATTTTTGCTACAGATTTCACGTAGTAAAATGTTCATTTGTAATAAGTAACTAAGTACTGCTATGCTAAAATAAGTAACTAAGTACTGCTATGCTAAAATAAGTAACTAAGTACTGCTATGCTAAAATAAGTAACTAAGTACTGCTATGCTAAAATAAGTAACTAAGTACTGCTATGCTAAAATAAGTAACTAAGTACTGCTATGCTAAAATAAGTAACTAAGTACTGCTATGCTAGGCTAGTTCTAATGAAGGAACGAGGACTGCAGCTTAGTCCAGGAGCGCTGGAACCAATTCATTGTTGGGGATAGGGGGTAGTTTTACAAAAATGAACGCTGTTAATTGATATCACGTTTGATTTTATCATCTTAATATGTAACTTATATATACATTTAAATTGTATCAAAATTACCTCATCAAAGAGACTTTTCCCCATAATTTCGAAACTTATTGAACTCACTATGAATTCGAATCTTTTTGTTGTATTCCCAGCTCCTAGGGAATATATACACTATAAGGAATACAGAAAAGCGTTCAAATTCTTCGAATTATGAATTAAAGGATGGTGTTTGTCATCATCATAGAATAAAAATTTGAAATTATGGGGCAAAATCCCCTCTCAAAAAGGCAATTTGATAAAATTTATATGTATAAAAGTCGCATATTGACATGATAAAATCAAAAGAATTATTATATGGTTATTTAAAAGTACTGATTAACCAAATATAAGTCCTATTAATAAATAAAACTCAGCAAAATGACCTCGTGGAAAAAGGAACAACGGCAAAATGGACTACCGTAAAATATCTCGTGGCAAAATGGACTACCGTCAAATATCTTGCAGCGAAAACGTTTGGGGCAAGATTACAGGTCACGACATAAGGCAACTATCGTCATCTATCACATTTTTAAGGGAGGGCATTTTGTAAAGAAAGCGACATTCTTAATCCCTGTACTCTACGTTGAGATGTATGTAAATATATCCGTACCAATTTGAACTAGTAATATTATAAATTAATAATTTTAGCACGGTTGGATTTGTTCCCATGAAATAATCAGCACGCATCTCAACTGTTTAAATATCATAAAACGAATAGTGCTTATGGATAACGATTTCAAACGGAATTGCAACCATTAAATCATAAAAATATTTACATATACATATTTTAAACTATACCAGAGGAAAATCAAGTGTCAAGAGATTAAGAATGCAATAGATGTGCATGTAAGGTCTATACCTTTTCAAGTTCAATATGGGAATTAGCAAGTTCAATTTCAGTTTATTTATTTCCATATTGGCTTTGCTTATTCCCATATTGAACTTGAAAAGGTATAGAAACAGAGCGATTGAGAAAAAAGGAAAGAAAAAAAGGGAAGAGATTGGGGATAATCGATAAATTCAGTACCCCAGCTTTGATCATGAAGAAATAAGTCTCTTTCCTTAGAGGGTCTCAAGGACCGATGTGACCGTTCTTTCTTTGAACTGAACATACACAAAATTTAAAGCAACACAGTACTATGTCATAAATCATAATTGCTTTGGTATTTTGTCAACTCAGGACGATAAAGATAATTATGCATAGGAATGTAAATAATATGCAAATCGGGCTTATAATAAAAAAAAAAAAGAGAAAATCATCAACCTGGCAACCCTGACAATTTGATGAATGTTGAGAGGGAAGCAGCAACTTGAGCTGTCATGACTAGGAATGAAAATCATATGCAATTCGGGCGTGTGATAAAAAAGTGGAGTTGGCTCTTCAAACAGGTCTTTTTGTTTTCCGAAGCTGTTGTCATTATTTTTTTTCCCTTAAGAAGGTAACATCAACTTTACCTCAACATAATGTTTTACAAGTAAAGAACAGTCTGCAAAGATTATATCATGGTGAGGAACAAAGGAAAAATTAAAAAAGGGTTATCATTCATTGAGGTGAATGCAGTTAATGATATTTGTGAATATAATAATGAATCTGGAGTAACGTGTTGTAATGTTTGTTGTTTGATGTTTTCATTTGTATACATATATAAAGGAAAATAGCAGCTTGTAGCTCAGTAAAACGTCATAACAGCTCAAGCTGCTTCCCCCCTCGACAATCATTAAATTGTCAGGGTTGCCAGGTTGATTTTCTCTTTCTTTTTTTATTACATGCCCGAATTGCATATGATTTACATTCCTAGTCATGACGTTTTACTGAGCTAATAGCTGCTATTCTCCATTATATACACAACAATAAATAATAACATAGATGAGAGGCAGAAAATTAACTGAAATTAATGTCAGGAAATTATATTTATATTTTTAACTAATAATTATCCGAGGACTTGAGCCCTTTTTTGTTTACATATTATTTGCTTTATTAACCTTAATGCATATACTCATTCATGCTAGATCTTTACCATCAGGTAAATGTACTCCCCTCAGTAGTAATAAAGGAAAAATGATAACAGCTTTGGAACAAAAATTACTGTTTGAAGAGCCAACTCCACTTTTTTATTACAAGCCCGATTTGCATATTATTTACATTCCTAATTATGCATGTCGTTAATTGTATAAATAAGTATATTGTGTATACACATCTGTGTACACATTGATATAACAAAACCTATTTCGTGAATAAAATTTAGATTTATTTGAATTAAAATATTAATGTGTACGTTTTTATTTCAGCTTTTCGATCATTTTAAAATTAATAAATACATTCAAAACATATTTAAGAGATATTCTGAGCAATGGAAAAAAAAAATGATTCAGTCATATTAAAATATCTTGATGCTTATGATATATTATATGCATAATCACAAATGCTAATATCTCACCAAGTTTTTTTTATTTTATGTATGTATACTATATATTTTTTGACTTTTAATTGAAATCTGTTGACTCATTTTCAAATATTATCGTCATGCATATAAAATGTATATTATCTATAAATATATTGATATTCAAACAAGTATTTCGAAAAAACGAAGAGTATCAAATGTCAAATATATCTTTGTAAAAATTGGCAAATGAATTACCTTTTTTTTTTGCTTATAAATCTTAGAGGAGGTGTCAAAATCTATGTATTACCGCATATTAACATCATTTTAGGGGTGTGTGTACAAAGATTTCATATGATAGATGTATGTTGGAGGGATTTTAAATTGTCTCAAGCATTGACTCTCTCTTTTAAATTTAACATTTAGGTTATTGCATTTTAATTTTCGTGAAGAACGTTTCCATCAATTTAAATGGTAATTAAGAAATAAAATATTCACGATATATGATTAAGACTCATATATAAATTTGAATAAAAAAACAATTTCTAAATACTATCCTAATTGATGATAAATTAAGGATTGTAACTTCCAAATCTGAAAACCAAATTTTTATGTTAAATTTATCACAGGTTTAAGAGGTTGTGTGGTTATATAATTATAAAGTTCCGATATATTCACATGACTTCTATTATTATTATTAATTAATTTTATTCAAATGTCATAATTTCATATTTTTTTAGGTAAAACATTCCCCAGTTATAAATCTTTGATTTGCATAAAATTCTTAAAAGGTTTTAAGAAAAAAACCTATATAACTTTATTCAATTGATTATACTTTCAATATGATCTAGTACAATAATAATAGTTTTTATTTTAACTTTTTCTTATGGACCGACGACCGTCATCATTGATACAAAATTATTTTCTTGACCTCAGTCACCTAAGTAGAATCAAGATTTGTGTATTCTTGTAGGACTCTAATTTCCTGAAAGTACCCTTACTTATGTTTTGGTGTAATTAATTATTGGTCAAATTTTATAATTATGATAACTATGATCATTGAAAAAAATTATTATGAAGAGGGCGAGATTTCTTAATAAACTCTTCATAATTGGAAGAGCATGGAAAGTTTTTCCATTGCCAGTAATGTTTCACCCACTTATTGGTTATCCATTTGCTCCCCAAGATAACAGGACAACCTCCATGCAGAGCTAACGGATTTTGATTCTCATTTGTGTCTGTATTGAACCTATGTTAAATGATAGATAGCTGTTTAATAAATGGAACATGCAAATATACTTGATAACTCCTTACCACATAACCATAGTCCCTTTAATAGGAGGTATGCCAACGCCAATCATAGGAAAGACAGTTAAACCCCCTATTTCTACATTGGAGAGGTAGCCCATAACTGTTGCAAATCGATCACCGTCTAAAGTATTATCATCGTTGTCTATTTTGTTTACTCCAAATGAGTCCATATGTGGAGTATAAACTCCTCCCATACCATAATTTGCTATTTGGTAGTCCTCGCCTCCTTTCTTACTTTTAACTTCTAGCTTTGTCGCCAAATGAATGCGGTTAGATATTTTATTGCCCAAAACATTCACAGAGCTATTCTCTTGAGTTTCTCCATCGATAAGCCAGGTTTGCTTGGATGTTCTCTTGAAACTAATCTCATTCGAATTCTTCTTTCCGAAATGCTGACTTCTTTCCAAAAGTGGTCGACTATAATTTTTTAAAGATTCCACTTCATCATCGAAGAAAAAATCGTGATAAATTCCAATAAAGGGGTTAACATTTATAATTTCTAATTTAAATCCACCCAACCTTAGGTACGGATCATTAAAATGCAGATACGAACAAGACAGCCCTTCCTCGCTAATGGGGTCCCTGATATCTTCGCCTCTACATACAGCATTGAATTGATCGTTAATTTCGTGTTCATTTAATTCAGTCCATAATTTATATTTCATTTTATAAGACATTGATCCATTATTTGCCTTTAGAGCATTCTTGTATTTATTCTTTGATGCTAATTTTGGTTCTAATGGAGTAACAAAAGTTCTCCATGTAGAACCTCGAGGAGATCCTCTGATTTCTAAAATTTGATCGTGATATTTTATTACCGTTTTAATGTCTTCTTTAATTCCAATTATAGTTTCTTGGCTATCATTATCCTTTATTGCCGTTTTAAGTGATGAAGTTAACCATTCGTAGGCTCGATCATAAAACTGCTTATTAAAGGCTAATTTTCCAATAAGCGACATATCACTAGCACTTAATGTTGCATTCTTTTCTGAAATCAAGTACAAATCATAAAATAATAGGCAATCATTCCGATGAATCAGAGTTATGTCATAAAGAAATTTGAATAACTATGTTGAGATGATAAATTATATTATCGATAAGGATAAATTTAATTAAAAATATTTGAGGGCATTCAGATGAATTAAGAATAAATGCCAATAAGGAACTTGAATCAATAATTCAAATATTAATGAAAATCTAATAAATAATTTAAAACTTACTAATTTCTCCTCTTATTTCCCCATTTATAGAAATAATACCCTTGGCAAACAGATCAATGTCTAAATTATATGTATCTTGCAGTAAAAATATACCATTTGCTGCTCCTTCAATATCTCCAGGATTCGGTAATTCAAAAAGCAATTCTGATATTTCCTTAAAAGTTGTTTCTGATGTTTCATTGTAGATTTTATCGTGTATCTTCAACCATTCATGAGATGTCCGTTTTATTAGAGTAAATGCGTTAATTGGATTTGAGATGTAATGGTCAGCTTGTGATTCCGTTAAATTATACTCATTGTAGTGAATATTTAAGAAATCATCCAGTATATTTATCTGTTTATCCAGTTCGTCCAGATAAGTTTCAATTTTGTCATTGAGATTAAAATTCACGTTTGCAAGCCTTCCTATTGAATCAGTGGATGAAAATAGCTCTATTTCAGAAGGAGTTGACTCCCAAAATAAACAACTCAGAATAATTAATAATATCATAATAACGATTACTCACAGCAACGTTAAGTACTAAAGTTTAAATAATGAATTACTGAACCAACGTCATATTATGTGCTTTGTACAATTATTACCTTACTTATTTAGTGTTTTTTTATTCTTCTTTTATTTAAAAAAAAAAAAAAGGAAAAAAAAAGAATCTGTGTTTAACCATCCAAATCTTTAAAAAATACTTTTATATACAGCTGCATTAAAATTTTTTTTATAGCTTAACCAAACTTTTGATGTTATTTCCTCTAACAATGAGGTATTTATACCTTCATTGTAAAACAATTACCTCTGCCATAAACAAAAATAATTTCGTTTCCTGGTAAATATTGTAATCTAAAGGGACTAAATCTAATTAATAAAATTTCACTCAAAAAGAAGTTTGCACCGACGTCATTTAGTACTCCTTATCCTGGAAATGAACTACCATGTTCTAGTTAATTTAGACTATTCAAACTTACTCCAATATTAGTTAATTAATTATTAGATAAAATTGCCATAGATTAATGATAAAACACATGACTATATTATTACGTTTTTGCTAATTAATTATAAAAATATGGAAAAATGAAATTACACAATACACATTTAGAATAAAGAAAGTCAGTCACAAATCCCTTCATTATTTTATGATATAGTCAAGAACTCAATAAAAGTTTAAATAGTTTAAGCAAATATTTTATGAGAAACCACTTTATTGGACATCACTTTAATACAAATATAAGATAACAAGATAATTCTTAAGAAATCATGGGTTAACTTGAAAGATTTTTTTTCCTAGAAGATGTAACGTCTTCCTAACATGGTCACAAAAAGGTCAGTATGTGTAAAATGTTTTATATTAAATATAAATAGAACTTACAAATTTGTTAAAACGACATTTCAGGGTCATTTGAAAGCAATAAAATAATCCGTCATTACTTTTCACTTGAACATTTTTTTAATCTAACAATTTGTCAAAATGCAAAAAGTCTTTAAAAATACACAAAATAAATATTTTGATATCCAATAAAAATATTAGATTTATGGAGTTGGTGGTTCCACTGTTTTTCTTTTTTTACATATCTTGCGTAGCATATTTGTTATGTCTTCAATTTTATCTCATTAATCTTCGGAGGATAACTAATGTTTTAAGCGATAGAGGATGTGATCCAAGAGGGAATTCTTCCCTTCAAACAACGCAGGAAACCGAGGATGACATTGATAAGGAATAAATTTAGTCTTTGGCAAAATATTGATAATAGTATTTATATTCATTGAGAAGAGAGGTGATTTGAGGGCGAAAGAGAATGGTATTAATGAACGCATGATACAATGGGATCGGCACGTATACTTGACAAATCAAGTTTTGAGTCTATTTCTTGATCAATTTCTCCAATAACTGCGATATTGTCACCACGAACAATGTGTAAGCCAAGCATGACCTGGAAGAATCAAGACCGGGAGCTTTAAATAACAATAGTTGATTTGAAATCAAGTTAACTTTTTCTTATAAATTGAATTCTACGACAAAATAAATAAATAGGAATTAATAATGGACTTTTCACCAATTTCTTTTATATAGTCCCATTATACACAGAGAATATGAATAAATATATTAAAATTCAAACGCACTGATCGCAACAATTCATTTTTTAATATACGTAACATAATGAGAGTATTGAATATGCTCTACAGAGTAGTGAACACAAAATACAACTGACCTGTTCCACTCCAATATTTGGACTAAACACTCGTTCATGAGTATCATCGAGAATAAGATTTATAACTTGATCAAAGCCTTTAAGAGTTCCGACGAAATTACGCCCATCAGCAGTAATAATGGAAACCAACCGATTAAGATACCCTTCGAGAGCGGATGCCATTGTTGCTTTTAGACTATGAATCACAAAAAATAACAAATATTATTGAAGCAAATAAAATCAAAAATGCACTCCCACAGTCCAAAAATAAGGTTCAAAAATAAACTTTGACAACGATCAACAAAAACCCATTGTGCCAAATGTGATAAAAAGCGCTTTTTAGACTATGAGAAGAGGATAAAACGAAAATTTATTTCAGGCACCAAATCTTTGCTCACAACGACTATATTTATGAAATATACTAATAACATCAGCTTTTTTGAGTCCTTTATGTGAATATAAATCAAATATCTCTGTGAGGCGTAAATGCCAAGGCAAAAAGCCCATATTTGACTCAACACCACCACATCTAATGAGTACTTCGGGATCTGGACAAGAGTCTGTGATAAGGACATGTAAGAGTTTTTCACTGATATCCGCTGGTTTCATTTCACTAGAGTCCGTTTTTAATTTCAATTTGTTGGCTAGATCTGCAATGGCCTTTTTACCATCGATATGTGAAGCAATGCGTAGATTTAGGCAAGATTTAAGTGATGATTCGCTATTGTAAGGTATATTTCTTTGGTCTAAGAGATGGAGTAAGCTTATGCTATTCAATTTGATGTGTCCATTGACATCATAGAGCGTAAGAATTTGAATACCCAGTTCCTGGATCCAACCTATGATGTTGGATACCTCCTTCAAATCAATGTTCTCCTCCAGTAAAGCTAGTCCCAAGTGACGCGGGATTTTGTTGAGAGTCTCACGAGTAGGAGGAGTAAGAGAAGGCCTCCGCGTTATCCAAATGACCCAAAGAACACCATTATAGAGCCAATGGATGCATCTCAGAATCAAGGACAGAATTTCAACTTTTAAATCCTTGAGAATTATCCACAGATTGGCCTCAACTGATTTTAACGGCATCCTAGAAGTAGAAGAGAAGCGTCAAGTTGGAAAAGAGGAGAGATCCAAAGCAGGCAATCCAACTACCCCAAATACCTTTTCATACATATAAATAAATAAGTAGCAAAGAAAATGAACAGAACTTGGTACACGGAAATTGTCATTAAATCCGCGAATCGGTCTCCGAATATCAACCCTTGTACGTACGTCAACAACACATCACAAAAATTTGTACACCTCCGGAATTTCAATCCTCCTCATTGGTCATTTTGCTTTTGCCTCACCTTTTTCTCTGCATCATGACGTCATTTTAGCTTCATTCTTAATGAATACAGGGATACCAACGGCCTTAGACTCTTTAAGGACTCGATATTCTTTTTAAACCCGGCCACTTTTTATGTATTATATAAATGATACTGTATTGTATTTGCGTCATAGAGATTTTATAATATCATAATTTCATCATTAGGAAAAGGTGAATAGTTGTATCAAATATTTTTGTGGAGGCTCTTAAATTATAATATAAATATTCCATTTTTGTAAAGAATGAAACGAAAATATTGGTACACATTTAGAACTTTTTGCACTTGATTCAATCAAATTTATTTCTTTACGTCCACGTGTAACGAAATTCTCTTCAATATTTGAATATTTTTTTTAAAAAAAAGAGAATTTACTTTTCTTTATTACCTGCTTTCATAAATCAGTAAATAAAAAGGTAGTTAATTGTTGCGGTTTTGAATTTCCATACTATATACATTCAGGTGATCCAAAAGGAATGAAAGTATGAAATATTCAATTTTCCATTCCAACCAGATAAAGGAGACTTTGTGATATACGGAAAATATAATAGGGAATTGAATATACTTTCCCTATTGATGTATTCAGGACTCATATCAATGAGTATATTATTTAATTCTCTTTTGTGGTACGTATATAATGTGTTCAAAAAATGTGATGTTATCTAGGTACTTATTAATATATCGGATTAGTGAAAGAATTAGAGGAATTTCTAATTTCTAATAAATAAATAATTATAAAAGCTGGTAAGTAAGAAAGAGAGGGAGGGAGGGAGAGAGAGAGAGAGAAGGAAGGAAGAGAAACGGGGAGAGAAGGTCTCCATATTATGAAGATGAGAATTGGATACGACTTCTTGCAACCAGCAGCAGCGCTGCGCATATGAAGCTTCTTCTTCTTCTTTTCTTTTTTCTCTTTTCTTTTTTCCTTTTTTTTCTCGTGAAAAGGATGATGTCGTGAATTCACCTTTTGGGTCTGCTGCGTTTGCTCCTTTTGACTACTGCCACCGCTTCTCAGAGAATTTACTTTGTTTCCCTTTAGTTTTTCTCCAAGGCAATTGCTGGAGCCTATGCACTAAGTGACTACTTATTGGATGAGTGTCTATGAGCTTTGATTGGAAATTGGAGAAATGGATGAGAACGAGGATTTATTTTTTGTGGATCCTGAGGAAGGGAACGAGGAATTGTTTTTTGTTGATCCAACGGAGGTGAACGAGTTTAGTCCCAATTCCTCCTTCAAGTATTTTCCACATGAGGATGAAGAAGAGGATTTCATAGCTCCTGAGACGCAAGGAGAAGACTTTCAATTTTCCTTCACCCTTCCGTCCCAGTCGGAAGGACCCTCTACTGCTGCTGCCACCGCCGCCGCCGCCAACTCCTCCACCTCTTCTAAGATTCAAAGCAAAAATGTAAGTTGCTTGTGAAGTTCTACTGTTTTTTTTCTACCTAGTCAAGTCTCATTCGTGATTCTTACCTCTTTTAGACTCCGAATGGAAGTGCGCCGCGGACTCAAACTCCAGCGGCTGTCTCTTCAAACAACTTAAATGGGGCCTCTGAGGAACTTGAGTTTGAGGATGAAGAGGATGATGAGAATAGCAAAAGAGGAATCCCTGAAGCAGCATGCCGTTATTGTGGTTTCTTAGATCCAGCTTGTGTTGTTCAATGTAATGCATGTCGAAAGTGGTTCTGCAATTCTCGAGGAAATACATCTGGATCCCACATTGTTAATCATTTGGTTAGGGCCAGACATAAGGAGGTCACATTGCACAAGGATGGCCCCCTAGGGGAAACTGTTTTGGAATGCTATTCTTGTGGTGTAAGGAATGTTATGGTTCTTGGATTCATTCCTGCTAAAGCAGACTCCGTTGTTGTACTCCTGTGCCGTCAGCCTTGTGCCATTCAAAATTCTTCTCTGAAGGATATGAATTGGGATCAGGATCAATGGAAGCCTCTCATTAGTGAGCGGTCCTTTTTGTCATGGCTTGTCAAAGTTCCTTCTGATGCTGAGATGCAAAGGAAAGCACGAGCGATAACGGCTACACAAATTAATCAATTAGAAGAAATGTGGAAAGAAAATGTGGATGCTGACTTCCAAGATATTGACGCAAGTGGAGAGATGAATGACCCGCAAAGTGTACAACTTAGATATGAAGATGGATATCAGTATCAAAATATTTTTGGACCTCTTGTTAATCTAGAAGCAAGCTATGATAAAAGACTCAAGGAATCGCAAACGCAAGATAGTATTGAAGTGCGTTGGGACATGGGTCTCAACAAAAAAGTTCTTGCTTTTTTTCACTTACCAAAAAATGATTCAGATTTGAGGTTAGTAGACAAAATGGAAGCTGTTCTTTCATTCCGATAGTGCTCAATTAACAAATTATATTCTGTTGCACTCTTTGTAGGTTGATGCATGGAGACGAACTTAATCTTCGTTTTAATGGGGATAACCACACGTGGAAAAGTATTGGTCATGTAATTAAAATTCCGGACAATTTTGGTGACGAAGTGGGAATAGAGTTGAAATCCAATCTTGAAGCACCAACTTATCTCTCCCATAAATTTGCAATTGATTTCGTTTGGAAATCTACATCCTTCGATAGAATGCAAAAAGCTCTGAAGAAGTTTACTGATGAAGGACTATCTGTATCATCCTACATCTACAATCGCCTTCTTGGAAAACAAGTGGAAGATGTTTTATTCCGTTGTCAATTGCCAAGGCATTTTTCTGCCCCAAATTTACCAGATTTGAATCGTTCGCAAGTATATGCTGTACGTAGAGCTTTGCAAAGGCCTTTGTCTCTAATTCAAGGTCCACCAGGAACGGGCAAAACCGTCACATCTGCAACAATTGTGTATCAACTTGTAAAGCAACGTGGTGGTCCTGTTTTAGTTTGTGCTCCGTCCAACACAGCCGTTGATCAGTTAACTGAAAAAATACATCGCACTGGTCTAAAGTGTGTACGTCTCTGTGCTAAAACTCGTGAGGCAATAGATTCACCAGTTGCTCATTTGGCGTTGCATAATCAGATTCGCAATATTGATTCTGATTTTCGAAAACTTCAGCAACTTAAGGATGAAACTGGTGAACTTTCTAAAGCTGACGAAATTCGATATCGTATGCTAAGAAAAGCATTAGAAAGAACCATTTTAAAAGTCGCTGATGTCATATGTTGCACTTGCATAGCAGCTGGTGATGTTAGGATCAATCATATGAGATTTGCATCAATCTTAATTGACGAATCTATGCAAGCCACTGAACCAGAATGTATGGTACCTGTTGTTTTAGGGGCCAATCAACTCATTCTAGTTGGAGATCACTGTCAGTTAGGTCCAGTTGTAATGTGTAAAAAAGCTTCTCTTGGTGGATTGAGTCAATCTCTTTTTGAGAGACTCGTGATGCTAGGTATAAGGCCTTTTAGACTCGAAGTTCAATATCGAATGCATCCAGAGCTTTCAAAATTTCCATCCAACTTTTTCTATGAAGGATCCCTTCAAAACGGTGTTTCTGGAGAAGATAGAAAGCTTAACATTGATTTTCCTTGGCCGGTGCCGGATAAACCCATGTTTTTTTACGTTACATCGGGCCAAGAAGAAATTGCTGGATCGGGTACATCATACTTGAATAGAACGGAGGCTGCTAATGTTGAAAAATTTACTACAAGGTTTATAAAAGCTGGAGTTAAACCTGAACAAATTGGAATTATTACTCCTTATGAGGGGCAAAGAGCATATTTAGTTCAATATATGCAGTATCAAGGGTCATTGAATACTAAATTATATCAAGAATGTGAGATTGCGAGTGTGGATGCATTTCAAGGAAGGGAGAAGGATATTATTATTATTTCTTGTGTTAGGTCGAACGATCATCAAGGTATAGGATTTTTAGCGGATCCTCGTCGTCTTAATGTTGCATTAACTAGAGCTAAATATGCAGTTATTGTCGTCGGAAATCCCAAGGTTTTATCTAAGCAACCTCTTTGGAATAATCTTCTCCACCACTATAAGGATCATGGGTGTCTCGTTGAAGGACCTATTTCAAACATGAAAGAATCATTGATTCAATTTGCAAAGCCTCAAAAATTAACAAATAGTGTTAATCCTGGGGCTCATTTTCTTAAGACGAATACTATTGACGCCAAAACATATATGGCCTACAAAAATTCTCCAACCATATCCATTTCACCTTCCCTCACCAATAATATGTTTAACCCCTCACAATTTTCACGACCTCCTCCTAATTTCTCTGCACAAAAGACAAACAACTCTGGTACTCCGTTCAATGGAGGAAATGCAAGTGGTTCAAATGAAATTAATAGAATGAGTTCTAGGAGGATGCAAGGGAGTTACGGAAGTAATGCTCTTGACAACTCTCTACGTCATGACAAGATAAATTTTATTGGAAGTGGCAAAAATATGAATCCCAGCATTCCTCCAAGTCAACTCATGGTACCTATTGGTATGTTTATGAACATGAGTCATATTCCTCCAAGATTCTATAATCAACATCAACAAGTTATGGCATCGAAAATGGGTGACCAGAATTCAAATAATAGTAATGCCAAGACTGGTAGATCATTCACTCAGAGTCAAGATGGCTATAGTCAGTCTATTAATAGTGCTGCACTAACTCAAGGTGGTTTGTCTCAAGGAGGAACAGCGGACTTATCTACTGGATTGTCACAGGGCTTTTCACAAACGGATTTCTCACAAGATTCCATTTTAGTTTCAGAATTACAGTCCCAGATGGATGGGATGTTGTCACAGGATTCAACTTATCAAGGGGGGAGATTGGCTTCTCAAACAGGAGATTATCTCTCTCAGGTAAGGAAATAATCATTTCTTACATATACCTTAAGTTACCATGACTTTTTTGCTTACATAGTAAATGAATATTATTCAAATATGGATTGGCTCATCCACCTGCGGAAAACGCCTCAGACGTTACCTACATATTGTGGGCGAGAAAAGTTTGAATAACTGGGTTTTATTGGAATTTAAAATGAATGAAGAGAGGTACTTTTAGCTTAAAAAAGAAGAACGAAGGGTCTAGTTGTCTCTCCACGGACTCCTTAGTTAGAAATCCTTCTTTTGGATTATTTCCAATTGATGATATCTTATCTATTGATGAAGAAATCCTGACGAATTTGAAATTAATGGCGGTTATATTTTTCTCTTTGTTTATTTTTTTCCTCAGAACCTTTTTTTAAACCCTAGTTTCCATGATTTTTGGTAACAGGGACATCACATTTATTTTTTTTCTCTTCTCCCATTTATCTTTCCTTCACATTTTTACTTCTGACTGCATACTTTTTGAAAATTGATGTTGAAATTTGGAACTGTGATCAGAAAAAGATAGTGAAACTATGAATTCATTATTCATTTTTATGAATATCTACATCTATTAGAATACACAATCACAGAATTTCTTGCAAGTAAAAACAATCATATTGTCAAAACTTATTTCGGCTCAATCACCAAGACTCAATTATCGGGTCTATGCAGGCTACTAAGTATTTGTTACTTTTCCCATTCTTTTTTTCCGTTTTCCCAAGATCCGCGCATTGTTATGTCAAAAATATTCTAATCATATTATTTTCTAGAATAAACGTTTGATCTGTGCATCATAAAAATGATTTTTTTTTATTTCTTTTATTAGAGTTCATGGATAATGGATATGGCTGTGTCCATGATTTTTTTTTGGTGTGTGTGTGAGGGAAGCTAAGAAATTTCATTAGCCTCAACCTATTTGCTCCGAAAACAGAACCAAACACCCCCAAAATTAATTTTTACGCAAATCCAACCTCTCCCCACTTCCTCCTCCTGACCTAATCTCATGTGGTCAGGAGATTAAAGGAATAGAGGGGAATGGTACATATAACCCTTAGAGTTAAAAAGAGCAAAATAATTTTGTATTAATAAAATAATGCCATATAACTACAATTTAATATATGTTCATTTAATACAAAATTCATCCTTTCAAATTTTGAATTCCACATGTGTTTTTATTAGCCCTCTCCACATCTATTAAGAAATTTCAAGTCTCAAACAACTCTAGTTTTTATATATATACATAACTAGAGTCTCTTATTTTTGAGGTCATTTTGTATTCGACTTTACTATGATTTTTCTTCTCGAGAAAATCAAAAAACGCTACTTCCAAATTTCATGTCCTCTTTGGCATGATACTGATTGATACTTTAAAAATGAATAAATTGACATTTCTGGGTTGAAATTGAACATGTTCAGGCGTCTTGTACTATCCCAATTTTAAGACCATGGACCTAATAATATAATTAAATGGTTACATAGGCTTTAATCTACAAAAAAGCAACTATATAAAGCACCTTGATTTTAAAGATCTTAGGTGTATAAGCTATAAGAAACATTCCAAGTCTTAGTTATTCTGTTGCGTATGATGTCAAATATGATATCTTCAACTGATTTGGTTATCTTTTATATTCATCAAATAGATGGTTTTCTCACTTAATTCAATAAAATTGGGAATCAGTTTGTGTTGAACTGGATACTAACGTAGGACTTATCAACAGGCGCCTAGCGATCCAAATCCGACCTGTACATGGATTTTATACGTTCTGTATTATTTTTTGTTTTTGCATATATATATATATATATATATATATATGTATTTGCACTATATGCATTAAAATTAACGATAAAACAAACAAAAAATGAATCAAATATCCCATGATGTCAGAGGCAATTACCCTCAAGACATAACAAGTTTATTATAATAAAAAGGGTGAAGAAATAAGTAATTCAACTGTTTCAATTAATATTATGGCGGGCTATGTGACCCCACTAAATAAATTATCGTTAGGAAAATGTCTGCCCCACCTGATCGATGACACATTATAATTTGGCCCAAATTACAAACTTTTGACAACTTTTTGGTTCTAATGTATAACTTTAAAGTCACTGCCCCCTAAAAAATCATAATGTAATATATGATATTCTATAGATAAATCATAGAATGTATACATTCGATAGATGCCTACATTTTATACAACTATATAATATACATAAATTATAGGCTATATCAGTAATACAAAATCAATAAAAGGGTTTAATTTAATAGAAGCAAAGTTATCGCACTCGACTTCTCCTCGCGGTCTGTAAAATACCCATCCTTGGCTATAAATGATATTAAAGACTTGGACTTCTTAAGGTGGTGGGAGTTTGAGGCCCTAATGTGGCATTTAGTTTATGTCTTTTAAACACATAAAAATCTACATTTATATACGGATCACCACCGATCCTTGGAATTACCCTTTTATTTTATTTTGCGTTCAGGTAAATTTTAATAAATTCATTAAAAGTTAGTGTTAGAGGATATCACACTAACCAAAAAACTTAGTGCTTTCACTCCTTTCCAGATCTGTAATTCCTTTCAATCATTTATTAAAAAAAAAAAGTAACTTTCAAGTGCAAATACTTAAAAATTAAAATTAAAGTTATTTTTTCTTCATAATATATTAAAACAATATTTTAACTTTATATTAATTGTATTTTTGGTCGGAATTCCGTCAATGGGTCCTAACATTTCGGTCATATTTTTCTGAATTATGTAGCTTTGCCAATCTTTCAGAGGTATCTTTTTATGACAAAGAAACTTTTCTTCTGATATTTTTTTATTATAACATTGGCACAACATAACATATGTCATGACATTACGTAGAGAATTTTTTTTTCTTTAGTGGCACCATCTTTTGAAAATCTATCAGCAATCTCATCTAATTCTTGTATTCTTTTGATCACAACATATTTGCTTATTGTTGGGAGACTAAAAAAACTTTCCCAAACTGAAATTACTAGATTTTTGGTTTGACTCTAAGCATTCTTTTTAACTCATTTTTCGGAACGTCTTTGATTAAAACTTTGCTTCACTTTTAACAAACACCTTAAGACATTTTTAGTTGATGGATGAATGACTGGATTCAGATCAATGGAATAGCCAAATAAAATAAGATGGGTTGAAGTTAGTGTAATCGTAGTTGGAGGAACTTTCACAGAGACTCAAATTAACACAAATTTCAACACTTACTATACTAAATAGTAACTAGTAAGACTAACACTAACTACAAAATGTAAAAGCTAGTTTAGTCTGTGAATTTTTTTTCCTGAGAAGAAAATGAAGGGACTTACGTTTTTAGTTGCAAAGTTTTTTTTAGTTTTAAATTAATAGAAAACAAGGCTTTAATGCACACAGAAACCTTTGCTCGACAAAAGGGCCAAACAAATATATTTGCTTGAAAGGGTTTGTATTGTTAAAACGCAACTTTCGGGATAATTAAACCTGTGATAGTTCAATTTTTAGCTTGTATGATATCCCCTAATGGACATGGCATAGACCCATGGTACTACTTCTTATTTCTTAACATCAGCTGCCTGTTATATGAGATACATAAAATTTTTGGTATACATGAAGATTTTACATGCAAACAATCAGTTTTTATTTGTTTTAAAAAGAGAATTTAATCCACTATATCAAAAGGTCAGGTCATATTAGAGGGTAATGGCGACAAATCAACTTAGTACAAAGTTATAAATAAAACTTTAATAAAAAAAATATTTCTACTAATTTCCTCCCTCAAGTTCACAAATACAATAATAATAAAAATCATAGCTCCATGATTAGTCAATGACATAAACATAAATATTCAAATTCATATATCTGACAATTCAAGATATTTTTTGGGTTCAATTTAATATTTATCGACATTGTCTAAGAATTTGATATATAGTTAATCGAATAAAATGTGTGGAATCTCAATTTTCTCTTTTTCATCTACAAATTTATATTGTAAAACAAAGTAAAAATAGATCTTTTGATTATTTAAAATTAAATAATGGAGTTAAAAAATGTGATGCGTGTTGATGTTGCAAATTTCCAGAAATGTACTCATTTTTATTTAATTCTGGGTTCGATAAAATTTTTGAATAAGATACAAAAAAATGGTAGGCATTGGAAATTTTTATTTATGGTGATTAATGTTTTTGTTTTTTCTTAAATCTGAAAATTATTCTTTTTTTAAAACTAAACTTATATATTGACAAGAGGTTTCGTTCTCACAAAAATATTAAAAGATCCGAAAATTACATCTTACTTTTATGAGTGTACCAATGAGTTCTATTACTAATAGATAGGAATGTAAATAATATGCAAAACGCCGCGTGCGAGATTTTGTGGAGTTAGCACTTTTAACAGTACTTTTTGTTTTCCAAAGCTGTTATCATTTTTCCTTTATTACTACTGATGGGAGAACATCTACCTGATAGTAAAGATCTCACATGCATTAAGGTTAATAAAGCAAATAAAATGTATTAGTTAAAAATATATAATTTCTTGACATTAATTTCAGTTAATTTTCTGCCTCTCATCTATGTTATTATTTATTATTGATGTCTTCATTTGTATATAAAATGGAGAATAGCAGATTGTAGCTCAGTCAAACGTCATGACGCGCAAGCTGCTGCTTCCCTCTCAACATTCATCAAATTGTCAGAGTGGCCAGGTTGATCTTTTCTTTCTTTTTATTTTACACACCCCATTTGCATATTATTTAAATTCCTACTAATAGATAGGAATGTAAATCATATGCAATTCGGGCTTGTAATAAAAAAAGAAAGAGAAAATCAACCTGGCAACCCTGACAATTTAATGAATGTTGAGGGGGGAAGCCGCTTGTGCTGTCATGACGTTTTACTGAGCTACAAGCTGTTATTCTCCTTTATATATATATATATACAAATGAAAACATCAAACCACAAACATTACATACAATACGTTACTCCAGATTCATTATTATATTCACAAATATCATTAACTCCATTCTCCTCAATGAATGATATCCATTTTTTAATTTTTCCTTTGTTCCTCTCTCTCCATGATATATGTAATCTTTGCAGAATGTTCTTTTCTTGTAAAACATTATGTTGAGGTAAAGTTGATGTTACCTTCTTAAGGGAAAAAAAAATGATAACAGCTTCGGAAAACAAAAAGACCTGTTTGAAGAGCCAACTCCACTTTTTTATTACATGCCCGAATTGCATATGATTTACATTCCTACTAATAGACTATTACATCTGGAGGGGCACCAACTTAGTTACGCAGCATTTGTGGTGAATAACATAAATTTTGAATAAAAATTCATTTTGGCAATTTAATTTGACGTTTGTACAATTATACATCAATAACATTTTGTCATTGTTGTCATATAATTAGAATATCATGTGGGTATTTCAAACAATCCTTCTATTTTGAGTTCATATTTTATTTCCTCCAAAATTGTTTCGAAGCCAATAAAAATATACTCCCTGCATATTTTCAACTTAAAAAACAAATTTTACCTTCTTTTATGGTTTTTTTAAAAAAAATAAAACTGCTTAAAAAAGTTATTGAATTTTTCGCTTCAGTTGATGGACCTGTTCCTTGAAATTAGATATCGATTTCAATCCTTTTATATATTTGAATATTTTAAAAACAATGATTGTAGATTTAATGATGATATTTATAATTATTCTACTTTTTCTATAACTCAAGAAAATGGCTGAAAACATATTAAAAATGTCAGCAAATGAAACATTTTATAAGATAGAAGTATAAATAACAAATACTTTATATTCAATTGTATACATATATATATATATCTATTTTTTAAAATGCATACGCCAAGAATAATGATCAAAATCGTTATTAGCAAGATTCCATGATATACTTCCTCTTTTTTATTTTATAGTTTTTTAATTAATTAATTATTATTATAATTATAAACAACAACAACAACAAAAAAGTCTAAAATTGAATATGGTGATTAAAAGAAGAAAAAGAGGTTTGAATAAGGGAACACCTTTGAATTTAAGGGCATTTTCCACGGTCTAGCTCTACGATGATGCAGAGTAGCTTCTCATGGAGGAACTCAGAATTACCAAGCTGAGATGGACTTCTTGCATTTCGAAGACTTGACTCTATTTCAAAGGGTATGTCTCCCTACAAGAGTTGATCATCTTCTTTTTCTACATATATATATATATACAATTTAATATTATACCGGGTATAATAGTTATATTAGCATAATATTTGTGATTTTTTATCACTATCAGAGACTCCCACTATCTAGGAACTTCATTATATGCAGTGATGTAAAAAACGGCGATTTTTAAGCGTGCGAGTAGTTCTCGAAATGCCTGTTAGTTGAAACCCTACATAATGTTTATGAATGTAAATCATATGCAATTCGGGCGTGTGATAAAAAAGTGGAGTTGGCTCTTCAAACAGGTCTTTTTGTTTTCGTAAGCTGCTATCATTTTTCCTTTATTACTACTGAGGGGAGAACATCTACCAGATAGTAAAGATCTCGCATGAAGGAAGAATACATGCATTAAGGTTAATAAAGCAAATAAAATGTAAACAAAAAGGGCTCAAGTCCTCGTATAATTATTATTAGTAAAAAATATATATATATAATTTCCTAACATTAATTTGAGTTGATTTTCTTCCTCTCATCTATGGTATACATACATAATATGATTATTTATTATTGATGTCTTCATTTGTATACATATATAATGGAGAATAGCAGCTTGTAAATAATAATATGCAAATGGGGTATGTAAAATAAAAAGAAAGAGAAAATCATCAACCTGGCCACTCTGACAATTTGATGAATGTTGAGAGGGAAGCAGCAGCTTGAGCTGTCATGACGTTTTACTGAGCTACAATCTGCTATTCTCCTTTATATATACAACAATAAATAATAACATGGATGAGAGGAAGGAAATTAACGGAAATTAATGTCAGGAAATTATATATTTTTAACTAATAATAACAAAAAGTACTGTTTGAAGAGCCAACTCAACAAAATTTCGCACGCGGTGTTTTGCATATTATTTACATTCCTATCCATACCCCTATTAATAACAAGGATTATTCAGCACAATACCTTCTAGTGTACATAAAAAAATAGTTTCTCTCAAAATCAGGAGCTCAGCAAATGAAATAGTCAGAAAAAAAATGTGTCCGACTGAAAGTCCCAAATGTAATTATTACTCCCAACAACATCTATGGTGATACTGAATAACTTAAGCTAAAATAATATTTAAGTTAGATAGACATAACTCATATAAAGTATTTATTTGGATCAAGAGTAGATAATGAGCATTATATTGTTATGAAAAAATATTTTTTCAAATAAATGAAAAAATAAATTGCAACTAGAGCAAATTTTCACTTGAAATTTACCCATAGTCAAATTTAAGCAAATAACTATAAAAAAAAGTTCTACTCAACATTTTAGGGGTGTTTTTTAAGAAAAACTGTTAACACCCATTTTTGCTCCTCATATGCCAACTTGTAAGTTCAAAGCTATAAGAAGCTATCATTTGCCAGGTTGCACCAAAAATTATTTTTAAAAATGTGATTTCAAATGCTTTAAATTTAAGACCTCTCAAGCCCTCTGAAAACAGCTAATTTTGGTTGTTCAAAAAAGGCAATTTTTCAAACTTAATATGGCTTGAGTGGTCACAAAACTGGCTTTTGAAGGCTAAAACTCTCTAATTTTCATTTTTTTATCAGTAAACAGTGGAAAATCCTTTAGTGCAGACAAAATAACGGATCGACCCGAAAATGGGACAGCCTGATATTTATATATTTTTTAAATCTATTCTAGCTCTTTTAAAACAATTATTTAATGTGCTCATATCAAACTACAATAATTTTTATCTTTTTATCTTTATTTATAAATAATATGTCAATGTTTAGTATCAAATATTTAATTTGTTTTAACATGACATTTAGTTTGTGTTATTTTATGTATTAAATATTTGTACCCTATGTCATTGTAATACTGAGTGACTATTTGGAATACAAAAAAAAAAAAATTTTTTTTTGTCTAATTGCTTTGGTCTTGGACTGGAAATCAAGATTAATATTTTTAAAGGGTCAATATCAAAACATTGAGGGGTGGAAAATGAGACACGACTTTCAGTATTTGGTTTATATTGTTTAAAAAATGAATTTGAATTGGATCAAAATTTAGGTACATAATTATTGAAATGTCAAACATTGACCAGCCTTTGAGACTGTTTTGATTGTGTTATATTAGAAAAAATAAGTTAATTAATACTTACATAACACAGAAGACTACAAGAATAAGTTATATAGGTCATTTATGCTTTGATTTGCTTTTCCTTTGACTGGTAATCCTTTGGTAATTTCTAAATTCTCTTTACTCTCCTTGAATAAGGAAAAAGTTTGAAGAAATGCAGCACTTTACACAAAAGATATATATTTTAGACACTTGAATCCCCAGTACGTACTTTTTGAATGCATGTCTATAAAAAATATCTATTTAATTCAATATGACCCAACATAAGCAATACGTACATAAATACACATTTGTTATTTTAAAATAAGAATTGAGTTCCTTTATTTGGAATGTAAGGTAAAACTTCCTTGGTTTGTGTGAAGTGAAACCCTTTTTCTCATGTAAAAGTTAAAAAAAAAAATGATGTTGCTGTTTATAAATGATAATAATAATAATAAGTGAAGTCGATCTATGGCTCTAAAGATCAGAACAATTTATGACTTCTATGATCAAAAAATACTTATATCCATAAATTACAATTGAGTAACTTCTTTAAAATATTGTATTATTATTTGAAATCTTATTTTTTCTAAATAAATTTTGAAGGTTACTTACTGCACTTGTTTATAATCTAAACATAGGCAAAAATTCCGTAGGGGACATTTCTTTCTCCTTCATCCTGGTTTTAGGGGGAGGGGGAGGACATTGAAGACAAGTGCCCAGACCCCACGATAAGTTTTAGTCCATTAACTAAATTTCAACTCATTTAAAAAGAAAAAATTAAAAATCCCACCACAATTTTTACCTAGTCTGTCCAAACGGCCTAAATAGACCTCACAAAAATTTTTTAGACTAAGTTTTACATTTTTACAACCCTTGAATTATAATTCTCAAAAATTGGTCCCCATCTCCCTTGGTTGTATTGATCCTTAATGTGGGACTCCCCTGTTCTATTTCTGTTATCAGTCCTTAAAAAATGTATTAAATTTTATAACACTCTGTATAAAGTAATATTATGGTCCAATACTTCAGTTTACCAATTGAATGGTTTGTCATTGTTTTCCATTGCTACCCCTATGCAATTTTCTTTTCGTTTCTTTTTGAAACAACATTTATGACCTTGATTTTTTTTTTAGAAAATAAATTTTCTGATCCTGATTCATAAAACATGAATTTTTCAATTTGACACCCTCTAAATTATGCAATCCTTTGATACCACTAGCCAAGAGTCAAAAATCCTAAAGGATATAAGTGTAATAAAAGTTATTCAGTCAGCCAAATCCTGTGT
Organism: Lepeophtheirus nordmannii; assembly: GCA_963680855.1. Taxonomy (NCBI): domain Eukaryota; kingdom Metazoa; phylum Arthropoda; class Copepoda; order Siphonostomatoida; family Caligidae; genus Lepeophtheirus; species Lepeophtheirus nordmannii. Next base: position 42,816,840 of record OY804519.1, on the reverse strand, counting down.
AATTAAATATCTCCTTGAATATTTGATGAAATTGATTAATAAGGAATGCATTAAAGAGCTGAGACCCACAGCTTTCAAACAAGATGTCAAGCGACCGATAAGAATCCTTAACTAGGAAGAAATCATCCATCTAAATGTGTAAATTTTCATTCAATTTCGAGCAAAAATTCGCAAGAAATCTAAGACTCACGGTAGAGCTACTTAAGTAGTAGCGCGCAGAAGGATTTCAGCTGGTTTCTTAATCCTTCTGCGCGCTACTATTTAAGTAGCTGTTGACCAGTGTAATTATTATAACTCCTTAAAAAATGATGAACAAATTAACCTGATTTACCATTGAAGTCTATTTGCAAGATAAGTTAATTAATTCTTGCTATAAATTAATTGCTACTTTTTTATTTTGTTAATTTTTTTTATTTGATGAGGCACGTAATTTTGTACATACTTATACTACTTGGATCAAATTAATACTTAAGTAGCAGTGTGCAGAAGGATTAAGAAACCAGCGGAAATCCTTCTGCGGGCTACTACTTAAGTAGCTCTACCGTGAGTTCAAATTTGTTGACCAGTGTAATATTTTGTGGCAAGAGGGAGGGTGAGACTTTTTAAAATTAAATCAATCTTAAAATTATAATTCATTTACAAATAGTGCATAGTTTATTTTTTATCTTTATTACAGCCAATAACTAATAAGTTTATTATTATGGGTACGTTTAGAAGCCCTCATTTATCAATTTGAAGGATCCATATTGATTTTTTTTTTTAAATTCGATAATGAATCAAAGAGTCTATGTATATAATTATAAATATACCATAAAATAAACAAGAAATAATATAGATGCTCATAAATTATGAGTAGTATGTACATAATTATAATGGTATGTAGGTATCTTCTACGTTACAAGGTATAACTGTTTTTAAATAACATAAATTTCAATTTTCCATTTCCACACATAGGCATATACATACACTATATAAAATGTTAATTTAATTTCTAGGAATGGTTGTCCTTCTACTAACGTTGAACCCCGTCGTCAATTTACAAGGTGAACCTTAAATACTATAACAAATGTTTAAATTCATATAGTCCGGAGATTTTAAGAGATATCATTCTAAAAATTCCCATCGTAAATCATTGATTAATTTTCAAAAAAGCTTATTTGTTAATTTTTTTTTGTGATCCTTCACGAACTACAATGGAAGGCAAATGTGTTGTGGTTGTGAAGCTTCACTTCTTGGGTAGGATCAATATGAAGATCTTTAAGGCACAAAACATTCACACTATGCCACGTAAATAGATACAAAGAGGCAAATTGTATTAAAAATCATCCCCGAAGTGGTCTGCCACGAAGAGTTCAGACTACTAACAACATTAAGAACATCAGAGAGAGAATTCGACGAAAACCAAAGAAGCCTCCAGAAAATGACCAAGGAGACATATTAGTATAAATCATCTGAAGATCCAGCTCTTCAATGTTAAAACCAAGGAAAAGAGGATATACCGAACCAAGAAACTCTTCAATCTGGCATGGCTCTCCCAACATTATTTTTAGTGATGAGAAAGTTTTTTCTGTTGGAGCTAAATTTAATCATCAAAATGATTGGATTTGTACCAAAAAATAATCTAATATACCCCGTAGAATATATCTGACTCAAAAACCACAATCTGAGTTATGGTCTAATATGCCATCAACAGGTCCAGAAAGGTACCCATGATAGTTGTATCCTCCGGTATCCAAATTCACACCAATGAGTATGTGAACACCATCCTGGAGAAAAGTCTCCTACCATGGGCCATTTCCCACTTTAGGGAAGAGGCTTAGACCTTTGAACAAGATGCTGCTCCACTTTATACAGAAGTGGTGCTAGAATAACCAATAGTGTTCAAGCAACTTTAAAATCATAATTATAGAAATATATAAGCTACACACTTTAATTCATTGAACCGTATTTACGGTCCACCCTGTATAATCAGTGTATCTGACGATGCTTCCTAAAATGGATTTATTTTACAATGTCTGCAAACAATCCTGATAAATACATATTTGAAAAAAAAAAAATTGCAAAGACTATCAAATATGAAAAGACAACAACCGCTTTTTATGAGTTTTCTAAATTTAAGACCGTGCATTGAAGTTCGTGGGTTGGTACATATAAGAGTCAATTCCTGAAGAATAATATACTTCAAATGTTATGATCCACGATTTTGATTCATTTCAAAATGTTTCAATGAATGTTGATATTTAAATATAAATAGATCTACGAGAGGAACCTGGCAATAGATCAATTAACTTTCATAAATCTCAATTTAGTTCATCTCTTCTGACAGTATGGTAACTAATTTATTTTGACAATGAAACAAATACATGAGTCTTATCTGTATTTCTTGATATACCATTATTGCTTCAACTCCCAATAAATTAGTTATTAATGCAATTATGCAGAGTTAAAAATATGTTAAATTGATTAAAAACCTGAGGGGCTTAGATTACTCAAAGTATAGAGCGTCTGCACGTAATGTCATCATTGTGGAAGTCGGTCATTTTAGGAGCATAAAGAACCCAATTTTATATGAATAAAATCCTTCATGTCTTTAAAATTAAGGAAAATATTGAACTATCACGGCAAACTTTTTAAAACAAAATAAAATACTTTATATTCTACCTTCAGTCGTATTCATCAGTTGACTTTTCTTATTTAAAACAGCTGATTCTACGTATTATAAACTCATAAAGAGTATAATTATTAATTTTGATATATATTAAATCAAGGATTGTGTGACCTTTTTTTAAATATTATGCAAGTACTAAGCATTGATTTTTATATTGGTAAAATTTATCCATTAATTATACTAAATCTAAATTATAACTCTGCCCAAAATTAAAAAGTTGGCAGTTAGAAATATACAAAAGGCTAACTACCAGTTATTTTTTCAACTTTTTCCTTATCCTTTTGAGCCTAGAGGTTGCGATTACACTAAAAAAACTCGACGTGTCGTGCATTTGTATGTGACAATGCTCACAACGAGCTTTTTGGGATAAACAAAAACATACTGTATTCTCCCTTCAGCTGATTTTCATCATTTGACTCTTTTGATTTAAAGTAGCTGACTCTACGTGTTAAGGGCTCAAAAAGGGTATTATTATTATTTCTGATTTTGATGCGTAGAAAAATATATTAAATCAAGGATTGTGCGCCCTTTTTTTAAATTTTGAATATATAACAAGTAGTAACGATTGGTTTGTGGTTGGTAAAATTTATAAATATATAGTATATCTAAATAATAAATTCTGCATAATATTAACAAGTTGGCAACAAGGAAAATACAGAAGGGTAGCTACCAGTTGTTTTTCCAAATTTTTCCTTTACCTTTTGTCAGTCGAGGTTGCGAGTGGACAAAAAAGCTCGACGTGCATCACGTCGAACTTTTTTTGTCCACTCGCAACCTCGATTATTAGTCGGAGCTTATTTTGTTATAAGCAAAATGGATGATACCCAATATATAACCCATGAAAACTATAAAATATACATCCAAAAACATGCCAAGAGATGATATCTGGGATCTCAATTGGGATTTGATGAAATTCTGATGATGATTTTTTTATATTATGAAATAAATGAATTGAATAATGATTTGAACCAACATGAATCAAATTGATTGATTATTTATTGGTGCATGGCCATGTCGTCGTAGATATTTTTACTCTTCAATCAGCTTGATATAGAAGTTATATGAGTGTAGATATACTTATATATTTATCCTTTAGTTTATTTGAGTACATAATTATATTATATTATATATAATAGAACATCTTTAGCATTTAAAAATATATTTGTTTATGTAAATATGTACAATCTCAATTCTATTTTTATAAATTTACATATAGGAGGAATATATACAAAGAATATTATTACACATGTTTAGTAGATACGAGTACATATATTATGTACTTAGAAAATATGAAATCCCATATATGTATTCATTTAACACAGTTATGTATGCTCTGTTTTTGTATAAAAAACTTTTATATAAATTTCATTTATTGAATATAGTAAATATACATATATTTAAATGTATATGTAAATCAGAGTGGAGCAAGCCATCACTCATGTTGACCAGCCAGAGACCCTCATTTTTACAAAATAAATGCATACATATTTCTGTGTTATACTTTGTGTATAGATATAGAGCAAGAAACCAATTTGTGAGACTTTTTTTATGTATTATTATTTTTTACGAAAAGCATGAGTGTTGTTGTCGCAAGCTTTTGCCTTCATATATATAGTTACATACAAATGTATTTTGTAAATTATATTTTGACAAAAATGATATTGATTTCTTTTTTTTTTTTTTGTCTTGGGTTTAGCCTTTATATAAGAGGGTTATATGTAAGATATTACATGATATAGGAATCCCTTTCTTCTCTTAGAAAATGACCTGTGGTCTCCATGAAGGACTCTTGCCTCTTTTTAGTATCATGCCACATTTTGGAGGTAAGGCCAAGGATTCCCATAGAGTCCCATGTGTCAAATTTGGGCATACGCATCTTATCCAAAGAGAGTCCTCCTCCTTCACGTCCAGTGAATTCATACTCTTCCTTCTCCTCAAATGTTTTGTCTCCACGAGTTGTTCGACTATAGGAGGAATAGAGATGACGCTCTGTTCCATTGGATGTGTTTGTGGAAGTAGAGTACCTATAAAAATAATATAGAGATACATAAAAAATACACATGTAATTAAAGAGTCCTTGATAAAGGTGAGTGAGAATGAAGTGCCTAGCTAGTATAGTATATGTATATCCCTTAAAAAAGGTGTTGTTCATAATTAAGGCACAAATCATCATTGTCACGTATGTACATTGTACACGTAGCCATATGCAGACCCAGCCTCAAGGATGAATCTATTAAATTGCAAGTGAAAAAAATCATTGCTACTTTAGTACCTGTTGTACGTACGTATTAAATGATAATTATGTTAATGCTCTACTAGCATTCATTGAATGGAATACGCAATTTGTTTCGAGTCAACATTTCCTCCTTTACTTCAGGAGTTCATTCTTGCATTAAATCAAAGGATCCTAGGGACGACTCGCTATTATTAAAAACTCCCTTGGTTAGAATAATTTCTTTCACAAGGAGCTTAAAAGATCAATACAATTTCCTAAAGATAATTGCAATTTAACTTTGCTTACTTTTAGCAATCCATTTTAAAATTCAACGTCAAGAAATAAAAAAAAAATGAGAAGCTAACTGACCCGATAATATATCGATGTTGGGTGAGAGTAAATTAAAGTTACGTGGGTTGTATGTACTTGTTAGATTCTGCATACAGAAGTCAAAAGAAAATACTTATTAATATTGAGAGCCCTTAGGCCTTGCATACTGCACCCATGTTTTTTGAAATACGATAGTAATTACATAGATGTACATTTGTATGTATGTATCTACTGGATTGAAAATGGAAGTAAAATCATGGGTATGTACATATTAACGAGATGTAAATTTATGTATCAAGAGTCAGTATCCCACCATTAAGGACATGCAACTTTATTATGCTTATACAATTGACAATTTCGGATAGATGATCCTTCGCACAATCTAAGGATGTGTAATTAATTACATGCTTGTTACTTAGAAGCATAATACCTATGTTCTAAATTTACATCATTTTAAAAGGCTCATAAATGTGAAAAGAAAGTCACATTCGTTTTACAAATCATTTTACAATTAAATGTAATGTAAGATTAGTTGTACACGTAAATATGTGCCTATGTAATGAGGATTAATACATGAACTTTCCTCCTGTAGATATTTATGTTCATAATATGTTATTCTTTGATATTTTGTAATCTGTCAAACTGACAATTGAGTGTGGGAGTAAAGAGATTGTGTCGGTTGTTTCGTTTCGTTTTCTTACTATTACTAGGCAGTATGAGGAACATATTTTTTTAGACAGACTATAAATGGAAAAGCAAATTGCACTTCAATGTAAAAAAACGCAATAACAATATATGTTAATTATCGGACTGCATACATAAATAAACCCGTTCATTTCCAGATTCACTTTCTGCATTATCACAAGGACTCAAATTCAAGTAGGCATGACCGTTAAAGGTAAAATATTCATTTAAAAGCGTTGCATGAAGCAACTTGTTTAAAAAAGTAACATATTTATACATGTGCAATGTGAATATACGTACGTATAGTACTTGAATAAAGGGTCACTAACACGTGAAATCCAAGGACATTATTTAAGCATTCGACATAAAACTTTATAACATTTTAAATTCAAAGTAAGGCTTAAGGAAAGGAGTAAAAATAAAATTATTGCAAACAATAATAATTGCAGTTTGGCTATAAAATAAAGAATTACATGGCATGACAGGTCTAAATTATTTGCAATATAACTCACTACATGGTATACGTATGAGAGTTTAGTCTCAAATCAATGGGAGATGTAATTTTAGGATCGACCCAACAACTTTTAATTTAATTCCAAGTTATCAAATAACTTTGACAAATATTTTAAAAACAAAATGATTTACATATTGAACAATAACTTGCCTCATTGTAAACGTGAAATCCAAAATTTCACAAACCCAATTTGTACCCATTTCTTGGTTTCACATTATTTATCTATATATATCTACATATGGATAGATCTTTTTTTTTTAAATGAAAGCAACAAAAACGTTTGCACGTTTTTGTATATATATATATATGGTTCAAACTAATTGATCTTAAATTGATGCATCAAGGGTCTAGAATGACGGGTTTTTCACGTATAAAAAATAGGAAAATTGTCAACTTAGACAATTGTACATAACATATGTACCTATCTTTATATAAATGATTTCTCTTTCTTGAAAAGATTATCAAAATTTTCTTATACTACCTATTTATGTAGATAAACAAATGAAATTGCCAATAGATATTCTGGATAATTTAATAGAAAGTTTATCAATAATGATAAGGTTCTGGCTGGGTTGGGTTGAGAAATATCTAATTTTAATCGAATAAAATATTGGAAACTTTATCTCTCAAGTATTTGTGAATTTGGTTTAAACAAATGCATAGCATTTGTACATAAATACATAATTGATTCCTTCATATGAAGTGGTAGGTAAGAAAACAAATTGGTCATGATCTTACAAAGATATATTATAAAAACAAATGTTCTTCACTCCGATAAATTTACATTTTCTCTGACACAAAATATAGGAGTATATATATGTATTTGAGTAAATTATTAAATAAAACGAAATTATATACCATGAACCCATCAATCGAATTAAGTCAAAATCAATTAGCAAATCACAGAAGCAGGGGTAGAATTTGAAGAGATTAAAATAACTCGATGACGATTGAAGAAAATATTATTTTAGCTACAAAAGGCGAGTAATAGAAAACTACAACGCAAAACTTAGCAAGCCAATCTTCCATGTCAATAACAATAAATTGAAGAGTAAATGATGAGGCACTCATCGTATATGAGTTACTTTTTTTCCTTCTACTGCTCATATGATAAAACATAAAACTATCTAGGAACATCAAAACAGATTGACTCTTATAAATAATGTACTCTCCTTTTCGAAATACATATATAGGTTATGTCTAGAAAAGAATTTCTTACAATTCTCATTTTCTTTTAAATATTTCATAGATATGCTTGAAAAAATGAGGTATCAAGAACACTGAGATCGGAGGGAACTTGGAACACTTTCACTTACCCAGACATTGTAGATGATCTTCTTCGATTAGGTTCAGGGGAAATAGAGGATCGTGATCCTGTTGTGTTTGAAGAACCTGATCCAAAACCTCTGTCAGGGCTGAGAGAATCCCCGCGTTTTCCCCCTTTGCCAGGAGTAGAAGAACTACGACTCCCAATAGAAGAGGTCGATGTTTTCTTTTTTGGGACTGAGCATTTTCTTGCAGTATGGAGGGAGCAGTTTGAATCAACAGAGTAGCTTGAGTACACTTTGGGTTTTCTTTCTCTTCTAGAACCAGAGGATACTCTTTGTGCATTAAGAGATGTGGTTGAGCCTCGAGGAAGTCGCCCATAGGTGCCTTCCTCATCCAAAGGATACAAATGACTTTGTTGACGAGGTGGCTGTGTAGGTCCTGCTGGGGCTGAACGTCTCCTTCCGTCCGGGTTTTCATACTCCCCCATTTCTGCAGATGGAATCATATATCTGGGAGACGGAAGAGAGTGAGCCCTTCGAGCCTTTTGATAAACTTCAGGCATTTTATCTTTGAATCAGTAATATCAATTATTTACTTTGAAGAAATGTTATGAAATTGCTTTAGAGTAGAGCTAAGAGCCACTTCTATGAGTCGAATGAATACAATAATACTTTTAGGGAAAAGTATCCCAAACATTTTATTTCTGCTTGAAGAAGAGAGCGCGCAAATATCCGTCACATCTAATAGCGCCCATAGATTAAAGCTAGTACCTTTTAACGTATATATATGTATATGCCTATTATGTAAAGGAAAATAGGCCTTACGAAAAATTCAACTGCAGATATCTGTATGTCTTCATACATATATACAACACCCACGCTGAAATGGATCCAAAGATATTATTAAGCTTAAAAGTCTAGACCTTAAATTACAAGTTGATGCTCTTACATCCTCGTCCCTTCTCCCTCTCTCAACCAGGTCTTTATTTCACAAAAGTCCTGTTTTTTTTAGCAGCAACATTTAGCTAAGAAATGAGAATGAAATCATGGGTCATTATTTAATTTTCAAGAGAAAGTTGAGACGGTAAAGAAACTGATACCAAAAAGAGGAGTAATTCCAACCTTGTGTATTTGAACAAGCAACGAAGTATTACCGCCTTGAATCATTTATTTGTCTTCAAAATAAAGGGAAAAATTAAGCATTCCACTCATGAGGCAAATTAAAGATTTTCACACCTTTTGTAGATAGAAAAAGGGGGGGGGGGGGTTTCCCTCTAGCATACATAATAAATGTGGAAATATCAACTCATATTTTTTTTTCCTTTTTCCCTACTTCTCAATGAACTAACAACTCATTTCTAAAAAGGATAAAAAATAATACAATTCATTCGTTTTGGCAACAATTTGAAGTCTTCTTGTATTAGACGTGCCTTTTATAATGTAGAAAGAAAAGATGATTAAAAAAATACACGTACATGCGAAAAGGAAGGAAATGCTTTAGTTATTATTCTTATAAAGACTTAAACATGTTGCTTATATATTGTAATCTTATACAAAATTTTCAATTCCAAGGGTAAATGATTTGAAGTTATGTTTGTTTGAATACGGTCAAGATGCATGTATTCTCAAAAGGTATTTAAGCATCATGCACATGATTCTTAAATTAATTCACCTGTGCTTAAATCTATAGTAGGTTACGAAATCGTGATAAAAACAATAACCATCATAGAGCTATCAATGAGTTTTCAATGCTTTGAGGAGTATAAAAGTCAGTTGGTCAACAAACATATGGTGCAAATATGGTGAGGGAGCTGTTGAAAAGAGTACTGCTAATCGTTATTTATAGACAAATAGTACCTAGACACTTTTTGAGGCATTTGTTATTAAATAGTACATTTTCAAGTTTTCAATGTTCGTCACAGAACCACCTTCCTTCATTGTGCTTAGGAATTGAATTTTGAATATATTTCAATATAAAATACATTTTAAATATACATACATAAGTATATTTAATTGAATGGGTATCTATGGAAATATAAATATGATTCTAATTAATGGTCTACATAATATGGAACGCACTTGACTATCCGTGGATTCATATTGTTTTGACTTCCTTAATTTTAATTAAGGATTATTAATTACATAAATTAATAAATGGGTCTATGAAATGATATGTACAAGTAGAATAACAGCAAATGTGAGGATCTTATCATGACAATGCTTTGTTTTGTTTTCAAATTTCCATATTAACTAAAATCAATAAAACTCAAATTTTTGTATAGCATTCCTAAAACATGATGATGTGTTTCTATTTTGGAGTGAATGTAATGATGGCTCTACGTTTTATAAAGGAAATGAATGCAAAGTTATGCTTGAAAATCGTTCAGTGAGCAGGAGACTTTGATGGATAACAATGTTCTTGAATTTAAAATATTTTGATCATAGCTCCCATTCCATTGATTCCCTCTAGGAACAAATTTGAGAACGTATTGTATTACAATGATGACACATTTGGATGTAATTTATTTTATTTATCAATTTCATTAAAGAGTCAAGAAGAGACAGACTTAATCCCTTGCATCAACTCTATGTACTCCTTGATTTTAAAGCTATTTTTAAAATTTTCATATTAGTCAATCATCAACGAGTGATTAATTATGTACATTGTACATCCCAGTAGAAAAATGTACACAATATTACACGTGCAAACAATTTCAAAGTCTATGTTTTAGTCTCTCATTATGAAATATATATGTATTTAAAAAAACTGTTTTTGTTTAAAAAGAAACAAAAAAAAAAATGTTCAATTAATCATACAATTGAATTTACATACAAATATGGAGCTTAAAATAATAAAAAAAACTATCTTTGTAGGATTCATTTTTTGAAAAAAAAAAGTGCTTACGTAAAAAGTTAAATAGTAACTAATAATGAATTCATTTCCCAACTAAAATATGTGATCTTTAGTATAGATAAAACGAGATATTGAGTACGTCGAACATGCAACTATAAAATCAACAAATAATGAGACCAATTTGTGACACCAATAAGTAAGTATAATGTTAACCATATGTACCTATGCATAATAATAATAATACTTAATGCATGCAAAGCATCATTCAATACACCAGAGTCAAAGTGTCCATTTTCACAATCAGGCCCCAAATGGAATGCATTCAATTTGAATGCAGCTCGTCTTTTAAAAGCATAAATTAGATATTTGATAGCTGGCGTAACTACATAGTTACATACATACTTATAAGCGAATGTAGACGATAAAACGAAGTCAATGATATATACCTACAAACAGTAATAGTCAAAGAAAATGTTACTACTTTAGTGGGTTTTATATCCCCTGGCTTGAGAGAAATCAATACCCTCGTCCATGAAAATGTATTCGACTCCCCCAACAAAATAAGTATTCAATTATTGAATAAATATTATTCAACCTTGAATAAAATATGATTTGTTTACATCCTTTGAAATGATCTACTGTTTTGTTGCGAAATGTTAATTCGTGATCCATATATTTCAACTGTTTGTAGGTCTAGATTTTAAAAGTATTTTTGAATTCAATAAACGTTCCGATTGTGGGCGTTGACCCATTTGTTTGAAAAGAAACATAGGTTATATTTATGTACATATGTACATAGATTTACTTTTGATAAAACAGAATAATAATTGAGTTAAAAGGAAAGAAAAAAAAATATATATATATATATGATTATAACTTTATTAAGAAAACGTGCTATATTTTTTGAAACTAAATAACATGTACATAATAATATTTTCAACTCACTATAAAACAGGTCTGGCCTATACATGTACATACATACATACATACATACATAGGCAAGACAGTCAACCCCATAATATGTATGATAAAGTATCTGTATATTTATCATTTGAAATGTCTATTAACAATATCTAAACTTGGTTTGACACACTGATTATGATTAATAATTAATTATTATCTAAGACATAGATAGATAAATTCAAATGAAGAAAAATACCCCATTTAATTATCCTTCAAAAATAAAAAAATAAAAAAATAATGTGAAAATAATTACTTCATTTCAGAATGGAATATTATTCTTGTTTGAATAAATTATTTACTTATAAATAGTGTTTGAGACTATGTGGCTTCAAATACCTAAAAGCATGACTAATTTAGTCTTAATTAATGCTTTATTTTATGATCTTGCAAAATGTTTTAGATCCAATCAGTAGTACATAATTTAATTTCTCTCCTGGGATCCTTTTTTTTGGGGGGGGGGGGATTTTACATCTATTATAATTTTTTTTAAATCTTCCACTTAATTATTTGCTTATGTAAGCCATCTAAATATGTAATTCATTTACTGAAAAGTTGAATATACATCTATAATTCACTAGAGATAATGTTTTTAACAATTTATACTACATTCAAATGATGTGTATTCACTAGATGAGTCTCTTTTTTTTATAAAAGTCTATTTTGACTTTTGTATTTGGAATGATAATGTCTACTATTTGTATAAAAGGAATTGCTATTTCTAGATGTGTCTTACGTATTGCTTAGATGCTTTACAACTATATATATATATATATATATATACTTATTTGAACTTATATATATATATATGTGTGTATATATAACCATATACCAATTGGTAATTTATTCCACAAATATATTTCCAATAAAGTAAATTTTTTTTTTTGAATCTTTCACGAATGAATGTTTGGGTGGTACGACTAATTTAAAATTTATGTTTTCTCTTTAAAATATACAAAAAAAAATTACTTAAATTTCAGTATTTATTTTTTACTGTCTCATTTCAGAATTTCCCCCGGATCCCAAAATTTAGAAATGGGTTTCTTGGTATCTCGATGACAAACCTTTGTACATACTGTTTTTCCCCCACATATATATATATATATATATATATACTGTATCGTTCAAACTATCATTTTCATTTGCATCCAATCAAAAATGGAAATTCTATACTCATGTATGCATCTATTTTGATTACTATCATGAAACGGGATTTATATCAATTATTGGGTATGAAAGCAAATAGTTAGGACCATTCTGTATCAAATTTTATTACCTGACTCTAATAATCAAAAGTATACTAAACATTAATTAGTAATTGACTTTAGCTAAAATGTTCGCAAAAATAGGAAATACTATTTATGTATATTCAAATGGAAATGAAATTTTATAATGAATTTTCATAACTCTTAATATTCTATAAACTATGAAAGTGGAGCTACGTGTTGACTCTTCACTACACTCATATTTTTATTTTTATTTAAGTAAATTTCATTATAAGTTATGTGCATATTTATAATTAATATCTAAATATACATACATACATACCTTGTTTCTTGCCTACATACATATAAGTTTATTCGTAGAAAGTACGACAAAAAATCAAGATGAGTAAAAAATAAAATAAAATGAAAAGTGTCACCCACGCAGAGTAAAAACTTAAATTAGTGTGAGGTATACATTTATACATATATATATATATATAATATACAATACATATATATATATTCAAATAAAGAAAGAAAGAAAGAAAAAAGGTCATAAAGTTTTACTCACTTTCATATTTTGTACGTGTGTGTTTTTTTTTTTAAAAAAAAAAAATATATATTTCTATTTTTATTTGTTTATTGTTTAGATTTTCCCATTTATGTGGGGACGTACATAGTGTAGGCCTCATTCCATTTAACTTATTATATACTACTTATGTATGTACATAAATACTCCCATGTAATAAAGAGTTTCTATTATTGACTTAATTATTTAATTACTCGAACGTTTATGGTTAAATGATGTACATACGGCTAGTTTTCTTTATTTTGGAAATGCATTTCACTCTGTACGTTCCTTTTAATTCATTCCTCTATTCTATTCCCCCATCCAGACTGTTAGAGATCATGCTTATGTTTGTATAAGTATTTAAATATGTAGGTAAATCTCGTTATCGCTATCGTTGTATCCTCACAACCTTTTCTCCAAAAAGAAACAGAAACAAAAGGCCCAAAATCGATTGGCATGTTTTTTTTTGCTAATTCTTCCCAACTATGGAATTATTCTTCATTTATAGTATTAGGAAATTGTTGACAGTTTAACAAGAGATAATTTAAATTCATTCAATCAACGTTCAGAATACTAACAAGGAGAAAAAAAAGTAACAAACCTACAGGAAAAAAATAAGTTAGTGGCACGTCAGCGTGATAAAAATGGCAGAAGTTAACAAAATTTTACATTCCGAAAATCTTTTAGGTTTCTTATCAAAGTTTATAATTAGTACTTGTCGTACTAATGATGACGAAATCAATATTGCTATTGAAATATACCTTTTAGATTCTAAAAGTAGTTACTATTTTGATAATAAAAGATCAATTACCATTGCTTCAAATGAACCTCTGTTTATAAACAAATAAAATAGAGGTGTTACTCTTTTCGTAACAAAATTCTTACAGAAGAGGATTTTTTATTACATTAAAATGCTTTTTCTCAAAATTGAGTAATCCAAAACGAGATACAAACTTATATTAACTAGTATTAATATAAAATTTTGTTAATTACTCAGTTCAATAAATTTGAAATGTCAAAAGTAAAGTAGTAGCGTGCAGAAGGATTTCAGCTGATTTCGCAAAACTACTACAGTCTATTGTGCTTGTTTTTTTTAGTAGCTCTACTGTGAGTTTTTGACTTTTAGCGAATTTTTGCTCGAAATTGAATGAAAATTTACACATTTAGATGAACATTTTCTCTCTAGTTATGAAATATTAACGAGCGTTTGACATCTCATTTGAAAGCTGGAAATCTAAGCTCTTGAATGCATTCCTTATTAATCAGTTTCATGTAATAATCAAGGAGTTATTTAAGTATAAAGAATTTGGCCGACTTTTGGATTTACTCCAGTCCCCTACTCCTCCAGGATCCCCCTTAGGTCAAAACAAAGACTGGAAATGGAATTTGCATTAAATACACAAGCGAATCATCATTTTAATATGCACAAAATGAGTAATCTTTTAGGCTTAAACTGAAGTTGAAGTTAGAAAATGGGCCAAAAAAGCTAAAAAAGTAGGGTCCAATTTCTTAAAAACCCTAGAACTCTCGATTTTTTCTACACATATTTGAAATCAGTGTGCAAAATTAAATAATTTTTATTACTATACTTATACCCCTTAGGATTTTTTACTCATGACCAGTGTAATAAATTGTTTTTATTTTACTCAAAATTAGCTAAAAACATAAAAAACCGAATTTTATATAAAGGTGTAAAGACTATAAAAAATTAAATCGAAAATGATCAAAAGCAAGATTTTATATGCAAAAACTAATTGCAAAATCATTATTCATAGTTAACATTGTAATGATTAGAGCAATCATTGCTTTGTGAATTATTGTAACAATTTTTACTTTGCATCATATTTTCAAATTTGTCAGTAAACACATAAAAAAAGTATTTAAAGTTATCATCAATGGAGAATTATTATTTGTATCTATCTGCCCATGTGTACATATTTCAATATATCTACTTCTTAAATCATCATTAAATACTTAATTTTATAATTAAGTTTAGGAATGTTCAAACCCGGCTTTTATAGATGAATGAGGTCACCTTTATGTAGTACTGTAATGTACACAATAAAACTCAGATAAATCATGGGTTGATCTTTTTTTCCCTGTATATAAACATACCTTCCTTCCTACATACATAACATATCTATGCATGCATTGACGAATAGAAGCACAATTCCCCAAGAAACATTCAATGGCAATAATCCCACATTTAAAATTTAGAATGACGTAAATGGTTTTGAAATATGCGTCTAAATATCGAGGTTTATTGTAGTTAAAAATAATAGGATGTGTCTAATTTGTAGGAAAATTATGACCACAATACAAATTTTAAAGTCAGAGCCTTACACCCAAATTTATATTGAAACATGTAGATGAGTGTATTTTGGACATAGTAAGGAGCCTTTTCTTATAGAAAATTTAAAAATATGATAAAGGAAATAGGGATGTAGATTTATGGATCGGTTTCGTCTCTGCCTTGGTCACAAATCCTTCAATCTATTGATCTCAGCCTCAAATCCAAGATCAAAGTAACAAGATTAAAAACATCCTTTTCTTTATTTTTTAAAAAGAAACAAAACTTTTCTATTAATCTCAGATGACGCGACCTTGACAAGAGGGCCAACTCCATTCGCCAGACTTTAACTAGTCACAATCATAAGGAGATGAGAGTCATATGTAAGATTCTTCAGAGACTTGTTTTGCTCGAATATAGGAATTCTGATTTATGGCAAAGGGATCCGTGATGCAAGAGATGAAGATCTCACCTGTTGGAGTAAGTAGATGGAATTAAAATTCATGACTACCCTGTGACAGATCAGTGGACAGGATCTCCACTTTGAAACATCTGATTTGTTTATTTTAAAAATTCCTCAAAATGACTGTAAATTGTTTCAAGTTTCCTTATCAGAGAGTCTTTGAAGGACTTGAAGAGAAGGGGGATACATACAAACTACAAAGGCTCCTTTATTTTGTAAAGGATTTGATGTTAGGTCCATCAAACATTCTTCATTTACCAATATACATACCATGCAATTCAAGTACTAATAAATCAAACTTAAATCCCTTTATATGGAGATCAAATCATGGATAAATACATACAAAAGTATGTACAATCACACTTTCAAATGACTTCCTCCTGCTTTTATTATGAATAAAGTCTTTTAAATCCAATTTCCCAAAGGAAAAACGATACAATGGCACTCCAAAAACAGACACAAAATATATATTAAAGATTTAATAAAAGAACAGTCTTTTCCTCGATGATTTTATTCTTCTTCATTTTTTCATCAATTGAATAATACTAAATGTAGATCGATCGTCTTAAAGATGAATGCTCATCCTGTGACCTTAGTCTTTCAAGACTCACAAACAAAGCAATCATTGACTGAATGTTATTATTTATTTTATTTGCTCTTGAAGGGCTCTATATACTACGTAATTATATATATATATATATAAATCTCACTCCCTAAATATGTACAATTATTATAAATAATTATTATTAATTATTACAAATACGTACAATATTTTTATAAATATCTATGCGTTATACTATATATCAAAAGCTTTTCGAAAATGTAACTCTCATAAGAGATCTACAACAACAAATACTATACATAAATGGTATGTATTTTTAATTACTCAATTCCTTAAAAAATGTGTATAATTACGTTCCTTAACCAATGGTTGTACATACATGGGCACATATTATGTCCAATTGTTTGCATACACAAGAAATGATGGGCACATCATTGAATCTCCCATCCATTTGCAAAAATGACGAGTATTATAGCATTCAAAGCACCATAAATTATTCAACCCCTTACATAAGATACATTAACATAAATCAGATAAATACTAAACATAATCTCTTTTCACATATTATGTACACATACTACTTTTTCGTATTTGTACATACAGGCATACATATGTATAATCTATAATAGTATCGTTAGATTCATTCAAATGCTCTATGCAGTGTTGAGACTTACTTTTTGATCTTAAAATATTTTTTTTTTTCGAAGTTATTACGCAGTACTCGGGAGCAGAGGATGAAATGACGTACATATCTATCTATGTAGGTATGTAACTTATAACTCAAATATATATATATGTATATTTATATACAAATGTCCTAAATTACTACATACACTACTGCCTCATTCTACCTGTTCTATGAAGTTCATTTACTTACTTAATGATTAGGAGTGAGGAATGAGCGACATAATTGCATATTTTGCTTATGTCTATTCCTCTTGGTATGATTAAAAAAATGATAATAATTATTATTATTTAAACAAACAAAAAAAAAAAAAAAATAGGTCGTGAAACAGCTTAATTAAGTCCTCATTTTTTTTTTTTTTTACCATAATGGATTGTAAAAAATACTATATATAATTACATTTCAACATTGCAATTGTGAGATGATGCATATATTTCTGGAACATGCAAGGCAACTACTATATTCCAATTTACAAAAAATAAATAATCATTATATATATATATATATTATGGTAAACATGCAGACAAGTCCATTAACTACTCCTAAATTCAAGATGATACACACGACGAGCTTTTTGAGAATAACAAAAACACACAAAATATTCTCCCTTCAGCTGATTTTTATCATTTGACTCTTTTGATTTAAAGCAGCTGACTCTACGTGTTATGAGCTCAAAAAGGGTATTATTATTATTTATGATTTTGATAACATATAAAAAATATATTAAATCAAGGATTGCGCGCCCTTTTTTTTGAATTTTGAATATATTACAAGTAGTAACGATTGGTTTGTGATTGTAGAATTGATAAATATATAGTATATCTAAATAATAAATTCTGCATAATATTAGCAAGTTGGCAAAGAGGAAAATACAGAAGGGTAGCAGCTACCAGTTGTTTTTCCAAATTTTTCCTTTCCCTTTTGTCAGTCGAGGTTGCGAGTGAACAAAAAAGCTCGACGTGACACACACAAAACAAAATAAATAAATAAATAAAATAATCCCGCAACAATTGAGGAATCTTGAATGATTTAAAGAGAAAATAATTGCTGCCTTGTAGTATATTATAACAATTGTGTCGACACAATAGTCACATATTTAAGCACATAAATGAATAACAACCGGAATCACAGTATTTAAATATTATAACAAACGTATTTTTGACTTAATGCCTCAACAAAAGAGCTTACGGATGCTCAAATGTAGGTAGAAAAATACTCATGAATTAGTACAGTAATGAAGGTATTTTTGAGACAAAAAAAAAGTAAGATTCCGTTGCTCTGAATTTACAACTTCTTGCCTAGTTGGCAATGGATAAATTGATCTTAGATTGATTTGAGTTTACGAGCTCAACATACTTCTTGAAGCGCATAATGCAAATAATGAATAAGGATATAATAACTACCAACACATGGTGACTTCAAGGATTTGGAATCCTTGAAGTCACCATAATTCATTTGTACATTTAGCGTGGGTCTACCTACAGATGTGTCAGAGCGCCTATCTGCATTTCAATTGATTTTGTATATCCTAAATATTGAATGACTTTTTGAAATAAACATTTTCGCAGTTTTTACTTTGAGATTTATGATTATAATATTCGACCCACGAGAAAGGGGCTCTCCTAAATAGGTATTTATTATGTTTTGTAAATACGTAGTGGAGTCAGTTTTTTCTTTATATTGAAAGAATAAATAGTCAAGAAAACCTTTTTTAGGTCCAGTCTCATCAAAAGAACAAACAACCCATGTGATTTTGTTCATGTTTGCTCTAAGTTCTATATTTCTTGATTCGTGTTAGATATAAAAGTCTTACAAAGAATGGGATTCCTTCAAGTGCCCGACCTTTTAAAAGTTTGGTATATGTGCCTATGGTGGGTATGAAAATAGCCCTTACTTCTCCATCAATTGATCTCAACTTTGCATGTAAAAAGATGTTTTATGGCCAAGCTTTTTGTATTAATACCTATATAGGTGATTGTACAATTATATACGTAATTACATACTAACATATATCTACATACTGTGGTTGTAAATGTGATAGTAAATGATTGTTAAACATTTGTCATTTCTTGCTTAGCACGTGAAAAGGATAACCAAATATGTATGCTCTAACATAACTACGCATAAAATCCAACTCCATATCCCTAAAAGTTTCAATAACAAATTTAATTTACAAGTTACATATTTCTTTGTTTTCATGTTGGAAGCGTTTAAATAATATATTGAACTGCAAAAATAGCAGAAATCCATTTACACCTTAAAATATTAATTTTTATTACTATATATTTTATGCCTCTATGTCTGACCAAACGTAAGCCCTGACCATAAAACCTTTACTTTATTATTATCCAGGATTTTACAATTCTCACATTTATTATTAATATGTATTATTTAAAAGAAAAAAAAAGAAGATTATGTTTTGTCTGAGATGCTACGGTTGGTTGCAAAACCCATTTGAACAATTCTTCTGATGGAAAAATGTACATTTGCTCATAAAAATATACATATATGTACATTCATAGTGTTTCAAGTTACAACATATAAACAATCTAATGTGAAGATAACTTAACTTTAAAGCTTAATTAATCAACTTTAATGTCTCTTTTTTAGTTTGAAAGAAGGATTTACTAACTAATACTTTTTTTCCCCTACTAATATTCTAGAACAGTGTTGAAATATACTAATTGTTAGAGTAATAAATTACTTAATTGCTCCATTGAAAAGTAACTTAGTTACATTACTTAATACGTGGTAATAAAAGTAAGTATGTTACTTTACTTTTTACTTATGTACTCCTTATTAAAAATATGATTTATAAATGATTTGACAATATATTATATTTTTCCTCTTTTTTAATGACATCTTTTTTTAAGCACTCTTTTTGACAAAATATTCTGATATTTGCACAGTAAATTCTTTTTTAAAATGAATGTGTTTTTTTTTTGTACCTTACTTTGTAAGAGTCAAATCAGGGGATGGATCAGTTATAGGGGATACAAATTTTGTGAAGATATAAAGAGTCTCTATATTAGTATACATAGAGGATAGATGAACCATTTATGCTATTCTTTTGAAGTGAAGAGTTAATGATCATTGACCGGGATTACAAATACATGCAACTCCTTTACACAACACAGTAGCAACCTTAATAGATTTTTGTTTACTACAAACCTAAAAGGTGTTATTCGTTGATACCCTGATTTCATAATAGACAACATAGATTCTTTAAGGTCACAAAATCCATGTAATGAACTAACCATAAAAGAAGGCTCAAATACATAACATGATATGACTTTGATAAAACCCCAATGTACACATATGTACATGAGTACATTTTTTAAATAATAATACTAATAAGAAAAGCAAATCTACACCCCCACAATATACCTATACTATATATATATATGTATATATATATATATATTGAAACAAACCCATTCTATGTACAATACATATTCACATATATGAGCATTGAAAAACTAATACAAAAAAAAAACGAAGATAAGAATTGAAAAACAATCATTTGAATATTTTACGCCTTATTTAAATTATTGCGTGCTATGTGCTTCAAAGTCTCATTACAAATTAAAATGAGATCATGTGACCATGTATATATATATATACGAACACACACACACACACACATAAGTACATTATATGTGTACCTACGTGTATGTATATGTTATACTTATAAAAAACACTTTGATTTTATAGAATATATTTTCCTATAATACATATACTCATGAAATAATGAAAATTATAGACCTATTCACATAATCCTATCAAAAGAGTAACAATAGACGAAATGACGACGAGAAAATAATAAAAAAAAAACCTTCTCTAGCATTACGCCCACGTAGAGTGATATGGACATGATGATGATGATGGTTGTCGTGTTGTTGTGATAGTGCGTAGCAGCAACGATTCCCTATCATGATAGATAAAGTAAAACAATTAAATGAGGCCTTTTGTAAAGATTTCAAATTAGCTTATAAGCAAGCTATGCATTAATATAAGCTAAGGGCATGTGTGATATGTTAATACTCAACAAAGAAACAGAAAGGTGGATTCACTACTCTCTCTCTTTCTTGACCTCAGAAGTAGATATCCTCTTCATGACGTCATCAATGACGCCTAGCCTTTTGGAACTAACAAAAGCTCTCCCTTTATCTGTTTTCATCAGTTGCTCTGCTGCTATCAAAATCTACTGAATAACCACTCAAAATTACAAAGTTGGCAACAAGAAATATACAGAAGAGTAGCTACCAGTTGTTTTTCCCCCCTTTATTTTTGTGAGTAAAGGTTGCGAGTAGACAAAAAAGCTTGACGTGGATGGATATTGAGGGCTCATTTCTCCATTTTTTTTTTTTTTTTTGATATTCAAGACAATTCATCAATGATGCCAATATTTATCAAATTATGTCATCATAATTAGAATAATGATGATAATAGACAACTTGCATCCACAGTGTATTTGACATTCCTTCTGCATTTGCTAAACCTGTTCTTGTATCAAATGTTTTGCAATAATTATACATACATACATATACTTTGATATACATACATACATACATACATACTTTTACTCTTCAAAAATATCTCATGAGTTCATATCGTCGTCATGAGCTGATTGTCAGCTCCTTTCTTTGATGACGTTATGAAACGCCATTATCGTTCCTTCGGAATCCTACTTACAAATCTAGAGCAGGATGTGCATTAGGGCTGTACATATATATATATATATATATATATATATATTTCTTGAAATCCCTTCTTTTATGAGGAAATAATAACTTGAATCGATATGTCATCTCTGTAAATAATCTCCTTCTCCCCACACAAAAAATCTACTGTAGTGTGCAAAATACAAATGGATAATTTTAGACCTATGACAACTTTTTAATAATATTATAAATTGAAAATCCTTGTCATTCCAAAGGAAATCAAAAACAAAACCCTGTGAATTTCCTCGTATAGGGAATCCAAGGAGATTATATTCAAATAATTATTTCTTACTTACTTAAAACACCGCGTAAAATACGTTTACGAGGTCATAAAAATCAATAACTTTATAGGAGATTCAGTAGATAAATAGTCCACCTACAGACAACTTATAGTGTATAGGCCCGAAGGAATTGGATATCTATGTGTTCAGAGTAGAAAAACCAAAAAAAAAAAAAAAAAAAAAAAGTAAATAAATGTACCCAATCGACGACGATGGTGTGAATAAAGTCATTAGGAATATTTTATGGGGAAGTTAATATTTTCCACAGCTCCTATAATTACCCCGGTTTTAGTGTCTACAAAACTTGAATCCCTCACGAGTCACAAAATGCTGTTAAACATCTTGGAGCAAAAAGTTCTTAAAAGGTGCTAATGGATGATATCATCACAATGTAGAATAGCTTTTGCTGTAAAAACAAAATCAAGGAACTTAATACGTTCATATACCAGGAGCGTCTCCAGAATTTTAAAGCCTCTTAGCCCATCCACCCCCTACGGGTTTATTATTTGTTGCTTTTTCTTTTTAGGTTCACCATCAAATCAGATGCATATTTCTTTAAATACAGCTAAAAATAGGAAAGTACGAAATGAACTCTGCTTTCTGAGTTTATCCTACTAAAATTGGGAGGCTTCATAACTCTTGATTTACCGAGTGGACTGTTTGAATATATGTACTATGTCTGTAAATAAAAGTTTAGCAAATTATCACATTGCAATTTACGATCTATTATTTGTTCAGCTGTCGATTTTTTTTTTCAAATACTTACTTTTTCCATTATTATTGTTCTGAACGATGATGAATGAGCTGAACATGAGTTCCCTCTTGCTGAGCAGTAAACCTTTCCCAGCTATTAAATTAAAATATAGATAACTCAACTGTTGAAATAAATTGGCCATCTACCAACTGGTTTTGGGCCTTTTTTATATCTCTTTGAGGAGAAAAGATTGATGAGAGATACAGTAAAGATAGGGTTTGCGTTATTACTCCCTTTCACAAATTTATCGATTTATTGGCAATCCCGGGCTTCAGACAACATGCATCGAGTACATCTCAAAAGATGGAACTCCAATAAAGACCTACTAAGTACATATGACCACTATCATTTCCTTTTATATACACCTGATGTATGGCTCCATATGTCAGTGTTTACAAGGATACATTTATTATATTGACAGTCATACACATAATATGTAATGTAGAACCTGTTCATAAAGAGTAATTAACTATTTTTTTCATATTTTACTCTTGGAAAATTAATGATTAATCAATGATGGCACACGCTTCAACTCAGCCAAGATATCATGCATCAGCTTTAATTATTAATATTATTATTATTATTAATGATACAAAACATGTTCACGTATCAATATTTATTAATATAAATTTTAAAGGAAGTTGAAGCAGCCATTACCAGAAAGGGATGAATAATTAAGATTAAGGACTTTTTTTTTTGTTAACGTCGCCCACACTGTTATATATATATATATGGGTAAAACAAAAGAAAGGTAACTGACTTAGGCTTTGTTTCCTGCACTTACGTCAAGCGTATGGTGAAATGAGAGAAGGCATGTCTCAAAATGTGATCTTGAAGAAAGTACAATTTATTTTAAATAATAATTATGACAACCCCTTCATTTATCTTCACTTCTACATACATAAAAAAATATCCTTTCCTTGTAATAATTAATTATTCATTCCATTTACCTTGAGAATGACTTTTTATAAATTGAATTTCCTTTATTTTAAGATGAAGAACTCATTCATTAGTTAATAAGTTATACAAAAAGTAAATAAAATTTAACTTTCATGGTTAAATGGTTATTCATCCATTGTCTAAGCCACGAGTACATGTCAGACCAACAATAAGACTAAGACTTCTACTCCTCTCCCCCTCTCTCAAGTGGTATTTGAGCATCAACATTCTATGTTCATATAAAATGAACAAATAGTTGAAAAACTCTCCTTTAAGTCAGTGCTTCTCAAAGATTTTTATCCAAGAGTGCATTATTGAGATACTCAAAACAAACACAATGGAACACACTGTTTCTGGTTTTGTTGTGTTTGAGATAACAAAAACTAATTTTTAGATGGCATAGTTTGGGAAACACTGCCATATGGAGTGACTCTCAGAGTTTGAGAAGCCTTGGTTTGAATCACTCACTACCTACGTTATCAAGAGTTTTTTTTAAAAAAACCCAAAGAGCCTCAAAACATTTTAAAGATAGGAACAGAGTCAATAAATTTCTTTCTGCCGGAAATAAAAGTTCCTTTGTTTCCTTCAATTTGTAAAAATACAAGTACGCACCAGGCCTCGATTAATTATATTATGATTGCTTATCGAATTTGGGTATTTAAACAACAAATAATTTGTAAACAGACATACAAATCAAAAACAAAAAAACAAAACTCATCAAGACAGTAAAAAAAGGTGTAGGTGAGTGAGTAATTATTTTCTAGCTTATCATTTGTCTTTTTTTTGTGTGTGTGTGTAAAATAAATGAGGCATTCGACACAAATTGGATTGGAATTTTTGTATTTTTTTTTTTTGAAGTCAAAATTTCTAATATATGACGCCCAAGGATTTTTAAAACTTGGTGCACTTTTAAATCATTGATGATGATAATATATGTACTGAGGAAACATATCCAGACAATTCCTTGCCCTATCAATTCAATTCCTACCTATACATATACATATTATGCAGACTCGAATAACTCGAAAAACTCTTTTGACTTTTTTAATTTTATGCGTGGGACGCTCCATGTTCTTAATTGTTATAATATTTAATTAATATTTTTCTACTACATTAATCATTATCGATTCATACTTTCCGTCAAAGTTCAAAAAAATATATATTTACATATGTATTCCATCTATAGGTAGATTATACGTTATTATGTTAATTTATGCTCCTTGGATCTGAAGATCACTTTTTTGTTTGAAGTGTACAAATACAAATGGCGATATGCATATAAAGTCATTCTGCAAGGATAAAACTTGAATTATCCTCAAAAATAGTTATGTATGCATATGTTAGATAAGTCATTCTTAAAATAATTACATTGTCACATATAGTAAATGTGATACTTAATATTTTATCAGATCTCAACCAGGAACAGCTTTATCTAACGAATGAATGAACAGATGCTGTGTAAAAGTATATTTTATAATTTTGTATTAGACATAGTATGTGTAGGTAATTGTGTTATTGCTTATTGGTAAATAAGTTTAGGAGCAATTATCTAATTGCTCTCGAGTCAAACGACAATGTTTAGTAAATAATTATTAAGTATGGAAATATGTATAATGATTTCCGTATGCCCATAACTGTTGATGTTTATTTTGTGTACTTATTTATACAAGTAATTGGATTTAATTGTTTTGATTCATTAATTGGCTCACAACAAAATAGATTCTCTATGGAGGAGTGATGGACTGGAGTATATGTATGTACATTTATGAGGAGCTCCTTACAATTTTGCACTCTTTTTTTCTTTTTTTCTTTCTAAACTTCAAAGATATGTATTTCTGACAATACTTTGTAAAAAAGCTTATTCAATGTCCAAGTAGAGCCCAAGGACCGAAAATGATCCAAAATATATATTAAACAACTTTAATAAAGTTTCTTCCAAGATGAATGATGCATGAAACTTTTCAAATGATTATGTACATAGGGTCTAAGAAAAATAAGATTCTCTAAGATTGTAACGATTTATATATGCTGAATATAGATTATTATTTATTTGAATTCTGCAAGGAGGATTAATTACAACTTTGCACAGATTACATTTAGCCGTTTAAATCAAAATATCCTCAAGTTTAAGAATAATAAGAATTTATAAAAAAATATTTTGAATTCAATAGCATGGGCTGTAATTCGAAAATCAACTTCGTATATCCATTAAGGAGTGCTTTGAATGAAATCTTTGACATCAAGAGTGGATACTTTTGGACATTCGATCCAGTCAGAGTTGAGCTTGAATACATTAACTCTTACTCTTTGAATATCCGTGTTATCACAGATGATTTGACCCAATGTACGGCCTTGGAGATTTTTGATTTGAGAGTCAGTGAAAGAACCAATTTGATCAGCGTGTGTAAAGAAATACCGATCTCCATGTTTCAAACTTCTAAACTGAGTTCCAATGATACAACTAAAGGTTTCTCCCAAAACGGAGCCGTCAGTTGGATTCTCAGCAAGGCCAGCAGTGAACACATCAATGTCATTAGGACTATTGTAGAGTTTCTTCAAAATATCCCAGTTACTTTGTTTAATAGTACCTGGTTTTTTATTCCAATCACAGAGAGGTTGAAGATTACAATGCTGTCTCCAGAATCCATAAGTTGGAAGACCATGATCTCTTCCTCTTTGAATGTTTCTAGCAATTAAATCTGATCCAAAAGCTGCACCGTTATTGAAAAGATGATTCGTAACATCATCAATCACGACGCGATCATAACTTTGTGAAGCTTGACTCAAAAGACCCAAAACAATTTCCTCAAGACCTAATCCATCTTTAGCTTCATAGTTGTCTAATTTGAAAAAGACATCTTTGAGAGAGTAGGTGCTGTTAGGATCTCCAGCAGAGAGAGCTACTCTTTGAATGTCACCCTGAATCATAGAGTGTCCAAATCTGTATGCTGCTGTTGCAAATACATTAGAGATATCTGCTTTGATTCTAGAATCATATCTTGACCTAGGAGTCATTTCCAAGTCATAGCGATTAAGGAACTTGGGGCCAAGGATGGATGAAATATATTGTCCAAAAACGATGTTTTGCATTTCAGCACCCACGATTCTACGTGCCTCTTGAAAAATGGTTTCTTTATCCATGGAAGGGAATCCTTGCAAAATGATGGTGGCAATTCTGTTATGTTCACGCACAAATAAAGTGTGCATTGTTGCAAGTCCAGGCATTTCAATGGCTCTCACGTCTCCTGCAAACATGACACCGTCAGCATTGCGTGGGAGAAGATCCTTTCCAATTGCAGTTTTTGTGGTCTTGAGGAGATAGTTATTGGCATCTCGTAGTTGGCTAAGCAGAGTACTGTCGGATCCGTAGACATTTGATGCATCAATATAGCTGGTAATAGTGTTGAATTGTTGTCTTGGTGAAGAGTCGCAGTATTGCTCAGATCGAGTAAATTCGAGACAAGTTTGTGCAACGGTGGAGTAGAAAGGGTCATTGCTTGGAATACTAATAGCAATGCATCCATCCTGGCTATTGTCATCACAACAATGTTCAACATGAGTCTCAGGTGTGAAGGACATGTCATGATCCAAGAATTGACCCATTTGAGTCACCATATGAGTGGCTAGTGTTGAAGGTATATCAGAGTCAGGGTGAAAGGTGGAACTGACCAATCTTGCATTAGGTAAATTTCCTGACCTGGCACAATTTGAACCTCCTGTTTATACATGAGAAGTAATTATTACACCACGCCACAGAATGTAAAAAACTATTAGATTATGCACTTACTAGCTACAAAAAGACCTCTTGTTTTTTGAGTAGAAGCAGCATTTCCATACTTGGGTTCCAATAAACGAAGTAAAGGAGATCCAGCAGAGCCCCATTTTGGTTGTCTCTTATTATTGCAGGTTCCATCAATGGTTCTAAATTTGGAGTCGGTGGAACAGTCAACAGTTGTGGATGAGGAACAAGAAGCAGCGTCACGGAATTTTTCAGAGAGAAGATTCTTGACTTCCTCTTCGAAATCCTGAGTTTTTTTCCCTTTACGCTTTAATTTGTTCATTGCACTCTTGAAAATAGCATTTCTCTTTGACATTTGTAAAGAGCTGGATAAAATAGAGATGGATACTCATTACTCATCTTTTATGCATTTACAAAGATCATAAAACCATCAATCATTACCTTTTTGTTACTTTCTTATAACGATTTCCGAAGGAGCAAAGTTCGGCCTCTGGAAAGTCAGAGAGTTCCTCTTCGGCCAATTTGATGGCATTCTTTGGAGTGAGGCCATGTACAGCTAACAAATTGGCGATAAGAAGACAGGGAATCCAAAGCATTTTGTCTTCCTTTTTTGTAAACGGTTCTTTTGTATTTTACCCTTGTATGTCAGAACTTGCTCTGAATGATGTTCCCTCATTCCCTGTTCAATTTTATAGGAAAGATCCTTCCTTCAAGTGTGAAGGCTGAACTTTCCATCAAATATGACAACTATTACAATTACCTGTACTATCTTATGATGATCTTTTGATCGATGAATAATAGTCAATTAGAAAGCTAGAAGGTCTCATTTCCATACATTTCATATTTATAAAATTGTGAATTTTTTCCATTTGATATAATTTTTACTTGTCCTTATTTATAATAGACAAAATAGGCATTTTAGACTACGAGGTCTTTTACATACGCTACAAAAGCGATGTATATATGATTCTTCTTAACTTATTAACCTGTAGTTTTAAAAATAACAACTACTTACACCTGTAAATGTTATACTTATGTGTCTCAATTACCCGATATATTCTCGTTTGCTGAGTCCATGTATAATTTTTTTTTCCAATCACTACCTTTTAAGTCTCTAAAAACCACCAATATTTTGAACTAGCAACTTCAAATCACACCACAGAAAAATAATCAAGACGATATTTGAAACTTTCATGTCTAAACTGAATATTTTATATAATTTCGATCAAATTTTACAATGAATTTTATACAAAGGAATTTTTACGATACCATTTTTTTAATATTGTAAACTTATTTATAGATAAGAAATAGATAACTTTTTTGAACTTTTGTTATATACAGAAAAATCTTGATTATTTTGATTCATTTATTTTAGAAGATATTTTTGTAGATAATTAGGTATTATGGTTATATTTATTTTTTCTAATTGTGGCATGATCATAGGTTGGGTATGTACTCAATTGCTTTTCTTTGTGTGGATTGCATGCAATATTAAAACAATTCCTTGCATTTTTTTTTGCACATGAATGCATGTGAATCTACGTACTCGTATGTACTTACATAAATACAGTAAGTGTCTAATAACTAATATATATGCAGATATTCCATTTCTGACTTTTTTTTTTTCAACCGTAGTAAGTTGCAACAAGTTAATTGCTGCGATTAAAACCCCTTCTTTGGATATTTGCATAGAAATATATACCGTCGCATGACTGTATAATAAAGAGTGAAAACTTTGACTATGGTGGAGAGTCATTCCTTGGTATATTCACTACTTTATTGTATAAGCCAGGGACGTGCAGTAAGGCGAGGCGGGTGAGACCCTGCCTCACCAGGGATTTTAATCAGTACAAATAAATGAATTGATAAGAATATAAACCAAATGTGAAACTTTCTTTATCATCCCTAAATGTCAATGTTTTAGGGAGTATGTCGTACGGACTCCTCCTGGCTTGATCATAGAACAGATATGACACAAACAAAATGGTTTCTCTAGAAACCATTTCTCATCCTCCACTTGAGGTACATTGATCCACACTAAAAAATGAAAATAATAAAATATTAATAATAATAGACTTGTAAAAAAATTAAAATTTAATGTTCATTACAAATCTATTGCACTATTTAAATTTCACTTTTACAATGGGAAAGGGTATATTTTGTATAGCTGCTTTTATAATGTTTTTAAAAAAGTCTCTATTGGAATGTGTACAATTTACATGTATGCCAAAAACAAGGGGATCTTGGATCTGTAATGAATTTTAAATGCACTACTCCTTGTCTTTCATACAAGTAACTAGACATTCACTACTTATACATACTATTTAATTTAGTATACAGTGAATGTTACTTAATGAAGATCTATAGGTTGAGAAAACGGATTATCGTAATAGTATTATTTTGATTCCATTATTATCAAAGAAGAAATTGATTCTTTTCCTATAAACTCAATGATACAAAACAATTGAGAACATGTAAAGTCAAACAAAACTTGAAAAACACTAAAAAAAAAACAACTCTTAAATATCCTAGATAATAATTAATTAGCTGGTTTCAAAAACTCTAGATTATTTTATTCACAATATTCAAGAGTGAAAAAATTGTATTGAAAGATAAACATTTATTTATTCTGCCGAATGCTTACCACAATATTTTTCTATACAATAATGCTGCCGATTTAGCCATAAATTTGATTTATTTAAATATGCTGAATTGGTCACATCTTTTTGACAATTATTTTGTTGTCATGAATGAACTATGTCTTTTTATTCATACTACATAGATATCCCTTATGTAAGTAATTATGAGATAGATATTAATCGCATATTGATTTGTCTTACCATTTGTGATATCCAGTGATGTATAAAAAGGGTCCAGCTGACATGCAAAAAAAAGGACGGTTGTTAGCAACATTTGTCTTTTCAAACTTCTTCTTCTTTCTTCTTCTTCTTTTATGACTCAGTTCTATTCCATTCAAAAACAAGTGTCATTTTTAAATTAAGTTAAAAAATGCCTGAGGATTTGATTCAGGAACTTGAGTCGCCGACAATGGAGGTAGCAACGCTTAAAAATTTGTCCAAGATACGAGTGTGATGGCATTCTGGCCATGCTATTTCTCGACTTCTTCTTGAAGAAATTTCCAATCATGAGACTTTCAAATCGCTGATGTCACAAGAGAAATCCGGATCCATTCAATAAACATGGTATTAGTAAAGATTAAGGTACATTTGATTTCACATCTGACCTATCGTAATTCATTGCTTCATGTATTATCCCACTTTCAGTCGGAGGGCATCAAAAATGCATCCAATTTATGGAGAAATACGCCGGTCAATCCGTCTCTTCTTGTTTTCTCGTAACCCAATCATTGGAGCTCTTAAGTCGAGTCAGCATTTTCAAAATAAAACGGGAAATTGACGAAAAGTATAGATTTATAACAATGGACGAGACTAAGGACTTCAAGTGTGACAGTAGTCGAAAAGATATTCCACTTGAAACATGTGGATAGTATAAAAAATGCCTGATACATCCAGTGAAAGAATATTGTTGCCGTGATAAGCATTGACTTGAAGAATTTTTGCTTGTACTAAAATACTCCGATCGTCAATTGTGATTCTGAGAGGGGCTTTTGCATGATGAGGGGATGTGCTTTTATCTAATGTCATAATTAAAATTCTCTCATCTTGTGTATATTGATCTTCATGAACTTTATTATTCCATTTTTATGGAATATTTTTTCATTTATTTGTTTTTGATGTTTATAGTTTTTTAGAACATATGCAATCGATTCAATGACTTGTTATAGTAGTCAATTTAAATGTAATTAATTCCCTGAAAATTATTACTTTTTTCTTTTAAATTATATTTGAAAAATTTAAAATTGCAATTATGGCGTACATTTTCATCGTATTATCAATTTAATCTATTTTTTTGTGTTTATTTATGAAAACTTAAATTGGAGTTACATCGATTTTCCGAACCAATGTTCAGTTTTTCTTATATAACTATATATATATTTTTGAGATAATCATTATGAAATTTCATCCTATTTTATTTTTTTATGGAAAAATTTTAGTAATTACAAAATGTGTTACTTTTGACTGTTTGAAGTTTTTATAATAGTTTTAAATGATAATTAAATTGTTGAATAAAAAAGCAGCCACTACATAGTTAAATAAAATCAATTCATTTAATTCTATGTGATTCTTAAATATGTAATATGAATTATTGGATTCACTTATGTGTAAAAGTGTAGTAATTTTGAGGTGCAATTCCGACAAAGACATATTGAGGTTTATACTCTATTAGTATTGATTAAATAATAATTACACTGGTCAATAAATCAGTCTTCAAAGCCATAGAACAGACAGTGAAAATAATTAATCCTCAAGCACTATGACAAGGCTTACTCTTAATGAACTTCCTTTCAATTCAAATGAAGCTGTGCATAATTATTTTCATTCGAATGGTATAAAATGTAAAACAAATCTTTCCTATATTCTCAAAGAATCTTTGGAGAAGATTACGTCACAGAGCAAGCCATAAAAGAAAAAAGTTATGAGAAGAAATTCAAAAATCACACAATTAAGCACTATTTTACAGTATTACATTTGAATTAAAAATTTACTCTTTTTGTGATATGGGTAAGTCAAAGATCAAATGTTCGGCATGCGCGGTGCCACTCAGGGGTCTGATAAATAATCATTTTTTATTTATAACAAAAATAACTAACAATTGATTAAAAAATAAAAATCTATTGAGGGCGTATTCAAAAAGTATTATTCATACCTTATATTTGATTTTATAATTTCTTATAACGAAATTGACAGAATATAGACTTAAAATTTTCCTATCACGTCTAACTTTTTTATTGGTGAGTCCATTCACTTTTTTTACCTTTCAGCTATTTTCATTTATTGACTCATTAATCTAGTTTTTTTATTTCTTAGATTGATAGTAGTGATGGGGGAGTGAAGCAGTTATAGTGATTTTTAAGTTTTTTTTTGTTTGTTCAATGTGTAGCTTAGAATGACTCAGTTCCTTACGAGACTGAAAACGTCACAAATAAATGTTTCATATGCCCATCACTAATTGATAGCTTGAATTTCCATATTTTTCATTTTGAAATCAAAATTTATACAGAATGTTTTGCAAAAAATTTGAGATAATTACATAGAACTCATGACCCTTTGGAACTTCTATCTCAAAAACAATAAAATGGCCACATACGTAAAATATCGAATAATTGGAGTAAAGTCCCATACGCAGAATTTCGTTTCTTTTTTGTATTGAATATCAGATTTCGACTTTACTCTCATCCTGACAATTTCTCTAAAACCCTTTAGGCAGAAAAAAGGTCTGCTTGTACCGGCAAAAGGACAGCCAAATTAGTAAGGACTGTTGTTGAAGGGTTGAGGAATGATGATTCCTTCAAAAGGTTATTTCCAAAATTTATATTGAAGATGTATGTAGATAACATGACTTTTGCGATTTGTGAAAGATTTAATCAACCAAGTTTTGAGGCCTATGAAAACATGGAATCTCTAATGATCAAAACCGTTGCACTCAAAGATACATCCAATGAAACTTCTTACCTCTAATCAAACTATGGCTTTGATATCAATATTGAACAATTTTCACAAGTGGAGTCCGAAATACTTCAATCTTTATTCAGTAATTCTAACCCGAACTGTTTCCAGGATATAATTTATAGGCTAGCACCTCTACTTAGAGTTCAACTTTGCCTTTTGAAAATACTGTTAAAATTCTGGAATTGATACTCGTAAATTAAAACATGGCCTCCATCTACCTCAATGGCTTTTAAATTCAATTTGTTGTCCATTCTCTATGTATACAAGTCAGTTGCAGATCAGATTGATTTGGTTGAGATTGTAATTGAGTTCGTATCATTTCTCTGAAAACTTTCAATAAGATCTCAAAATTTATTTTTTCCAAGAAATAAATTTTATATTCCTTGATTTTGCAATATAGTTTCATTATATAATTATAACCTTAATAACTTTTTGAGATTATTAATGCCGAAAATTTAAAAAAAAATTGTAACAATTTGATAGTTTATTCAGAGAAATATAGAAAATATTTGAAGAATATTGCATCTCTTGTGTGAAAAATGGTTTATCATGATTTGTTAATATACAATAATAATATAAAAATACTTATTTGCCTGCCTAAATTGCAACAAATTTGAAACTTTAGCCAGACCCCTACAATATTGCTTTTCTTAAAAAAAAAAAAAAATTAGCCCCCCTCCCTCCTGCTCTCACTTTGAAAATGGTACCGCGGCCCCTGTTCGGTATAAGTTAAAGGAATAATCTAGGGTCCAAAGTTTTATTTCTAGTAATTATTTACCATTATTTGTCCTATTTCATACCACATATAATGCTAATTGAGTTGGCATACCTGTTGGTCCGTCTTAAATTAAGTCAAAAATTAGTTGAAAAGTTAAAACTCAATTTCCTCATAAATTTAATTCTCTGTATGCATTCTTGTGACATGTTATATTTCCTGGGACAGCTGAATCAACAATTTCTGGGAGTTTTATTTTTTTAATAGTTGGGTTCACTCAGCTTGAACTCTCAAACACTTCTCTTTAGTACATACTAGTGACCCAAACAAACCAAAGCTTGAATTTGGGCTAGGCTTGGTTTATGAATGGCTAGTTGAAACCTTCAGAAGTTTGGATTTGATTTATTCATTCTGTTGAAAAGTGTGGTAAAGGCTTGTGGCTTAATAATTGAAAACTTGCGATTTGGAAATTTAAGATACAAGTCGAAGCTGGAAGTTTATTTAAAAAGCGACATCTTTTTTCACTGCACCAGCTTTGTGCTTTTAATTGCAATTGCAATTTGTATCATTTGGGATTTTGCTTAACTTACTCTTTTATTTCATGAAGATATTTGTTGGTGTCGATTTCGACCTCTTTCATGATACCATAATGTATTTATTTTATGAACTTGGCTTTAGGCTTGGTATTTTAAAGCTATGGGATTGAAAAAACTTATATAACAATTGTGCTTGGTTAAACTTCGGCATTTTTACATCACTAGTATGTACTATTGAATTAATACCCTTGTTACAATTAGCTACCTCTTCAATAATTTTACAGAATGAAAAAGATAACTCATATATTAGGAATATGACCTACTATACTATACTTTAAAATAGTAGAATAGAGGGAAGAATATTATCAATTTCTTTAAAATATAAATTTATAATATATTTGTAACAAAATTTTCAAAAAAGGTAGACAAAATTTATTTAATTCTTCTTTTGCAAAAAAAAAAAAAAAAAAACAATATTGCAATAGTACCAAGAATATCTCTTTTGTTATTATAAAGCTGTTATTTTTATCTACAAAATGCCCAATCTTCAGTAATGAGCTGGAAAATAAAAAGTTTTCCTCCTGGACGGAGGTAATAAATGAATCATTTTATTTATTTAAATGATCAATTAAAAAGTCTAAGGCAGACATGGGCAAACTAATACGGCCCGTTAGACAATTTAATCCGGCCCGCCGAGCTTGCACACTACAAGCAACGCTTTATTATATTTGGCCCACAGGTCAATGTACTGCTGTGGCCCCTTTTTCAAATTTTATAACCCATAGTGGCCCACAAGTCAAAAAGTTTGCCCCTCCCTGGTCTAAGGTAATTCCGACATCTACGTACTCTTTAAAATTCTATAGTACTGTAAAACAGTTCTCTCTGTAAATATATGCCAAATACTGAAATAACTAAGAGGGGATGTTTCATGATTCATGAATACAAAAAGGTATTTGCTTGTTCTTAAATTAGGAATACATAATACAATAGATATATTATTATTTCTATTGAGTCCTTTAATAATAAACATTCAATAAATGAAAGATAATTCCTGTGTTAATTGACTATTATTCATCGATCAAAAGATCATAAGATAGTAGAGGTAATTGTAATAGTTGTCATATTTGATGGAAAGTTCAGCCTTCACACTTGAAGGAAGGATCTTTCCTATAAAATGGAACAGGGAATGAGGGAACATCATTCAGAGCAAGTTCTGACATACAAGGGTAAAATACAAAAGAACCATTTACAAAAAAGGAAGACAAAATGCTTTGGATTCCCTGTCTTCTTATCGCCAATTTGTTAGCTGTACATGGCCTCACTCCAAAGAATGCCATCAAATTGGCCGAAGAGGAACTCTCTGACTTTCCAGAGGCCGAACTTTGCTCCTTCGGAAATCGTTATAAGAAAGTAACAAAAAGGTAATGATTGATGGTTTTATAATCTTTGTAAATGCATAAAAGATGAGTAATGAGTCTCCATCTCTATTTTATCCAGCTCTTTACAAATGTCAAAGAGAAATGCTATTTTCAAGAGTGCAATGAACAAATTAAAGCGTAAAGGGAAAAAAACTCAGGATTTCGAAGAGGAAGTCAAGAATCTTCTCTCTGAAAAATTCCGTGACGCTGCTTCTTGTTCCTCATCCACAACTGTTGACTGTTCCACCGACTCCAAATTTAGAACCATTGATGGAACCTGCAATAATAAGAGACAACCAAAATGGGGCTCTGCTGGATCTCCTTTACTTCGTTTATTGGAACCCAAGTATGGAAATGCTGCTTCTACTCAAAAAACAAGAGGTCTTTTTGTAGCTAGTAAGTGCATAATCTAATAGTTTTTTACATTCTGTGGTGTGGTGTAATAATTACTTCTCATGTATAAACAGGAGGTTCAAATTGTGCCAAGTCAGGAAATTTACCTAATGCAAGATTGGTCAGTTCCACCTTTCACCCTGACTCTGATATACCTTCAACACTAGCCACTCATATGGTGACTCAAATGGGTCAATTCTTGGATCATGACATGTCCTTCACACCTGAGACTCATGTTGAACATTGTTGTGATGACAATAGCCAGGATGGATGCATTGCTATTAGTATTCCAAGCAATGACCCTTTCTACTCCACCGTTGCACAAACTTGTCTCGAATTTACTCGATCTGAGCAATACTGCGACTCTTCACCAAGACAACAATTCAACACTATTACCAGCTATATTGATGCATCAAATGTCTACGGATCCGACAGTACTCTGCTTAGCCAACTACGAGATGCCAATAACTATCTCCTCAAGACCACAAAAACTGCAATTGGAAAGGATCTTCTCCCACGCAATGCTGACGGTGTCATGTTTGCAGGAGACGTGAGAGCCATTGAAATGCCTGGACTTGCAACAATGCACACTTTATTTGTGCGTGAACATAACAGAATTGCCACCATCATTTTGCAAGGATTCCCTTCCATGGATAAAGAAACCATTTTTCAAGAGGCACGTAGAATCGTGGGTGCTGAAATGCAAAACATCGTTTTTGGACAATATATTTCATCCATCCTTGGCCCCAAGTTCCTTAATCGCTATGACTTGGAAATGACTCCTAGATCAAGATATGATTCTAGAATCAAAGCAGATATCTCTAATGTATTTGCAACAGCAGCATACAGATTTGGACACTCTATGATTCAGGGTGACATTCAAAGAGTAGCTCTCTCTGCTGGAGATCCTAACAGCACCTACTCTCTCAAAGATGTCTTTTTCAAATTAGACAACTATGAAGCTAAAGATGGATTAGGTCTTGAGGAAATTGTTTTGGGTCTTTTGAGTCAAGCTTCACAAAGTTATGATCGCGTCGTGATTGATGATGTTACGAATCATCTTTTCAATAACGGTGCAGCTTTTGGATCAGATTTAATTGCTAGAAACATTCAAAGAGGAAGAGATCATGGTCTTCCAACTTATGGATTCTGGAGACAGCATTGTAATCTTCAACCTCTCTGTGATTGGAATAAAAAACCAGGTACTATTAAACAAAGTAACTGGGATATTTTGAAGAAACTCTACAATAGTCCTAATGACATTGATGTGTTCACTGCTGGCCTTGCTGAGAATCCAACTGACGGCTCCGTCTTGGGAGAAACCTTTAGTTGTATCATTGGAACTCAGTTTAGAAGTTTGAAATATGGAGATCGGTATTTCTTTACACACGCTGATCAAATTGGTTCTTTCACTGACTCTCAAATCAAAAATCTCCAAGGCCGTACATTGGGTCAAATCATCTGTGATAACACGGATATTCAAAGAGTAAGAGTTAATGTATTCAAACTCAACTCTGACTGGATCGAATGTCCAAAAGTATCCACTCTTGATGTCAAAGATTTCATTCAAAGCACTCCTTAATGGATATACGAAGTTGATTTTCGAATTACAGCCCATGCTATTGAATTCAAAATATTTTTTTATAAATTCTTATTATTCTTAAACTTGAGGATATTTTGATTTAAACGGCTAAATGTAATCTGTGCAAAGTTGTAATTAATCCTCCTTGCAGAATTCAAATAAATAATAATCTATATTCAGCATATATAAATCGTTACAATCTTAGAGAATCTTATTTTTCTTAGACCCTATGTATATAATCATTTGAAAAGTTTCATGCATCATTCATCTTGGAAGAAACTTTATTAAAGTTGTTTAATATATATTTTGGATCATTTTCGGTCCTTGGGCTCTACTTGGACATTGAATAAGCTTTTTTACAAAGTATTGTCAGAAATACATATCTTTGAAGTTTAGAAATAAAAAAAGAGTGCAAAATTGTAAGGAGCTCCTCATAAATGTACATACATATACTCCAGTCCATCACTCCTCCATAGAGAATCTATTTTGTTGTGAGCCAATTAATGAATCAAAACAATTAAATCCAATTACTTGTATAAATAAGTATACAAAATAAACATCAACAGTTATGGGCATACGGAAATCATTACACATATTTCCATACTTAATAATTATTTACTAAACATTGTCGTTTGACTCGAGAGCAATTAGATAATTGCTCCTAAACTTATTTACCAATAAGCAATAACACAATTACCTACACATACTATGTCTAATACAAAATTATAAAATATACTTTTACACAGCATCTGTTCATTCATTCGTTAGATAAAGCTGTTCCTGGTTGAGATCTGATAAAATATTAAGTATCACATTTACTATATGTGACAATGTAATTATTTTAAGAATGACTTATCTAACATATGCATACATAACTATTTTTGAGGATAATTCAAGTTTTATCCTTGCAGAATGACTTTATATGCATATCGCCATTTGTATTTGTACACTTCAAACAAAAAAGTGATCTTCAGATCCAAGGAGCATAAATTAACATAATAACGTATAATCTACCTATAGATGGAATACATATGTAAATATATATTTTTTTGAACTTTGACGGAAAGTATGAATCGATAATGATTAATGTAGTAGAAAAATATTAATTAAATAATATTTAACAATTAAGAACATGGAGCGTCCCACGCATAAAATTAAAAAAGTTAAAAGAGTTTTTCGAGTTATTCGAGTCTGCATAATATGTATATGTATAGATAGGAATTGAATTGATAGGGCAAGGAATTGCCTGGGTATGTTTCCTTAGTACATATATTATCATCATCAATGATTTAAAAGTGCACCAAGTTTTAAAAATCCTTGGGCGTCAAATATTAGAAATTTTGACTTCAAAAAAAAAAATACAAAAATTCCAATACAATTTGTGTTTTGAATCATGGAAATCCATATTTAGTTCTTTTAATTTTACTTGCAGAACTTTTTTTCTCTCCTTTGTTCTCATTCAAAAGGTAGATATCCATGCCAAAAATGATTGTTTGATTCAAGAAATGTGCCTTTTTATAACTCATAGGATCCCTTATTCATGATTGATATTACTCTCTTTTATATAAATAATATATATAGATATGATATATTATTGCGTAAATTTGCTCAAGCATTTATTTTGCGAAGCCATTTGATTACAACACATCCATCATACTTGATCTATGTAAGAAATGATTACTCAGCTTGACATGGTCTTTGTAGAAATGAAAATATGTATTGACAACCATCTTCTAGCATATTTAGCATAATTTAGGACATCAGATTTAAAAAAAAAGTTAAAAGAAAGTAAGTTCTTCAAGCACCTTTGAAGTAATATATTTTTATAAATAACTAATAGCACATTCAGAATTCTTGTTGAAGATATAAATTCTTTTCTCTTCTAATATATGTGTATAGATATAAATTAAAATAAATTTTTTACTGTTTATAATTTATAAGGTAGAAATGCAGTGTTCAAGCATTGAATGCCCCGTAAGGATGAAGAATTAACAATCCGTGATGTATGAAACAATGCACTCGATTTTGAGTAAATCCTTTCTAAAAAAAAAAATTAAAATAGATATTAATTGCTGATTTTAGTGATTGCTTATCAATCCCTAAGGACTAAAATTTTTAAAAATAAACTTCACACATTTGAGGCACATTTCTCAATTTTTGTAAGGAGGATTTCCTATTTAGATACACGGCTAACAAGTCTCACACGTCTGTGACACTGATTTTCATCTACTCAGACACCACATATTGTTTTGAATGTGGATTAAAAAGCTATACACAAAACTTTGATTGTTCAAAGACATACGCTTTTCATCTCCTTTCTATGTAAGTAGTATTTTGACATGAATACAGGATATCATATTAAGTGTTTTTAAATTAAAAATAATGATTTAATTCCAAAAAAAATCACCAACTCTAATAAATATAAGTCAACTAAAATTTAAAAGTAAATTATCAATTAATTGATGGATATTTCCATGGAAATTATTTCTTTCCAAGAGCTTTCAATACATCTACAATAGAATATGTGCCACTTTGGGTAATTTTGTATCTGTTTTAGGACCCCACTTTCATCACTCAAATATGCATTTACGAAAAAAAAGTCAGTAACTAAAGTAAACTTATTTCAAAATGTGGTAGACAAAACAAGTTGTTCATGCTAAAATTATTATTATTATTATTATTGCAAGACACAATTATAACCACAAAAAAAGGCCCACGCAGGAATGGTTGATAAATGACCAAGGAAGGAATATGTATTTTCTTTTTATTTTATGATGGATGAACTATTTTGACAATTTACTTTCTCATATATTTTTTTAATGGATATTAAGCAAAGATATGAATTTTAATTTCTACATGTAGACCTTTTCGATGGATCCCTTGAAAATGATGGATCTTCTTTAGTTCTACTTTTTAGTAAATATTATCCAATGAACAAAGGATTGTACACATAGCTATGTATCAACATCCTGATCAAATATTTACTCTATAAGGGTCAAAGATGGAAAGAGTCTAATTTATTTAGCTGTTTTTCGAATATTAAAAAGACGGACTACTTTATATGGGAAAAAATCATTGATGGATCATTCATCTCATTAGATATTCTTCTTATATTTAAATAAATGGTTAAGCTGGGTGGTCCTCTTGTATCACCATTCATATGAGGGGGGGGGGGATATTAAAGAAGATACTTTACACACGTTTAAAGTCACAGATATAATATATTTGGCTATTGTTGAACGTACATATTCGGCTGTATTTAATATCAAAGTCACTTTTTATATCTACTCATAATAAGCTAAATTCTTTCTTTTTCTTTTTCATTGAGGATAGCCAAATATGTATTTTTGTTAGCTATATGATGCATAGTTTCCAATTAAACTAATTTACATAATTGAAACTTTCTCTAAAAATAAAGAAGTTTCATTTAAAATAAGTTTAATTGAGTGTTTCCTTGACTTACTTAAAGAATTTTGTTGATCCGGGACTTCTACATAGGTTTATAAGTATATTTCTCAAAAATATGAACAAATATTGATTATAACATTGTCAATCGAGAAAAATAAGACCCATTCTTTTTAGCACAAAAAGCTTTTTGGGTTCAACAAAAAAAAACACGATGTATTCTACCTTCAGCCGTATTCATCAGTTGACTTTTCTTATTTAAAGCAACTGACTCTACGTATTATAAACTCATAAAGGGTATAATTGTTCATTTTGATATGCATATGTATATTAAATCAAGAATTGTGTGACCTTTTTTTAAAAATATTATGCAAGTACTAAGCATTGATTTTTATATTGGTAAAATTTATCCATTAATTATATTAAATGTAAATAATAACTCTGCCCAAAATTAAAAAGTTGGCAACCACGACGAGCTTTTTGGGAATAACAAAAACACCACACTGTATTCTCCCTTCAGCTAATTTTCATCAGTTGACTCTTTTGATTTAAAGCAGCTGACTCTACGTGTTATGAACTCGTAAAGGGTATTATTATTAGTTATGATTTTGGTGCATAAAAAATATATTAAATCAAGGATTGCGCGCCCTTTTTTTGAATTTTGAATATATTACAAGTAGTAACGATTGATTTATATATTGGTAGAATTTATAAATATATAGTATATCTAAATAATAAATTCTGCCAAATATTAACAAGTTGGCAACATGGAAAATACAGAAGGGTAGCTA
Source organism: Lepeophtheirus nordmannii (assembly GCA_963680855.1). Taxonomy (NCBI): domain Eukaryota; kingdom Metazoa; phylum Arthropoda; class Copepoda; order Siphonostomatoida; family Caligidae; genus Lepeophtheirus; species Lepeophtheirus nordmannii. The sequence goes on along the minus strand of OY804519.1, from coordinate 42,774,703 downwards.
CCAGTTGTTTTTCCAAATTTTTCCTTTCCCTTTTGTCAGTCGAGTGGACAAAAAATCTCGACGTGAACACGAAAAATGCAGATTTTTCATTTCCCTTCTGAGAATCGAGGTTGAGGGTGCTCAAAAAAGCATAATATGTAGAGGACCTCTGTCATATAGCAATTTTTTTGTATCGCGCAACCTTTTAATTTAAAAAATAAAAAAAAATAGGTACGAAAATCTTTTGATAGTTGCCCCATTCCTTCCAAAAATGGAATGATTATTCTTTAATTTAAACGTAGAAAATTGTTGACAGTGCTTTTATAAGAGCTAATTCGAGTTCAATCAATCCACGTTCAAAGCATTTAGAAGGAAAATCGACAGCAGACTCGAAATTACATAGGAGTTGTATTTGTTTTAAAGATACCCTATGTATTATTTATTACTTCATTTGCCAATTTCCATGAATAATATCCTTCAGATTTGAGTGTAAATTACTTTATTACCCGTATATAATTCTAATAATTTCCCCATTAACGTAATATTTTATAGCTCCCTACCTAATTTGATAGAATGAATATTAATTAAACTTTTTATGAACTCTTAGCACTGTCTTTTTTTATAACCATACTCTGTACATATTTACCAAATGACGTAAAATTAATGACCCCTTCATAGTTTAATTTGAAAATAAATAATTACTTATTTCTATCTATAATACATACATAGGAACCCGAGAGTTTACAACGTGTTTTATGATACTGATAACGAATATTTGACAAATATACATATTATTTAATGCTATTTTATTAGTGGATATATATTTTACAACATACATACTTTCTAATGTCTATATAAGATGCTCTTTGACTGACTTATGTACATACACATGTTTGTCAGTTGCCACTTTATGGTAGTATAAATATTGATATTTTTACAATATTGCAAAGTTTGTAGCTCTTGCTTTAAACCTTTGATTTCATATCATTTCGTAATTCTGTACATATAAACAGTAAATTATTTTGTTTTTGTTTTTTTGACTCACGATATTTAGAGTCAAAAATGTTCATCATCAATCAAATGAATTTACTCCAGAATGAATTGCCTGATTCAAGAAAAAAGAGTTTGTCTTTTGCATTTTGAGCAGTTTCATGACGGTTTGAACCATCTTTCAAATGCTCTATACATAAATACTCAAAATTTTATTCAAAGAAATATTTTTCAGCTTAACTTTCGCAATGGAAACTCTGTACTAAAGCCTGCATGATGTTAGAACCATACCAATATGGATTATTTTTTTAAACATACCCTTATGTAACATTTTACAGATAATTTAATGACTTTTTTAGTTGAACAAAATAAGGCCACTTAATTCGATACAAACTAAAAATGTTGTTTTTTCTCGATAAAAGTGTTGAATAATGTGTATATATCTAAAAAAAAAATTTTTAGATGTATGCATACGGATAGAAAAAATGAAAAATATATATTTTAAAATATGCTGACCAAATACAACTTTGAATTACTCATAAAATACAGAATTTCTCTTTAATATTTGCACTAATGAAGGTTTAAAAAGTAAACATTTAACTAATTTTTCGTATTTGAAGGTTCTTCTCTATTTTAAATGCATATCAAAAGGATCCTTGATACTCATAAAAAATAGTATGAAAAATAAATATTTTTACATATATAATGATTTTGGTTCTAGGCATGCATTTCAAGAATGATAGTGATTAATTATAATCATTGTTCTATGCCTAGTCCATTTGTGTACGAGAAAAATAAACTTTTGTTCACACATCAATCATCAATTAATCATCAAATAACTTCACACTTAACCATATCGAAAAGGACTCTATTGCAGATTCCTTGTACGATACTCCCACATTATAAATGTGTAATAAGTTAGCAAATCAATTATTAAATGTCAATACATTAAGAGCTCTCACGTCGCTATCTGTTTTGTATCTCGTAACCTTGAGAGAAAGTAACAGATAAATCTAATTTCTGTGGAAAAAAATTGTTCACAGTGCCAATTTATGGTCAACCAGTCCACACTCAGAACATTAATGAGCCGAAAATCAATAGGAGACAAAAAAAAAAATACAGACTAACATTTGTATGTTAGTTGAATAGTGTTGTATATTTCCATGTTTGGATGTTAATCCCTCAGCTGTTGGCTCTTAGAAGTACTTTGGTTGTTGATCCACTGAACTTGAATTAGATAATGCAACATATCCCTGGTGTTAACGATTCCAAGGATGCAAGGAGGATCACTATGCGCTAATTAAAGGATACAGGGTGCTTCGGTTCGACAAAAAATTTGCCACAAGGATTTTTCTCTATACATAAATATAGTTTAATAACCTCATTATTGAGCATTTCTTCATGATATTACTAATATTTTTTGATTATATTTTGAAATGCTAATATTTCCCCTAGATTTAAGGGAAATATTTTATATTGGGATATCACTAGTAAAAAAATTTTTACACCCTGATTTATAGATAATACTTTTGAAAAAATGTATTATCTAGAAAGAAAAAAAAAAGATGTTCCAATGGGATACGGTTTTTCAACTAATGGGCTATACCTGGGAAAAAATTTGCTATGACTATTATACTGATAGAAAATAATTTCCTCAAATCCTAAATATTAACATATTAAGGTTTTAATATCAAAGAACTAAAATACAATCTGGAAAAGCTCAATAATAAGACTCTTAAAATATATGCATTTATTTTAAAATCCTTGGAGTAAATTTTCCTAACAGGCGTGCTTCATTAAAAGGTGAGATATGAAGTTGGAAATATAACTATGTTCAAATAAATTTGTATAAACCAAAGCGTCATCTTTGTTAATGATTGAGTTAAATAAAGTTAAATACAGTGTGTAGTACAAAAATAATCAAATATTATCGGCAAATTTGATAAGAAGTAAATCTGAAGGTGTTTCACAAAGAAATAAGGCATTGTTGTCTCACTGGATATACGAATTTGCATAAAAGATTATATAAATGAATTTGCATCATCATATTGTTTGTTTCACCTACGTAGATTATTTCTCATAGCTCTCAAACACTCTTTTTGGTATCTTATCTCCCTATTTATACGGCATTATAATTGAAGCCAAGAGGATTTTTATAATGCTCTTACATATTAAAATCATTCTGGCTATCGCTCAAATTGATATCCTAATTGCTGATACTAAAATTATGAGTGGCAACTCATGTGAGGGGCACAGAAATGTTTATAAATTTAGGAATATGTTTGATGGTAACAAATTAAGCATGCGAAGTAACATCTCACCACAATAAAAGCTCAATTAAACTATTAAATTATATGTTCAAATATAAGATGGAAAATAAATTATTGAATTAGATTTACTTGAGTTATACATTCATACTTGTAAAGTAAGGTCATTCAATGTTCCGTTAACCAAGTTCTGAAAGTTACGTCGATGCCCCAAGGGAGAAATACACAAATGATTTATAAAGGAGCTCCATATTGAATTATATGTATTTATGAATACAAGTTGTATAAACTGAAAAAATAGATAATATTTATGACATCATAAGCTCCAAGTGTTACTGCCTGATGTATATTTAGCCTGACTTTTGAGGGATATTTAATTATTTGCTACAAATTGAATCCTCTAGAGGACAAATTGAAAAATAATAAGGAACTTCATTTCGCCCACAAAAATCCTATTATCCTTTCAATGTATCATCTCATATCATCTCTTGGATATATGGACATAGTTGACTAACCATATTCATAATAATTAAAGGCAGTGCTGCTTTAATTAATTTGAATGTCTTAGATTGTCCTCGTCTACTCAAACCTACTTCTCTGACAGTAATGCATTAACGACTTCAAACCATGCAAAAAAAAAGTTAAAAAGTTTGTTTGAATATAAATGTATTCCTTCATGTTGAAAAGCTTGTCATTAATCAAAATTAATGATAGCACTAATGTAGAATTAATTATAATTATTATTTGTTTAATTCCAAGGGATTTTTAATATTTTTAAAGTCTTCTTAATAATGTTCAGTTCATTGAAAACCGTAGGTTGATTATTCTTTGCTATTTATAAACATGAGCTATTTTTTATGGAATGCTCAATGTAGGAACGTATCGTTGTCTCATACTTTATGTTTGTATCAAATTATATTATTTTATTTATAATTTTTCCTTCGTAAATGATGCATAAAAATATTATGTCATTGGCTTTTTAAATCAATACCAAATGGATTTTGATTATATGTAAGTTGTTACATACTAAATTCATGATTTATATATATTAAATCAGAAATTAATTTTTTCTTCCATGAAAAGAATTGTAACGTAATTATTTGGATTTCTATTGTTAACTGGTAATGATTGGGTTTGAAAGCCTAATGTATCATTTCAGCTTGAACCCATTATACCTCAGTATATTTATATACATGTGTTTAAATAGATACAAAAATGTGAATTCTAAGGATTTGATCAGAATTAGGTTGCAGTAAATTGCCATAAAAAATAAAAGTATTTTTGTATTATTAATATTTATCATTTTTATAACTCCAAGGACGTTCAGTATAATCACACGTGCATTCAGAGATCAAAATCTACATAAATTGATACATGTATGAATATGGACTCATGAGATGATCCAATGAAGACACTACTGCATGTATTTTTAATTCTATTTTTGGAGTAGTTAATATTTAAAACATTCTTTTATGCAACACAATGGATCAAGAGACCTCAATTCCATGTAAATTAGCTCTCTTTTACATCTTAATTTGTCATAATAGATAATACAAGTGTAATCCAAAGGAATACATGGAATAGGGATTATGTAATCCTTGAACGACAAACAACATTGCGTGCGTTATCAAGAAAATATGAGTGAGACATTTCTAATACAATTTTAGATATGTAGGCTAAATGAAGTTACACATGTGTAATTTATCATGCTTATAAATTTGTAATGCCAAACATGGTTAAATTTTCTTCGTATTCTTAACATTGGTGACTAGATAAAGAAATGATATTGTAGTATTGCAATTTTAATTGCACGATTATTCATTTATAGTTGAATCATTGGTACAGTGAGGACACTTTGAATCAATTGTTTGGTGTTTGTCTCTTTGCCGATCGTCATTTTTATTGCCCTTCAAATTTATCATTTACTCTTCTTTTAAAAACTCGTGGTGAAACTCTAAATTTTGCATTATTGATTAAATTATTATCGTTATTAGCTAATAGTAATATTTCCTCAAATGTTCCTCCTGGCTACCCTTGATAAATAGACTTACTTATAAATATTTTAATATAAGATGTGGAGGAGGTCGCTATAAAGTAATTTGTTTCTATTCCAGAGGGATTTGAGTTGACTCATATAACATATTTTTATACGGAGAGCAATGTCCTTGTACTAACATGAATTCAATTTGTTAATTCATAGCTTATTTATAATCATATGTATATGATCACTCAATACATTTGTTATTTATATAAAAATTAAGAGCTTTAACTCTTACTTAACCATATTAATCCATATTTAATATGGAGTCAACGTTTTTTTAAGGAATGAAACTCCATCATTGAAAAGTATTCAAAAGTGAAATTATGTATATATATATATATATAGAATTGCATTTTCTAAACGCTCTTTATACTTATATCTCATGAGTTATGATATTCATCAGTGCTTAAGAATACTTTAGTACCATAAAATAACAATAACAATAATAATAATAATAATCCCATCTTAATGCTATATTTTCACTTTCACAGAAAGAAGAATGTATGAGTTTTCATTCAAAGTATGTATGTATTGTATAGAAATTATTTACCTATGTAACCTAACATTCCCTATGTATGTAGATTACACGCACCAAAGAGAAAAGGTTTTATTTATGAAGCTTCTATTCAAATATAATTATCATGTTAGTTGTTGAAAATAACTACTTTTTTGTGGTCATAAACTATCATAGGGTTGTGAATGAAAAATTAGTTTAAGCACGATTTTACAATTTTTCTAATTATACATGTATACATTATATATATATATAAATTATTTATACATATATTTTGTACAAGTTGTAACTTATACAAGTAGATTATGCAAGGTGCGATCAAAAATTGGGATGAATCATTCTACAGCATAATCATACTATTTGACTTTTCTAATAACAATTCTTATTTTAAATGACATGAGCAAAATATCAAAACATTCATTTCTGCAGAGGGATACTGAGTCTTAGCAAAACAAAACAATCAAAACCCTATTGATTACTATGTATTATTTATTGCCTGCTATGGCGCAAAGTGTACACAATATATCCCTTGGGACACGTACCTAGGTACGTGTATATGCATAGGCTTCAATTGACTCATTATAATGCTATTTTTATGAATTTCTAGAACTGTTTGTTTTCTTTCTTGTTGTTGTTGTTATTAAATTTAACCAATTTAATCCTGAAACCTGATAGAAAGTGATCGACATTCACAATTTGATTCATAGCAAATTTTTTTATAAGCAACAATGCATTATGCATTACCACCATGTATCATTTAGAAAATAAATCTACTTTGCATACATCAGTTGTAAAAATGTCATTTGATTTCCATGTTTTACAAATGAGTAAATGATATCTGTAGACAAAAATACAAAAAATAGAATCCTCAGATATTATTTTTATTTTTAATTATCTGATATTCATTTATATGTAGCTACATATATTTAATAGCTGCCTAAACATAGGCACGTCTCAGAAAATGCACTCCCTGGGGTAAATTTATGGGATGACCTTAAGCAATAATAATTATTATTATTATATGTAATACCTACATTTTCATCTACATACACTCATGATCCCTTAAAATCATGAACATTGAAATAAAATCTTTTTTGCCCAAAGCTAAACGTAAGGAGATAACTTAGAAATAACGTGGGTGTTGAGGAAATTTTATAAACTGATAGGTCTCAATAGTACTTCCATAATAATATTGAAATGAATGGAGGAACATGTCAATGTTCCTCTTATGGGTTATACAACTCATATTTGGAGTAATTAAGTATTCAGTGGATCCTTGATGTCTAGTAGTGCCAAAGTAAAAATGTCCTCCGCAGATCCCCTTCAACATAAGAGATCACTGAGAGGATGAGAAGTCCAGACCTCACATAATTACTTGTATAAAATTCTCTTAAAGGGATTTGTGATCTCTGAGTATTCATCAAAGTTTGCTCAAACTAGGAAGATAATCATGGAATTCAAAATTTCGAAACATCCATATGGCACTTTCAAAACATAAAAATTTTGATGTCATTCGTAAATATGTGTCTATATAACAAACCATTCAGTACACTTCAAGAGAAGCAAAACCTGCTCTTCTATGTGTGGGCCGTTTTTTTTCACTAAGCTGAGAAACATACTGAGCAGCAAATCAAACAATGCACTTTCCCTCCTTAAATCCCATTTCCTTAAAAGCAAACATAATAAAATAAAAAGAATGATAATAGAGGTCAACGAATTCGAAAAAAAAAAAAAAAAATCTTAAAGATAATAAAGTCAGGGAAGTTATCCTGTTTGAAGGAGTGAAAAACTGAATGACTCAATTGAGTTTATTTTATTTAGGATAATACATATATTAGTATTAATGTCCTGGAATATGGATTATTCGGTTGTAATTATACATATATTATTTATAAACAGTTTTTGGGGACTATTGGTTTCACAGGAGCTCGTCGAAATTGCTCAAAATGGGCTGGATGATATGGGAAAGATCTATAAATGCTACCTAGTATTTCGTTCACCTCAGCTCAAGACCTAACCACTCAAAATTGTCTCTCCTTGAATCCTTTTCTTTCAATAGATTTGAAAATGAAAGAAAATGCAGGGATTATAATCGATGGTTTAAAAGATTTAACCGTGATTCTTTCTTGAAGTGCTTATCTAAATGCAATATCTCAATTTGAAGATTTGATGAACTTGCAGCAACCATACTTAAATAGTACTTGAAAACAGGAATCATAAGAGTGCTGCATCATTCTCAATGCATAAATAAGTACTACAAAAGATCTGGAGATCTGTTCAGATTGAGAGTAGTTGTAATTGATATCCAATCATTTTATTGATTTATTTATTTTTTGACATATTCACTCGATTTTTATTATAACTTCAGGTTTTGACATTTTAAGTGTGTTGAAATTCTTTAGATATGAATCTACATGCAAATGAATTTTGACACATATCATACATAATGTGAAGAGTCAATTAGGTTACTATTCTTTCAGTAAGATATTAAATGTCTTGAAAGGAATTAAATAAACATCAATTTTGAACTAACTCTACAATTTGAATATTAAATAATTAATTAATTACCTTGATGACAGGATAGGAATTTATTTTCAATGAAATACTACGGAAGTATATATATATATATATATATATATATATATATATATATATATATACATTGTTGTTTTACGCCTTCTTTGTTTTTTTTCCTCTTTGCAAAAAAAAAAAAAATTCCTTAATTTTGCAGGACTTTTTGCACAAAGGGCCATTCAACAAACAATGGAATTAGTAGACAATTTGTTATTTGTTTGCTTTGTATTTTAGAACAGCAGCACAGACCCTAATTCATCATACTAAAAGATCATTGTGAATTCATTAGAGC